>CM023945.1:30925957-30966889 GCA_013407115.1 Glycine latifolia
TATATATATATATATATATATATATATATATATATATAAAGATTCTTAATTGATCATTAAGGGTACGAGGACAACTGGGCTTCGCAGTGGAATTACGTGTAGCATATTACATATTACACTAAAGGGGCCCATTTATCAAAATGGGTGTTTTT
This sequence comes from Glycine latifolia, assembly GCA_013407115.1. Taxonomy (NCBI): domain Eukaryota; kingdom Viridiplantae; phylum Streptophyta; class Magnoliopsida; order Fabales; family Fabaceae; genus Glycine; species Glycine latifolia. The sequence continues at coordinate 30,926,110 of CM023945.1, forward strand.
TTTTCTAATGATTGAGAGTATTTTTTAAATTATTTATGAAAAAAGGGTAATTTGTAAAAGATTTAATGACTTTTATAAGTGAAGTTGTAAATTTTTTTATGATTTATATTTTTTATTTTATTTAATTGAAATCGTATAATTATTTATGAATTTTGTAAGGTGAAATTTTTTTAAAATACGACTTCTAAATCGTAAAATGAAATTGTAAATAAATATACGATCCATTTATAATTTTATTTTAATTGTATACGACTTCAAAGTTATATTTTTTTTAAGGAAGTTGTATTTTATTTTACAACTTCCTTTTTTTTTATGATAAAGTCGTTAGATATACTACGACTTTACCTTTTTTTTAAATTTTTTGTTTACATTATTTTCTTTGTAATTTTTTTAAACTTTTGTTTAATTTTTTAATTTATTTTGTTTAGTAAATGTTAATAAAATTATTTTATTTATTATTTAAGAATATATTAATTAATATGTGTTTAATATATTTGTTTATTTAATATTTTGTATAATTTTTTTTATTTTGTATTGAATATTAACATTAAAAGATAATATTGTTTTGTTTTGTTATTTATTTTTTGTTTTTTTTTATTTTAATTGTTGTTTTGTATTTTTATTATAAAAATTGTCTTATTGTATAATTTAGAAATTTACAAATTAATATATTTTAATTAAGGTATTATATGATTTTATTTGATATATTTTACAATGTATTTTTATGTTAACATTTTAATTTGAAAAGAATTAAATTAAATTTTTTATAATAATATTCAATCATGATTGTATAGCAACACGCTATAAAAAAAAGGCCAACAATTGTTTCGTAGATCATCGACGCCTGGACTAGGAGTTACTAATAAGTACGACGAAATTACGTTACAAAATGCAACATGATGAGGAATGAAAGAAACTGTCAGTTTAGTAAAAGTTTGGCATTTACTTTATTGTTTAAATTTCTCATATATATTAAAGACTAATTAGTTTGTTGCAGGTTGTTTCAAAGTTGATCGATTCTTTTTTCTTTTTATTTATTAATAAGTTTATCGATTTTCTAAGGATAATGTCGATCAGATTTTTGTTCGCCTATACTCTTTCTCACTAACTTGAGATTTGAATTTTATAGTTTACAATAAATTTTAACTAATTAAAGGATATATTTAAAAGAATGTGTATTAAAAAAGTGTATTTTTAGCCCTCCTCATTTTACTATTATTCAAACCTGAATACGATTAGTTAAATGAAGAAAGAAAGCAGTGTAGAGATGTTTTTTAGAGGAAGAAGTGTAAAGATAACTTTTGTAACAATGCTTGTAGTCCTCACAGAAAATTCTTGTCCTATATATTAACCACTTTAAAGTCCATTAATCTTAAATCACTGAAGACCTCTACATCAAATCACAATGGCGGACTTCTCTCGCATCAAACTGCAGTAGCCTTGTGCAATCACGACCATAATTACAATTCATTGATAAAGAGAAGAAGGTAACTAACACACTAATGCCTTCGTTTAAAGTACAAAATTTGTCTATATAATATATATATTTATATCAATGTAAGAATGGATAATCTTATACTATTTAATAATTTTTTCTTGGATAAATATTTTACAAAATCTACCATTAGATTGAAAGCTTATATCATATAGATCACATATTTCAAATTTCACATTAATCCGAAATCATTTGATACCTAATTGATATATATATATATATATATATATATATATATATATATATATATATATATATATATAAATTAACCTAATATGTATTTCTAAAATATGTGAAAATTAGACTATTGATTACATTCCTATTGATGTTTAAATTTTGTGAAATTTGAGACATGTGATCTACATGATATAAGCTTTCAATTTAACGGTGGATTTTGTAAAATACTTATTCAATAAAAAGTTATTAAATTGTGTAAGACCATCAATTCTTACACCAGTGTAAATAGATCTCATCTAAATATATATATATATATATATATATATATATATATATATAAATATATAAAAATCATAACCACTTCACCTATTTTTTTTAGGCATCCACTTCATCTCTCTCACAGAAAAATGTATATTGTTTTAATTTGAGCTACGCGCAGAAAACATGTGCCAAATTAATACGGCTTTTCTCTTGTTAAAAACAAATAAAGGCCTTTAGGTCAGTTTCTCTATTGACAAATAAAAAAGGCAATTAAAACAAGGATAATTTTATTCTCACACATTTTTTTAACCACAATTTTATAATTTAAGAGGGAAAAGTGTGGGGCGAGACAAATGATGCAATCAAGTGAAATAAAAAAATAAATTATAAAATAATATTGTAAGAATTTGTTTTAAGTATAACACATTATACTTCTATATATAATTATTTGCCTTAATTACAACAATGATCTAGTGATCACTGAGAAATGGGTGTTCCCATCTCTATGTAACAAAGAGATCATTAAAAATATGAAAGTAGGAAACCAATATATCGTTAATTTTAGTAAAATTGATTTTGGTTTCCTTTAACATCTTGGATTTGAGTTTTATATATAGATGGAAAAAAATATACTTAAAAATGATGATTGTGTGCTTCTAGAATCCTTAAGTTAAAGGAAACAAAAATCAAATTCAAATAAATAAATATCTCACGTTATGTCATAATAAAAAAAATATATGAAAAGAAAAGAGACAGACAGAAAGAGAAAACGGCAACAAACTGTAGATGATTGTGTGCTTCTAGAATCCTTAAGTTTTTTTTTATAAAAAAAAATGCAAATATGATGGCTAGATTTCACATCGCAAAGGTTTTGGTAGGATTGAAATTTGGGATGCTTTGAAGATTAATTGCCCATGAAATATGATGGAAAAGGTTCAACGGAAACGTTTTGCATAGACGTGGACAGTCTAGTGGGTTGGTAACCATTTTAACCACTCGTGGTAATATTAATCTACTATCAACATTTTAACATGTTCTTCTGGGGTTTTCAATTATCTGTTTCTAAATATTGCGGCATAACCAATTTAAGGAAGTAAAAGAATTTTTTTCTTATTAAAATTTACACTAAAAATGTATTAATAGCATTAAATGTTACACTTTTTAATAAAGTTTTCTACTTTTAACTCTTTAACTATTGTCCTGATATTCTTGTTTATAGTCAAAATTATCAATGTATCGTGCACAATTATAGCAGTATTTTTTATCTGAGTGCATTAATGATCAATAGATTAACTTTCCTTATTATTTTTTATCAGATAACATTAGTTATTAATAGAAAAAATTCAAATCCACAATCTCTCCTCTTCTGTTCTTTCTTAAATCACCGATCAATCTTATTTATAACTCCTCAACTTTCGTTTATGGTTAAAAAAGATCGATCATTTATTTATGTACAACGTCTATATTTTTCTTACAATTTGAGAGAAAGAGGGAGACAACGGAGGGTATATGCAACTGCATGTGTCCATAGTTATCTAGAATGAAAGAGACAGTGGCTTCAGTTAATTAGAGCAATGACCTAGTGATCATTGAGAATTGGGTGCTCCCATCCCTATGTAACAAAAAGGCCATTAAAAATAAAATATGAAGAGAAAAGAGAACGAGAGTAAACGGCAACAAAGTGTCAAGTGTACGTAGATGACTGTGTGTCATTCTAGAATCATTATGTTCGTAAAAACCATCCAAATATGGGGATTCAATTCGTAAAGTTTTTGGGTAGCATTGAAATTTGGGATGATTTGAAGATTACTCATGAAATATCCAACTGAAACGCATACCTTAGAAATGGACGTAATATCGTGGGTTGGTGACCATTTTAACTACTCGTAGTAATATTAGTCGACGTAAGCACTAACCTCCCAAAACAATGATTTGTTTTTTGAGAGTAAAAAAAATGAAAAATATATGAATACCAGACGTAAATACTACCCCCTCCCCCCTGAAATATCAATTATTATAATTCATATATATATGTTCCACTGCCAACGTTTTAACATGTTCTTTTGCTGGGATTTTCAACTATCGGTAGGTTTCTAAACACTAATTGTTGCAAAAACAATTTAAGACATTTAAAATATTTTTTATTAAAAATTAGGTAAAAAAATATTAATTACATTAAACACCCTTCAATAAAATTTTCTACTTTTAATTCTTTAATTATTGTCCTAATATTTTTGTTTTTAGTGGAGATTACATTATCGTCCAAAACCATGTATATCATTTTGATCTTAAGTGCATACATTAATCAATTTTTTTTATCATAGTGTATTAATCAATAGACGCGCGGCCATATGCAAACACATTTAAAATATCATATATTTTATGTACTACAGTCTACATATACATTTTGCTTAATAAAAAGGGAGATAACGGTGGGTGTTGGCTACTGTGTAAATAATAATTATAAATCTATAATGAAAGAGAATGTGGTTTCAATTAAGTACACGTTCTCATTGGACTATAGCGCAAGGTTGGCAAAGGTTTTGGTGGGTAGAAATGGGTGAAGGTAGTTGGAGATCGAGGATCATAAAATGACGAAAATCTACATCCCAAATAGGGTGTAACATAGACTCAACCCCCTCGTGCACAAATAATTGCAACTAGCCTTCCTATAAATACGACTAGTACATATTTTCCCATCCTTATATATATTGATTATGACACAATTGTTTTTTGATGGATTATTGCTTGTGACACATAAGAGGCGTATAATATTGGTATATTCATGGTCGTATTTACTCTTGGATTGGTTAGTAAATACACGTAAATAAAGTGGCAGTTTTTAAATCAATCATTATACACAACCGAAGCTTGGTAGTCATTTAATATTAATATATAGGAAGAAAAAAACTGCATGTTTCCCGGGATATATCATCTTTGTCAAAGAGTTAGCTGTCTATGTATTTATTAAAAATAATATGAGAAGTATATGTATGGATGCAACTTGTGAAAAGTGGAGAAGCCATTTGTAAGACCTCGTCTTGGTGATGTAAATGGGCTTAATTTTGTGAATCATTGTTGTCCGTACTTGTGATGCATTATTACGTTGTTCACTTTTTGATAAGGTAGCTAGCTTCTTGGAGGAATCAATTAAAAGCTGGTTCACATTTAATTAAGAATGGAAGAAAAGCTACCTCCTGGGTTCAGGTTCCATCCCACAGACGAAGAACTCATCACATATTATTTATTAAGGAAAGTGTCCGATATTGGCTTCACATCCAAAGCTGTAGCAGTTGTTGATCTCAATAAATCTGAACCTTGGGACCTCCCAGGTAGTTTTATATATAGTTCCTGGTTCACCTCTCTGTATATATAATTGGTTTTCCTTTTTTTATTTTCTGTATTTTAAAAAACTACACCTATATCCTTTTTCTTTCTTCAATTTTATGATTTGCAATACAAAAACTTTTCTTTTAAGGACAGCTACTTATCGAATGAATTTCTAAAGCGAGATTTTACTAATTGAAGCAAAAAGAAACAGCAAATTATTGAACAATTACTTTAGACTGATCTCTTTCTGCACGTCTCTAAAAATTTTCACTGTTTCACTTTCATCAGAAGCTTAATTAATTAAATGACGAGGTGTAAATAAAACATCATTGGCATATCATTCTTCAAACTAATTTCATGATTTATGACTTTTAGGTTATTCAAGCAAAGTAGTCTTAATTTGTTTCTGCTTCTCATCTCTATTCATCCTACACAGATAGAGTTTTAGCACTTAGCTTTAATTTGCTGCATGCTTTACCTGAACTCAGATATTTAATTTTCATTTATATGATGGTTCATACTTCACACAAACTTAACCTTCATTAGACACTTTAATCATAATCCATGCATTATGCATATAATTAATTAAATACATTTTTTATGTGCATACGCATGTATGAATAAATATGTGCTATATATTATAGCGCATCATTATATATATATATATATATATATATATATATATATATATATATATATTCTTTTAAGTGAAAAAATAAATAAACTAAATTAGGATTATTGATGTTGTGTGGTAATAGGTAAGGCTTCGATGGGCGAGAAGGAATGGTATTTCTTCAGCTTGAAAGATAGGAAATATCCAACTGGGCTTCGAACCAACCGAGCCACTGAATCAGGGTATTGGAAAACCACAGGAAAAGACAAGGAAATATTTGGTGGTGGAGTTTTGATAGGGATGAAGAAAACCTTAGTCTTTTATATGGGAAGAGCTCCGAGGGGTGAGAAAAGCAACTGGGTTATGCACGAATATAGGCTTGAAAACAAGCAACCCTATAGATCTTCAAAGGTACCATAGATATAAAGTGTTTTCATTCCCACTACTATTAGTCTTTACATTTTTTTATAATTATTTGGTATATACATATGTAGTATATATGAAGAGTATTAATGTTAGCTATGCACTCGCATTCCTTCTCAAATTTGGCATATAAATATGTAGTATGATTAAAATTTACTGAAAATTATAAAATTATAAGTAGATTTATTAAATTAAAAGCCAGTCTAACAATTTTTAATATTAAAGGTGTATTAAAATAATGTATAGATTAATTATTAGCAATTCTCGTTATAGATAACAAATTAAATAAAAGATGCTCGTCACTTTAATTACTTTCCAAATCACTTAGTAGATGTGAGATTAAGTTCTCTTATTGCACTTATGCATTTGATAATAACAAATAACAGATTCACTTTGTAAATATATGCAAAATGTGAAAACGTGAATTTAAAAATATTTAAGAGAAATTTAATTTAATTGATCGGAGAATGTTTTATTGATCGGATAAATTTAATTTAATTTAGTTAGTAAATATCATTTTAAAAATAATTTTCAAATATCTTATTATACTTAATGTTATTAAAAAATATTAATTAAAAATTAGGAAAACTAAAAATATATTGTCTTTGAGTAAATAGTTAAAGAAGAAGAAAACATTGATTTGATGTATGTGTGCGTAAATTCAAAAGACATATTATCATACAAAGAAAAATACATATAACTAAGTTTAAATACAAATACATCTAAAATTTATTTCATTTTTAAAAATAATCACTTAAATTTGTTATAAAAGTAGTATATCATTTTCTTGGAATATTCTAATGACTATTAATTTATTGCACATATCTAAAACAATTTAAAATACTTTTTTAATATTTAACATACTTATTTTAAGATGTCATTGAATAAATATTTTCCAATATAATTATAGTCTTCTTGAGACATCACACACACACATATACTCATGGTAATTTTGTATTTTTTTTTCTGCTACATTGATAACCTTGTACTTAATTATTCATATGATCATATTAAATCAACTTAAACTAATTATACAATTTATTTACTATAAAGTGAGAAGTGTATTTTATGGGATAAATTATAATTATACTTTATAATCATTTATTAGAAAATTAACAATTATGAATGTAACAAAATACACGTGTGTTTGTGTGTTATTTATGTACTTTAGACTTGTTATGTATATAGTTGAGAAATAAATTTTGGTATGGTTTGCTAATTTTTGCAGGAAGAATGGGTGATTTGCAGAGTCTTCCAAAAGAGCTCAGTACCCAAGAAACCACAGCAGACGTCCTCCTCCCAACCATCTCAAGAGTCTCCTACCTCAATGGTCAATGAATTTGGTGATGTTGACCTACCAAATCTTAATAGCATTGCAAATTCATCCAGTAGCTTCACCAACAATATTGCATACAATGGTGATCATCCTAGCAATGTTAACACCAATAATATGAACTTGACCATGAATTGGCCTTCTTCAACTGAGCTGGTTCCATCTCTCTCATGGCCTTCTGGATTGCTGAATCCAAACCTTTCTGTGAATTCATTGCTTTTCAAGGCATTGCAACTTAGAAATACTTATCAACAAAGCGAAGCTACGACCAGTACTAGTGATCATCACTTTGCAACATATGTTCCTCAAGGATTTTCTCATCATAATATTGGAACTGATGAACATCACTTCCCCCCAAATCTCAGTGCTTCTTCTTCTTCCAAAGCTTTAGAATCTTGTGTGCCGCAGCAGGAGCAACCATTCAATATGGACTCCATTTGGTGAACGAAGTTAGTTGTGTAAATCATTTACACCTTGTGGATTATTGTCCTAAGTCCATGCTATATATATATATATATATATATATATATATATATATATAAATGGTCCCATTTCAAAGTAGAATTTCTTATACGTACGTCATTATTTCCTTTTCAAGAGAAAACTAAACTCAACTCTCTTGATGTTGTAAACATTAAACATTAGCTCATGCATTGTTGTAACCAGGTGGGGTCAAAATTATAGGAAACTTGTGGATTACTGTCAAAGTTTATCCTCGTCAATCTTGATAAGGAAAATCTCCTTTGCCGGTACTCAGCAACAGAATTAACTTGAATGAAAAATGTGAAGGAAAAAAAATAATTGTTATGAATACTTACAATGCATTCAAGGGTTCAGTTGCATATATGTATGATGATGATGATATCTGTGTCTGTATTACAAATTTCAAGACTACCTTGGTGTCAATTAATATTTACATCATATATATTGAGTGTTTTTTTTAATAAATTGAAAAACTAGATTATATATTTGTAATCTATAGATTAGTCTGAATCATGAACATATGATTATCTAAACCCAACATAACATTGTTTGGGACAAAATAAGAAAAGACGTCAAAATTTATATTTCTTTAGTACAAGAAAAAGAGTTGAGGATATAAGAAATTCACCACAATATTTTTTATTATTATTGAGGAAATAAGAATTACCACTATTATAATTAGGGAAATAGAGGCACTTCGTGTTTCTCAAAATAATTCTAATAATAAAAAATAATAATTAAATAAGTTAATAAAAAATTATAGAATTAAACAAAAACTAATAATATAAAAATAGTAAGAAGTTAATATAAGTTAAAATAAAAAATTAAAATTTAAGAAATAGTTTAAATATAAAATTGTCCAATAAAAATGGAGAATGATTAGTAAGTGGTTATCTAATTTTGGTTAATGAATTAGTTTTAATATGTATAATTAAAGATGATTAATTATTATTATTACTTTAATATTATTAAGAATAAATATAAAATGATCTAAAAATGTAGGGAAAAAAACAGTTATATAAATTTGTATCCCTTTATATATTTATATAGTATTTTTTTATTGAGGGATTAGTCCCAAGTAATTAATCATAAAATTACCAAGGACTCATCTTTTGGTAATTTCATTAAATTAATTAGGATTTAGCCTATACTTAGGCCCAAACGAATCGAGACTTTGTGTTCCAATATGGGCCATACATACGATGGTAAGCCCATGAGCCCAAACGAATCAGCAAACAATTTCCCCTTGATTCTTGAATTGAGTCCTTCATAGCTACTAATAACGAACGACATCAGTTTCTGGCTTTGCGGGCTGAACAATGGCCGGAAAACAGGTCGGCTGCGAGGGATTACCGGCGAACTTTGCCGGAATGTCGAAGAATCAGCTATACGATATCACTTCTCAGATGAAGGTACGTACAATACTTCTTCTTTTTCACTCTTAGCGAAGAACAACACGCTAACCATTTCGTTTGTTGTGCCTCAGAATCTGATCGAACAGAACCAGCAACAGGCCAGGCAGATCCTCATACAAAATCCTATGTTAACCAAAGCGCTTTTCCAGGTTCTTATGGCTTTCAATTCTCTTTCTTCTTCTTCTTCTTTTTATTCACTAAATGCTTCGAATTTTGCTTATTCAAGTTCTGAATTTCAGTTAATTACACTGATGACCATATGCGCGTGTTTGATACTTGATAGTCACTGCCATGTAGTTATTTTCGGGTGATTAGATTTAGAGGAGCTATTTTCCCTAATGCTTTGTCATGAGATTAAGCCTAAATCGATTAATTTTCGTATTGAGTTGTCGTCTGGTTTAAAGAAACAGTTCTCACTCTTCACCCGTGGTTAGTGTTTCAATTGTTGATGCCTTTGGTAATTTAGTTACCCTGTTTGAGGTGATGGAGATTTATTAATTTCTTTAAATTTGAACACTTTTAAGATCCTTTTAGAGGGTCCCTGATGTTTCGTGCATGTATGAGTGTATCTTTTTCTTGGACTTCCCTTGAATTATATTCGGAACAATTGGACCTCCACTTTGGTTTTCTTGTTCAGTAACCATAGTATTTACCTGAGGGTCTTCACTCTTCAGCCACATTACACTGTTTGAAATTTTTGTCCGTTTTATTTTGTTTAATCAGGCACAAATTATGCTTGGAATGGTGCAAGCACCTCAAGTGGTATGCTTGTTTGCTTTCTTTTGATGTCTTTTTCACAACCATCCATCGGTAGAAATTTGGATGACAAAAATTGTTTGCTTCTAGGTTCCAAAAGTTCAGCCAATGGTTTCAAAGAACAATCAGCAGTCAGTACAACCAACACAAAAACCAAATATTCAGCCTGCTCCATTATTGCCTGGGCACAGTGGTGCACAGGATCAAGCAGGTGTATCTCAAACCCAAATTCCTCTGAGGAAACACCAGAACCAACCTTCAGTGCCAATTTCATCTGCTGTTCCTGCAATGAGTCATCAATCTCAGCCCATGGCTGCACATTCCTTGCCAATGCCACAACAACCTAAAGGACATCCAACTCCCCAAATGGCTCCAGTGTCTCTTCCACAATCATCACAACTTCCAAACGTACCTCCACCTTCTCTTCATCCAACTCAAATGGTAACTGCTTCCAGTCAGTTACAGCAACCATTGCAGACATCGGGGTTTCCACCTCTGCAACCACCACAGATCAGACCAACTGCATTGCCAACTTTCCATCCCCAGTATCCCCCACAGGTGGGTGCAAACATGGGTTTCCAACATGCTGGTGCTTCTCACAATCTTCCGCAATCTATGATTCATGTAAGTTGAATATTTCTGTTTACAATTCATAATCTATTCCCATGTTTCATGCAAGTGAATATTATGATATTGGGTAAATTTTCAGCCTGGTACAAAACCTTCTGCTAGTGTTGGGTCCACATTCCCACAGGGGCAGACACCACTTCCTAGTCAACCATCATCTCAGCCACCTTATCAGGTATGTTGAACTATAACTGATGCTTCTGACTTAAGATTGTGCATTGATACCATGAACTCTGAGGGGAGCAAGCAATTAGGCTACATGGCACCTGCATTATATTGGCGCTTTATTAGGCTTTCTGGTTATCGTTATGAATTTATGATTTCTTATTTCATTGGCTAGTTAAATCCTAATTTGTATGCATTAAAGCTAATTCTTTTGTTTAAAGTATAGGCCTTTCCCCCTAAACTATTAGTCATTATGCTATCTGCTACTAGTAATGGCACTGTTGCCGGCTAAAGGGGGTGCTGGCTTATAAAGTAGCTTTTATAACAAAAATTTATATTTGCTTTAGGGTCTATTTAGGATTTAGGCAAGGGAAATGAGGGGGAAATTTCCACTTCCAATAAATATTCTTTAATTTAACTATTTAATAATATTTTCTAATAAAAGAAATCAAATAATAGATTAATATAAACTTAATGTGCTGATTTTTTTGTTTATTTTTTCAACTCTTAATTTACACCAACATTAACATCAACAACACCTTTAACCCAAGTTAATTGGGATCGGTAGTAGATGAATTCAATGATAGATACGAAGAAGTTGAAAAAAAAAAAAACTAAGAAAAAGGAGAAATAAGACAAAAGAAAAGAAAAATAAGATAAAAGAAAAAGGGTGAAAGAAAGAGGAGAAAAATGAAGATGAAAGGAATTAAAAAAGGACCATCTGAAATATAGAGATAACAACGGGTCTAACCCTCCACCAAGCTTATAGTTTTTCTCCATTTCGTCTTAAGACATAGCTTCCGTCAATCTATATCTCACTCCATTAAGTCTTGTTTATTTACCTTTCCCAGGTAAGTTTCGGTCTACCTCTATCTCTCTTTGTGATGAACTCTTGGTAACAAACTATTGTTCTCGTAGGAGCATCCAGGGGTTATCTCATTACGTGCCCAAACTACCTCAATCTATGCTCCCTCATCTTTTCACTCACCGGTACTACTGCTACCTTTCATCGAATATCTTTATTTCTTATCTTATCCATCTTTGTATAATCACACATCCACCTTAATATCCTCATCTCTACTACCCCTATTTTATGTTCATGTTGCCTATATGCTGGCCAACATTCAGCTCCATATAACATTGCAGGTCTTACAATTGTTATATAAAAATTTTCTTTTAGCTTAAGGAGGATTTTGCAGTCACACAAAAACTCAGATGCACTCCACCATTTCATCAATCTTGTTCTAATTTACATTATCATCAATCTCTCCACTTTTTTGCAAAATTGATCCCAAGTATCTAAAAATATCTTTTAGGTACCTCTTGACCAAGTAGATGCACAAGGTCTTAATCATCATCTCTTTCCAGCAAAAACTCACACTTCATAGACTCAGTCTTGCTCTGACTTATTGTGAATCTTTTAGACTCTAAAGTGTTTTTCCATAATTCAAATTTTCTATTAACACCATCTTTGGTCTTATCGATAAGCACAATATCATTTGCAAAAAGCATACACCACAACACTTCCTCTTGAATATCTTTTTATAGTTCATCCATCACTAAGACAAAGAAATAAGGATTAAGAACCCGAATCTTGATTTCTCATATCATTTATTAAAAATCTATTTTTACATTTGGAGTTAGCATTTTTTCCCTCATTTGAGTGAAACATGAATTTTGAGATATCATTTCTTTCCTGCCTCTTATGTGAATCTTCTCTGTACATAACTGATAATTTATTCCTGACAAAATTATCATTGCTTCATTCGAATTTCACAACTAAGATACTTAATCAGCTTGGTTAATTGACAACCATGCTGGCATTGGACCTAAAAGCAAGTTTATTTTGGTGATTTGACTAGAAAAAAGTAAATCTAAATAGCAGGACTTGAAAAGAGTAGTATCAATCATGATAATGTGTGCCTGATATCTGTGCTTTGTAGTATTTGATTTTTCGCGTGCTAAGTGATGCTTGCTTGTTAGGTTGGGAATATGCCTTTAGGGCCCGATTTTGGCAATCAAGCCGGAAATGCTATGCGAGTAGACAGGTCTTCTTGGATGCCTGGTCCCTCAGAAAACCTAGCACATCTTTCTGGTCCTCCTGGTCAGATGGGTGCTGCTGCTAGTCAGCCTCTTCGGCCTCCTGGGGTAATTATTTTGAATTATCATCTGGTTTGTATAAATAGTTTGGCTGTTTATTGATATTTATTTCTTGCGTACATGCAGTTGACACCAGAGATGGAGAAGGCACTGCTTCAGCAGGTCATGAGCCTCACACCGGAGCAGATAAATCTCCTGCCTCCAGAACAAAGAAATCAAGTGCTGCAGCTACAACAGATGTTGCGTCAATGATGCAATACGCATACTGACCACTAAAGTTAGGCAATCGTTAAAGTTTAATCCTTCCAGTTTGGAAAAGGTTATTATGTCGTATATATTCAAACTGATTGGCTGCCAAGTTTTATAGAAATTAATACAAATTCATGCAACTAATTATAGACCATATTATTCGTTTCTTCTGGAATTTGGCACGAGTGCATCTTTTCTCTTAATTTTGTATAATGAAAGAGTAAATTCTTAAGTTATAGTTCATATATGATATAAATGTTATCTTTCTTTAAAATATAATTGCAAAGTTATAAATGTACAGAGAAAAATATAATTTATTATAAAATTATATATAATTTTTTTAAAACATACATAATTTACTTATGAACTATCAAAAGTACATTAATTAACTATATTTAAAATGTTATTTTTTTTATGTTTTTAAAAATTAAAACTTAACTAATTTTTGAACATATAAATTATAATTTAAATTTATGATAAAGCATTTATACTGTGATATAAAATTATTTTTTAACTATCTGATATATTTTTAAAAAATAAATGTTAGAAACAATATCCAATTAGAAAAATCAATTTACGAGAATGATAACAACTCTTAAAAATAGATGAACAGCTATGAAAATCAAGTTGAATATTTCTCATCTTGTTTTGTTTTCTTATAATATCTTATCCTATTATATTTTTTACCACAAAAAACAAGAAGGTTATAAACAGGTGAATAAATTTTGATGTGCAAGACATTCCATTCCAGAGCAGCACGTAAAACTTTGACTGTGTTTAAGGAAAGATTTAATTATTAATTTGTTCTCAAATTATTTTAAAAGATTTAATTTGGTTTCTAAGATTTTAAAAGATTTAATTTAATCTTTAAGTTTTTCAAATTTACGTCAATTTTATCCTTTCCATCAAATTGAATTAACGCCATTAGAATTACAAATACCAGTAGCTATTGTTTATTTATTATTTATTTTAAAAATTGTAGGACTAAAAATGCAAAAAAATTGTTTAGGAACTAAAAACAAAAATTCTAAATAAAACTCAGCGATTAAAAAGAAGGTAATCCCTAAAATATGTTTTTTTAACCGCAACCCTAAAAAATATGTTGCTATTATAATTAATTCTAATTTAATCTAAATCAAGTTAAAAATCATATAAAAAACCACTTATGTATAAATACTTATAAAAGCTCACTCAATTCTATTATTTATAAATACCTAGGAAAATCGCTCAATTTTGTTTTATTTCTTTGTCATCCATGAAGGATGATTACTTTATTTCCCTCTTTAAAATATTTAACATAATGCATAAAACCATCCCAAGACAAATTAAATTTAGAGGACAACGTATATATTAAAGAGTAGTTATTAGTAACAATACACTTTCCACAATTAAGTTTTATATTATCTATTTATCTCTCTCTCTCTCTCTATATATATATATATAATAACCTTAATGTATTTTTAAATAATTATAAACATATATACTGATATGTACTTTTTTTTATAAAGCCAAAGCAGAACTTTTATTAAAAAGCATCCTTACGGTACAAGCAATATCAGCATGAACATAAACAAAGAATACATCATATCAACATCTCGAAGATTATACTAATATTTAAGAATAATTAATAATACATTTAAAAATCATAATTGATACTCCTTCACTTGTTATTTATAAGATCCAATTACCTAATTAATTAAAATTAAAAAATGGTTAATTTAACTAATTAATAATAATAAATTTATCTTAAATTTATATATTTTTTTAAAATTATCATTGTTATTAATATTTTTCTTTCTTTTAATTATTTGTCAATACAATCTTTCTCTCTTTTTAATGAGGGATATTCATAGTCTAAAAATAATTAATACAAAAAATATTATAATAGATTAAATTTTATAAAAAAAAGCCAACGTTATTTTAAATTTGAGTTTTAATTAACATGAACACAGAGTAATAAACAAATTTTACATTGAAAACTCAATGGTAGTGGAAGGCATGAGTTAGCAATTTTAATTTAGTTAGAATTATTTTTTTATAATTTGTAAAAATTAAAAAGAAATAAACTCAAAGTTAGTTATTAGAAAATTATAAATAAAACAATAATTTTGTTATTATCATGTAACTATTTGAATCATGATAAATACAGTAGAATATAAAACACAGTATGATTATTTGATATTTGATATTTGATTTTATTAAAGCTTATTTATCATATTTGATCGCGTATTTTACTCTCATATCTTAGTATGTTATATATATTGCCTACTAAAAATAATAAATAGGAGACTTGCGTAAACCATCAGTGCAAAAAGGAAAAGGAGATGATGAATGCAAAGAGACAAAAGATGAGTGGAGAAGACGGAGAAGATTATGAGAGGGAAAGACTGAGTGTATTTTGCTCCATATTATGGAATTTATGAACACTAGAGATGCGGTTCAGACTTGCGTGTTGTCTAAACAATTGAAGGACCTTTGGAAACGTCTCACTAGTTTTTCTTTGAGTTACTACAGTGGGAGGATTCACAATTATAACAATTTTCTGTCTCGGTTTCAGTTTTGTCGTGATGATTCGATTTCGCTACTCAATCTTGATTTCATTGTCTTCGGTTCCACTGCACGCAGCAAACTCCTGAAGAACATCCTAGAACATGCTGCTTCCCACAATGTCCAGCAGTTGACGATTACAATAGATTTCAAATTAACAAAACTACCTAATTCTTTTGTCCCTCTCATTTTTGGCTGTCATTCTTTGAATTTCTTTATCTTTCCATGTGTTCAGGCTCTACCTTGAAGCTTCCAAAATCTCTGTCATTACCATGACTAAAAAGCTTGCATCTAACCAATGTTAGTATTGCCGCAAATGACAATGGCTGCACTGAGCCCTTTTCAAATTGTAACTCGTTGAATACTTTGGTCCTACAATATTCCATACACCGTGATGCACAAGTCCTCTGCATATCTAACTATAACCTTTCCACTTTGAAACTGGTCAATATCGTCAACTGGACCTTTCAACCTAAAGTTTTGCTTTCTACTCCAAATCTTGTTTCGGTCACAATTGATGTTAGTTTACTTTTTTCTTGTTACGAACTTGCCTCCACATGCGATCTTCCATTTATTGAAGAAGTAAATATTGATGCTGGTGCGCTTATAGATTCTTCAGTCATCATAAGCTGGCTACAAGTGCTTTCTAATGTAAAGATATTGCACTCTCTTCATATATAAAGGTAAGTTACTTTATTCTGTTTTCTCCTCTTTATTTTCATAATGCTCATTAGATGTCTGCATTATTTTTTCAATGCTCAATCTTAAATTTCTAAATATTTACTAAAATATGTCTTTTATGTAGGATCTATCAAGTCTCGTTGCAAAGAAATTCAACCTCCATGTTTTGTTAGATTGGAGTCATTGAAAATGAAAAAGGTTCTTCCGTGGGACATGATATCCGATGAAGTGAAGAAGATAACCAAGTACTTACTCCATAACTCTCCACTACCCTGCAGAGTTGTTGTCATAAAGTGCTGAAAATTATATCCCTATTTCATGCTCAACTATTTAGGAAATATATTTTGACTGGTTACTAAAAGTCATGTCTAAACTCTTTTGGTGGAGAATTTTTGCAAATTATTCAATTTTTACTTCGTTTTATAGATATCTCTCACTGATGCACTCGTAGCAAATGAGATTGCTATATTGTCAGCGCCTTGTTTACTTTTCTTTGTTTACAATGACAGCAGTAAAGATCAAAATTTAAGCACTCATGATCTAATGTATATGTCCTTTTGTTTGCGAGCCAAATGCATATTTCATATATTTACACGGTAATTTTTTGTAATCGATATATCTTTCAGATTTAACCATTTACTATAAATAGTAATATGTTACTTACAATATGATAGCAATGAACAAAATAGCATTTGGTGTTAGACGTACTGCTAGTTTAGATATATACAATTTATATGTGGGTCGAATCTCAATGAACAAGAGAAATATGCAGAAGCTACTATTTGTTGTAAATTGTTAAATCTGTTTGACGTGATATGCAGAAGTCTCATATAAGGCAGATCATATTTTCATCACATAAGTATTCTAAAACGTATTTGAGAGTTATTTAAGGGTTGAAGGGAAGAAGAGGGAGGAAAATATGAATCTCTCCATTAACTAATAAAAAAAATTAACAACTAATTTTGACTAATTAAAAAAAAAGCTGACATGCTTAAAATAGTTAGAGAAATAGTTAAGTACTTAAAATTTAGCTTTCTGAAAAAAAGAAAGAGAGAACTAGTTAAGTTGGTTTGATTTATTTAAACTAATCAAACTTAAAATGCTTCAATTTCATTTTATTAAAATTTTAACTCATTAATTTGTTTATAAGTTATAATTTGTTTCTTTATCCAATCTCTCCATCCCAACTGACTTGTCATAATGGGACGGCGATAAAAAAGATAAAAAGTTTTCCTAAAAAGAAAAACTTATGAGAGTCACCACCAACGTTTATTTAAGGAAAACGTTGAAAAACCAGAAAAATAAGGAATGATCTACAATTTGAGATAAAAGGATTCGAGAGTCGTTTACACACGAAGAAGATGTTAGCACTTCACGCATATGTCATGAAAACGACATCCTTTAATCGAGTGTACTAAAAATAAAATGACTTTTTAATTATTTGTTTTCCCTTAAGAACATGACTTATGTTTTTTTTATTTTTGTTTATTCAAAAAAAAAATCAAATTTTCATTTTTAGAAAATATAGGATTTTATATTTTTTTTTTTAGTTTTTTAGGTCGACAAAGGGTTTGTCCTTACTCTTACGTATCCTCAAGTGCAATGAGGAAATCTGACTTATGTAGTTCTTTGGTAGAAAACAACACGTTTGTTCGGTTGGTTTTATGTTTTTTTTTAAGGATTTGTTTTAATTGTCTAACAAAGAGTTGTTAAGACGTTGAACCTTGAAACGACTTTGAATTTTAAGAAAAAAGCGGAGAGAATCGCTTAAGGCATTGGACCTTGAAGCGATCTTGAGTAAGGTATAATTTTGTGAAGAAAAAGAAGAATTAAGTGATCATTTATTTGAGTAATTTTAATTTTTTTTAAAGAAAAAGGGTTTTGAATTTGCTATAAGCTCTGGGAAGTCAAGCAAGTCGGGATTCCAGTATGACATTCACAAATCTATCCACACGTTATTGAAACACTATCAAGAGAGTCGGAGACCCAACACGAAGCATAAGGAACGTAAGCGTGTATTAAAAAAACTAAAGTGGAATTGAAAAATAAATGAAAATTGACATAGCATTATATAATCAAATAAATCAAATGAAAATGGAAAGATATATAATTGAAATATGGAGTACACTTAGTAATTGGGGGTGCATACATGAAGAAAGGGAATGCAGATAATCGTGCTTATTTCATTTCAAAACGAGTTAGGCCCTAAAGATAAGGGGATGTGGTTATGAAAACGGAGACTATGAATAGAATTATGTATTTTGTTTTAGAATGGGTCAAGCCCAACAGGTAGGGGGTGGTTATAAAAATGGAGGTTGTAAAGAATTGCGTATTTTGTTTCAAAATGGGACAGGCTCAACAAGATAGGGAGTGTAGTTATGAAAATGGAGGTTGTAAAGAATTACATTTTGTTTCAAAATGGGTCAGGCACAATAAGACAGGGAGCGTAGTTATGAAAATGGAGGTTATAAATAGTAGAAATAAAGTTTTTTTAGGACTATAGTTGGAACTAGGTCAAAAAGACCCGACCCAACCCGTAAATAGTGACAGGGTTGGAAAACTCTTGTTGCCACAACAGCCAAAACGGCACGGGGAAGAGGCCACACTCCTCAACAGAGAAGGCAAGCCCCTTGACGCCACCGACCTGGGGGCCTGGCGACGCAAGGCCTCCGTGGCGAGGGCGAGGGCGGCACGCGATGATGGTTGGAGTTAGCTTAAGAAAGAAACCATTAAAAAAGAAGCGAAAACACAACAAAGAAGATGAAGGACTACACAAATAACAACAAAACAAAGTAAAATAATCGATAAAAGAACAACCACGATGACTTGAATGACTCTTGCTAGCGGCCAAGGTGCCCACTGGCGAGAGAAACCATCAACACAAGAAGATTACACAAAAAGAAACGAAAAATGAAGGAGAAGAAGAGGAAGAGGAGGAGACACTGAGGGAATGAAGGATACCTAGGAGACCCCTCTCCCTTCTCTGATGACACTGCTGGATTATTTAATCCTCTTGATCTGGGATCTGCTCCTCCTCTTCGTAATTAATGTCCAGACTCCTTCCTTTTATCCACATTTTTATTATTCTCACTTGACCTAATGGGCTCTCAAAGCCCATTAAATCCCTTTGGAGCTTTTTTTTAAAAAAATTATTCTATTTTCTTTTGTTTCCTTTTTTTTAACTGTTCTTTTTTTTTTTTTAGGATCCGACCAGAGTTATGACACTCTATGTAATTAAATTTTATTTATTAATTTAAATTCAACATACATTTTCAATTTCAAAATTAAAATAAAGTAAAGTTAGAAATGAAATCTTTGATGCTGAAAATTATATCTTTAAATATATCTTATAGTCATCTATTTATATATTACTTTAAATATTTTTAAGTAAATGACATATAAGAATAATAAGATGATAATAAATAAAAATGTCTTACTGCTTAGTACCTATAGAGTACATAGTATTTGTTAAGAAATCAATAATATTTTTTTAAAAAAAATTCACCTGTCATGTAATAAAAATCACATTAAAATTGTACTTATAATATTTTTAATAAAAAAAATTCATTATTAATTTCTTAACTAATTTTCTTAGGACAAATAATAACATTTACCTAAATAAAATTAAGATGTTTTAAGTAAATTAAAAAAGAAAATTATATACATGTACACAGACCTTATTCACGAGTTAGTAATGTCAAGTACTAATTGAGCATGATTTATTTAAATTAACAAGCGTGACTTTAAGTTAAATTTATTTTATTTATTTGGTTAAAGCATGATTCATTTAAATATACAAGAAGTTTACTTTATCCTAACAAAACAAAAAAGTTAACTTTTTTATATGGTTAAACAAGCTTGAACAAGCAGTTAATAAGCTGAACCGAATAATTCACAAATATATAAGCTCATTTGCACCCCAAGTTACATTTTATTGTAGGGGGTATAGCAAGCCATTAAAAAGAACTTTGCTTATCCATATCTCAGAGCAGTGGAAGTTCAATTGGCATAGAATTGGAGAGGGATTTTGTAGGCATATCTCGAATTCCAGAACTTTGATCGAGCAGGACTCCATATTTTCAACTCTTATGTGCAAACAGAAGATCCATTTAAAGTGCTGTCTACAAACCTGCCTCTTGAAAACCTTAGGAGTAGGGGAAATCGCTGAAAAATATAACACAATCAGAGTTCAACTTCATTTAATGCTGTTAATAACGAACAACAAATATGTTGGCTTCATAAAAGAAAAAAATGGCTCATCCGATTAAAAAAATTTGAGGAGATCGATTTTTTAAAATTCATTATATGAAAACCACAATTATGAAACTACAATTCAGTATATGATCAATGGCATGCAAAGTTGATACCTAGCTGGCTGCAGGCAATGGCAGATGTCATTCAGGAACTTCATTTCAAAATGTCAACCTGTCTTCATAGAGAAAACCCACAATTTTCAAAGTTTTAAAATTCAGAATGATCGTCATTGCAATCACTGTATTCATCGTCATTGAAATCACTGTCATTGTCATTTCCATCAGAGTATTCATCCTCACTCTGCAAAACAACCATCACCAGATAATAAATTTTCACTCTGATTCAAATGCATTTTTGCATTCTAGTATTTTTTTCGTCAATCCTTCTCATCCTTACCCTCTTTCATATGATAATAAATTTGATGTTATTGTTGTAAGAATCTCACAATCCACATTAGGCATTTTCCATTTAAGATCCTAATGTTGGTATTTAAATCATTTATAAGAAACTGAATTACAATTACGAGGAAATATTATATGCAGGTGTTATTATTCCATACTAAACCGAAAATTGCAAACAATATTATTTGATAACTTCTCCAAAATAGAGCAAGGAGAGACGAGGGGTATCTTACATGGGTGAATTCTGATATATGGTCTATTTGGTTGTGGTCCTCTACGTTCCACCTATCTTCAGTCCCCAAATCTTGAGACAAACCCTATGGATAATTAAAATTAAGATTAATTGTTATGCAGAACTCAAACCTGATGCCGACGGGTTAGTATGTCAATAGTAGGTATAAAAACCACATTTATATGAGCTAATGAGCACACTGAAGTTCTAGAAACATTTAAATGCTAACAGTAGGCAAAAAAAATCAACTTGTTCATAAGCTCATGAGTTTAGTCTTTCAAGGACAAGACTGAGCATATAATAAATAAAAATATTAACCATTAAAAAAAAAATTGGTGTTAGTTGATGATTTCAGCAAAGACCAACCCTACATGTTGAATAACTATAAAAGAAACAGTACTGCATTGCATTTGAACTACTTAAAAGCTTAAAGTATGACACAGTATGTCAATGCATGAATGGGTAATTTGGTATTGATAAATGTACCCTCAAATTAAAGAAAAATTTAACAAATAGAGAGCAGGCATGTCACAATAAAGAGAGAATTAATTGAAATGTTAAATTAAAGAAGTGGCTAATAATATATTGGGTGCAATACTGCTTTTAATTTAAAAAAGAAAAAGAATCCATTACCAAAAGAAAAAAGAATCACATTACTATTCCAACAAATGTAGGGTTAGAGCTTCACTTTTTTTTACAACAACTCACACACACTGTTCAACCAATTAATCTATTAAGCTAGATGCCCAAGACTGTAAAATAAGATGTCTGTATTTATAAAATAAAAAATAAGCACTTGACAGGTGACAGTGTCAGTCTCAGCTCAGCATGGAAGGAAGAAAGGTTTAAATCAATAAGATTGACTGAAGATTCTGTAATCTAGAACACTACATGCAAAATGGGATGGGGAGTTGTCACACTCTTCAATTTACTAGACATGCAATGCAACCAATTAATCAATTTTAGGTAAATTCAAGTATAGAAATTATGATTAGTCAATACTTACAAGTTCTTTTTTCATTTCTTCTATTTTTTTCCCCAATTCAGTTACATGCTGACTCAGAGCCTGCACAAGTTATACAAGATCAAATGTGACACCACAGCCACAGATACAAAATGAGAAAAATAGATTTGTAATTTTCATATAAAAAATTGGAACCTCGTGCCGTTGCATGACTACGGAACCCTGCAATGCCTTTGCCTTTGTTAGAAGGTTTCTAGGCCTAATAGTCATAGGTCTCCTATAATTCTTTCCACGGTAGTAAATAAGAGAAAAACCTTTAGGAACTTTATCTATTGCTACTAATATTCCACCACTTTCATATTCCAGTAATCTAGCTGTGTCTTCAACAAAAGCAAGGGTCTTTTGTTTTGTTATTAATTTAACAAGTTCTCTATGTTTCCAATGCAAATGCATATTCTCAATAACACCATCAAAAATACCACGTATACCTGCAGATTATTATAAACAGCTATGAGTACTGCATTATTGCAATATAGAAACTATTATACAGCAGAGCATTACCCACCAAGTGGCAAGTATGCCTTCATTCTTAAACCAACTGAACGGAACATAACACGTTCTTCATCTGTGATTGTTTCCTTGTCATAATCAGGACCAACTGGAACCAAGGATGCTTCTATTTTAGCTAATAGCTTTTCTGCTCTAAGCTTTTTGGCCTGGGCCTGTTAATGCATTTAGAGTTTTAAATATGAATAAAACAAATTAAAACTAAAATTGAACTGTATAAAACAGCAGACAAGCATGTACCCCAGTGGCCACTGGCCAGTACCAAGAAAAATGATAAGTTGAAACTTGAAGGATTTACATTATCTTGAATCCAGAATGCCAACCTAGGCCTACTTCCTAAGTCCTACCAATGCTTATTTGGACCCTTTTTAATGCCTCTTGTCTTGTCATAGCTCCATTGTATCAGATGCTGAGTTTTACAAGGATTACTGTACACAATAAAGTTACCATATCTCTAAGATTCAAAAGGACCTTGATGTCAAGCCGAATTTTATAGACTGAACCACAGGGTTGTTAATTGGTTTTTTCCTCTACAGATTATTGAAAGTTCGTACGAAATTCAAAGCTTTCACCACTAAACCATAGCCCCTAAAAGCCTAAAACAAAACATCCTAATTTTTGGGAAACCTACAGAAAGGTTACAATATATAGCTCTAACAAGTCAAGATCTTGCATTAAAATGACATCCAAAAAAAATTATGACCTCTCAACCGTTCCACTGATCACAACACATCCACAATCTAATGGTAATTTGCAGACTAATTATGCACACATAACAAGCCTCTTCCCTGTGAAAGTGAGAAGAAAACTATTCCAAATTGATTCCAACAAGCAAGGTACTCTCAATACAACACAACTACTTTCCCAGGCATATAACCTTCACAAAACAAGTAGATACTTACAACAGCTAGTTTATGTTCGATTTTTTTTACAAGCTTAGCATTTTTTGCTTTGGCAACCTCTTGCATCATCCTCTCACGTTCTTCAGTAGATATATCCCTTCCCCAGCATGCTTGTGCCTCGTAGAACTCAGCCAATGATCCTGCTTGTGATATTGATTCATCTTCCCCGGATGGACTGACATCGAGAGCTTTGCACCGCACCTTCTCCTCAACATCCTGCACCTGTTTTGTCAATTTCTGTCTTTCAGCAATAACAGCAGCCACACTGGTAGGAACAAAGTCCTTCCCACGATATATTACAATGTAATATTTATTCCGTAGCAGTAAGGTACCTCCTGTTAATTTCTGCACCATGAAAGAAAATCAAACCAGAATCCTGATATTCAAATAAACACCACTATTGTGTTCTCTTTTCTTAGAAATTCATGAGTTAGCAACAAAAGAATGCACCATTTGACTAGGTAAAAAATTTAGCATTTACACTGCATAGATTCAATGCAGGAAATCAGATTGGTATCTTTGATCTATATTTTATTTGTATGATAAAAATGGATCAACTCTACCAAGTGAATGATGTTTTGAGCACAATTGGAGAAAACGTATTAGTTCAAGTAAAGAAATTCCTTTTGATCACTATTTTGTTTGATTATTTGCTAGCTGAAAACCAACTAATTCTCAGATTATAACTTTGGTTGGTGAATCTTGGGTATACCACCATTAACTAAAACTATAGCCAACAGCTTCAAAGGATACTTAAAATTATAACAAATACAAGATTTTGCATGCACCATAATTGTATTAAAGACTTGAGGGAGCCTTCGACAAAATAACTGCACTATTAATTCTAATAATCTTACTCAACCATTCACCCTTAATAAATTTCTTTCTTTGGCCTTTCAAAAAAAGAAACCATTCACCCTTTTGGATTCTATCAGCTCTGCAGCCTATTATGTATTTTAATTCAATAGTTAGTACTTTGTCCGTAAGACACATTCAGCTTTAAACATGCTCAATTGCACAAGTAGCACCAAATGGGAAATTACAGAGCAGAAACCTTCAGTTCCTGAGCCATCAGTTCATTGTTTGTATTCACAATACCACGTTTGACACCAATCTTTGCAACTAAACTTTTCTCCCAAAGCCTAAGAATAGCAGATGCCAGACCTTGAAGATTTCTATTTCTCCCTTCATAAAGATCAGCACAAAATTCATATCAATAAAAGGAAAACAAATTTGACAAAAGAGTTCAGCAGATCAACATTACCCAAGGCAAAGTGACAAGGAAGAGATTTAGCAAGCCTCCGCATATTCGTCAGTTCGTCATTGGCCAGTTGCGGACGCATTCCGGTAGGAAGAAGCCTAAGAGGCGTCTTGTAACCAGAAACCATAGGGGGAAGTAAATCAGCATCAACAGGAAGTATTCCAGTACCCCACCATTCAACAAATCGAGGACCAAAGCCATCCAGCATCCTGTTGAATTCTGCTTCCTCTGGCGTCATGCTCTCCCCCTTCCACCAAACTGCCTCACTCTTTTCAATTGATGTCGCATCACTCTCTGCCGGCAGTTGATAATTCTTTCCACGGTAAACCCACATATAACTCCCCGACCTCCATATAACTAACCCTCTAGTTCTATGCTGCACAAGGCCACAACATTTCAGTTCACACAACTTCTTCAACACTCAAAACACAAAACACGGTAATATCATTACCAACATCAACACTACATGCATGTTTGGATTCTCATTGAATCATTCAGAATCATGTTGAAATACCAATTACGTTTCAGGAATTGATTTTGAGTCAGAGCAACTTTAGATATTTTTTTGTTAGATTAAACTATTATGCTGAATTTTGAATTTTACTACTAACTTCCTTTTAAAATAAAAATATCAAAATGCAAATCAATCACCTCAAAATCAATTTCATTTAAAATCTCAATTCTGCATATGCTCACTCAAACACACACGACGTACATCAATTGTAACAACACAATTAGGGATTGTATTGTGAAGGAACAAACCTCGACAATTTGATGAGCCAACTTCATGTTCTGAGCAAGAAACTCGTGAAACTTGAGCCTCACCAGCTCGCAGATGCTCCACTGACGGTGAATCTTGTCGAGCACGGTTTGTGTGAGGCCAGCTTTGGGGATAGTGACCTTCTCCTTAAGACTCATTCCAAGGGTTCGCAATCGCCGCAGCTCCTCCTCCTCCAGCGTTTGCTCTGCCAATGTCAACGAAGTAACGTTCTTCTTCTTTAGCTTCTCCTTTTGCTGTTCCTGATGCTCCTCGTCTTCTTCATCATGCTCCTTGTCCCACGGCAAAAGCGCCTGGTCGGGGCGAAGCCATTCGCGGCGCAGGAAATCGTCTTCGTCGTCGGCATGGTCGGCGGAAGCTAACCCTAAGTTGCGCAAGCGGAGGGCAATTCTCTCGATGGCGTTGGTGGCTTTGTGGAGGTGGTGGGGAGCAGGAAGGGGAAGAGGGTCGAACAAATCATCGTCGGGACGGGTGGTTGGGAGAGAAGAGGAGGAGGTGAGAGCGTGAATGCGAATTCCGAGTGGGAATTTGAATTTAGAAGAGGAGGAGAAGAGAAGGGAGGAAGAGGGTGGGAGTGATGATAGTAAAGCAGTTTTGATGCTTAATCGCATATTTTCAGCAGCAATAGTAACTGTTGTTTGCTTCTGTCTTGCATAGCATATTCTGTTTTGGAAGGGAATGAAAGCCACCCAAAGCTAAGAATTAAGATAGATAGATGACAAGGCTGCATCACCAAAGCACATGGATCAACGCCAATCGGCTCGAACAGATAGCCTCCTGGTTTAGTGCAGCAATTCGATTCCTGAGTGGAACTGGAACAAACACCTTCAAGAAAGATATTTTTAATACTTGTTGATATCTCTTTGCTATAGTCTCTCTTTTTTATACTCTCCGGGAAATCTTCTCGTAGCCCCTATGTATTTACAGTAACTTTTTTATACGAGTATTGTACAGCGTAATATTTACAGTAATATTCAGTAAAGGAAGAGTTACTTTTACAAATTTTATATTTCAACTTATGTTGTTAAGGACATTATTCAGAGGAGGGAAATAGACCACGAACTGCCTCAGCTACTTCGGAGAGTAGCCGCATGCATCGTGATAGCCTGGTCTTTGCCCACACATGATTGGATTTGGATTAAACTAAAATTGCGATGGTTCTTATTCCCACACAGTGCCGGCTTTTGATGAATATTTTGTCTTTGTCCGTTTTGTTTGCCTTCAGGCTCTTCGATGAATCAAAAACAAAATAGTCAAAAATACTCGTAATTTTAAATAAGGGATAAATTTGAAACGGACAAATACCTATAGAATTATCAAATCGTCCACCCTTCCTCCTAAAATTGTGCTTTCTACTCCATATCTTATTTTGATCACAATCACGGATAATCTCATTTTCACTTACCACGAACGGTCTTATTTATTTAGTTTATTAATTATTATAGGTGTTTTCTCATCTGGCATTGATAGATTAAATTTTTTTAAGTAACTATCACTGTGGTGAATGCATTTGAAACATACAATTTTTATTATTTTAACATGGTTAGTAAAAGCCATGCTTAAAAAACTCTTTAAGTGGAGATATATTTTATAAATTATTCAATTTTTTTACTTCATTTTATGATTACCTTCCTCCCTGACACACACTTACAGCAAACGATAGATTGCTATATTGTCAGAGCCTTATGGACATGAATTCTTCAAAATGGCAAGCTGGAAAACTAAATAGTTAATAAATAGAGATATGGACATGAATTTGGAATCTGGTTTTCTGGAATAAGTCCAAAGACTAGTGGTAAGTTCCTAATCATTTTCTTACTAAGTAAAAATATTTGTACATCTAATGTTATTTATATATCAGGTGGTACTTCATGTTCATATTATTTATTAGTGTTTATGGAGCTTATGGACGCAGGGGATTTGGGTTACTATCATCATCTCTTTTGTCTTGATCCCGTATTCCCCCAAGATAGGGATATGGCTTGTTGTTTCATATTTCCTTGGTGTGTCAACACTGTACTTGAGTCTTGACGTGGGCACAAATGTCATACATATAATATTTATTCTAAATGAATATTAAAATGTCTTCCGTTTCCTTTTTTTTTCCAACCAAACACTACAAATTTACAAGGAGAAAGGGAGAGGAGATAAGAGAATAAATTGGGGTGAATACTGAATTGTATTGCAAGAAATATAACTTGTTATTCATAATTTATGTTTTGTAAGTTAACGAACCCAACAGAAACATAAACTTATTGCAATTTATTGATCAATTAAAAATATACCGCTGCTATGTGAGGGCCAACTACACAAGAATTCTTGGATAAATACAAAGTCTAACGTTATGATTCCCATAAGCAATATTTCACATGGGAAAATTAAAGTATCAACTACGGATAACGTTAGGTAGATGATGCTGATGAGGGTCAATTTCCACTTTGAGAAGGACTACTAGCGTGGGAAGAAGAATTGATGATCTCCCGACCCAGGTCATTTATTTTGCTGAGTAGAAGCATTTGCTCGGTCTCCAACTGTGTTATATATCCTTCCTGTGTATCCTCTAGACTTTCTAACTCACTCAAAGTTGTTGTCAATCCTTCAAGATTTTCATCCTCTATTAATGATCGAAACTTTTTCATCATCTCTCTCATCTGATAAAGTGAGAATAACTGTTTGTTAGAATAACTGCCTACAATGAAAATGAGAATAGGCATAATCCACACAAAAAATGAATGAATGGATTGCTTATACAAAAGAAGGGAGTGCTCCAAGCAATAGCATGTAGACCAACCACCAACAATTCATAATCTAGCTCAAAATTCTTGGAAGCAATTGTGTAGGATATCCACATACATGGAAATCTGATTAAGACAAATGAAACTCAATCACGCACACATTTCTACTGATTGAATATGGACAAAGAAGAGATAGATTCTGAAAATGTAATCAGTATGCATTGCCTTTCAAGACAATCATTATTACTCCATCCTCAAAGCAGAAATAAGTAATATCACAGGTTGTATATAAAACAAGATGTGTTTTTTGACATGCAAGGTTATATTACCTGGGTAGGAATTTGGTGTGATTTACTTAACGGAGAAGGTTGAGAGTCTGGAGTATGTATTGTTTGCATTTCTGGAACTTTTCTTGTAATTTGGATGTGGATCTCACCACTTTTCACCCCTTGGAGAGGTATCCACTTGTCAGACATCTGGTTTGGAGGCAACCTTTGATATTCTACAACGCATTCACCTATACTTGATCTGGGTAGTAAAGCATTGTGGTCCTTGACATGCAGTATCAAGGGACTGTCATCGTCAAGGAACTCTAAGGTTTGGTTCCAATGAGGGTTGAGGGTTTTGTGTATAACCTACCAGATAGTGCCACAGACAACTAGTAAGTAAACAAGCCTTGCATTGCAAGACTGAAATATTAACAGCGTGCAAATGCAGAGGAAAAACGAAGTTTTGAGAAAAACTGAGGGAATAACAGTCTTAACTCTTAACATATGAATGAAAAGATACACTAAAAAAAACATATGAATGAATAGATTAGATTCCCCTTTGAAGGGTATTTAAAAAATGAGATTGTATATGTTAAGCCCTATTGTTAGTCTATTACCACAAATATAATCATCATCTAATGGCATCCCAATGAAAGAACAAAGGCTAGATTGTAACTAGTTATAGCAATTTATAATCATAATTGCGCCATAACCATCAGCAGTATTTAGTATTCAATTCATGCAAAAGAAACAGTCAAAGTATTCTAACCTTTGTCCTTTTCTTTGAGTTTCCGTAGTTTACCCTCACATAAGGATCACTTGTCCCTCGAAGATCAGCAGCAATAAGATCCCTTGCTTCAATCACAACAAGTTCTATCCAACCATTAGTTGAACCCTGCGTATACCAAAGGATTAGTTCGTGTTAGAACTTAGAATGAAAATGCCAGCGAAAATTCTGCATGGATAAATAACTGAAGTGATAATAGACCCAATATTAGCTTTGTAAATATTTTTTTGATAATTTATTTAAAAGAATTACTAATTTCCTGTTGAAGAAGCATACCGTTAATCCTTCTTTGTCCTCCACCCTAACTACTTCAATTTTAAGTCTTAATTCACCCGAGCTCACTCCTTCAAGAGGGATCCATTCATCCTTGATTGACCCATCCGCCATTCCTTCCAAATTTACATTTGCAGTACCAACATTTTCATCTCCAAAAATTTCTTCACTAAAGCATTTTACATTTAGGTATTCATCACCATCATTCTCATCAAATTCAAATGATTGATTCCAGACAGGATTTGGAGTAGTAGGAGGAGGAGGAGCAACCTTTGTTTTCTTGACAACCTGAAAAGATTATCAGCAACCGAATTAGATGTTGTTATTATGAACTTACATTGCATATGTTACCTTTCAATAAATGTGGCAGAGACCTCAGTTAATCATGTCAAAGTATTCAGAGTCCAATAGAAAACCAGTGACACTGACCTTTCCATATAGCAATTTAATGTATGGGTTAATTTTTTCAGATTTGTCTTTTGCAGCGAGATCCTTTGCTTCTACAACAGTTATCTTAAGTTTCCTTCCAGTTTTTAACAGAAGACTTGATGATCCAATAAGTGATTTCTGAGAATTAGCACAGAGGCTGTTCAAGCTATGCGAACCATCAGAAAACTGCCACTCTTTGACTACAATCTTCACCTTTAACTAAAAAATGGATTAAGAGTTAAGATGAATAAAACTTTCATTTACTAACAATTTTATTGTCATTCAGTAAAGGTAAATTATAAAACAACTTTCATTTTTAAGTGCAAAAATGTCGTTGAGTACATTTTGAAGGTAGCTCTCTCATGAAGAAATCGGTACGTAAAGTATGCCAGGTAAGTATCTGGTACACTAAAAGGCTGTATGATTTAGAAATCATAAAACAACTTGATACAATCAACCCAATCAACATAAGATGTAAAAAATGCTAAAGCAACTGCAAGCATTAGTCCAGAAAGACTATCAATAATTGAAACCTTACCCCTCCGTACATTTTATATGATTATAACTATGGGTAATTGCAAGATATAAAAAATCATTTATGAGCTTTTACCTAATAATAGCTTGAGGTTTTAAGAAATTGGTAATTTACATGATATCAGAGTCTCTGTGACTGAGGAGTATAATCATGTTTTTTATATGCCTATATGAATGCATATAGAATGCTTATGTAATCAGATTATACTTTCTTAGCACTTAAAAAGCACTTATATTTTAATTACGAAAGGAAGAAAATGGCTTTGTTAGCTATGATTAGATGAAAACCACACACTAATGTAAGAAGACCAAATTGTGTCCATCATAAAGCAAAGAGAGTTTAACAAAAGGGAAGGAACTAATTATTCCAGGGGTCATAAATATTGTACCTCTACTGAGTTGGTCCCCTCAAATGGGACAACCATTTCAACTTCATCTCCACAAAACTTTGCATGCTTTGCTATTGCACTATAATCAGGTCCTATTGCCCACATTATAGTCGAATCATCTTCAACATGCCTCATCTTAAAGACCAAAAAAACAAAAAAAGTCAGCCAAGAATAGTAGGTGATAAGCCGTTACCACAAAAGCTAGTAAAAAATAAAGATATATTTATTGACAGTTGGTGTGATGTCCCCCTACTCTCTGTAACTAATCATCATATGGCTATATCTCAGGAAGGAGAACATATATGACAGTACCTTGATTTCACAACTTGCTAGGTGGTCACACTTAACACCACTTGAGGGACACTCATAAAGATTGAAGCGAACAATTCCTGTATTATCATGTAAAACCATATTAAATGTTGTGCCCCACATTGGATTTGAACCATGGCTCAGACCCGTCCTCCTTGTCAATTCCTCCACTTCTACCTCTACAAATGTCTGTAGGTCATAGTCATCGAGGTTGTTTTCTGAACATCCATTGATTGTGCTATTTTGTTGCCTCAAAGATGGACTACTCCTGAAGCAACTCCTAGAAAGTTTGTTTGCTGAAATCACTGACACATATATGATGCCTCCAACAGCAGATTTCCTCAAATCAACCACAGGCAGGCTGAAACATCGACGGCGAGGTTCCACCATGGTTTTAGCTAAGGTATCAGTAAAAAGTTTGTCCTGTGTAAAAGGTAAAGGTACAAAAGCAATCAGCACAAAACATCATACTCCAGTGGAGAAAATTTGGAGAGAAAGTTAATATAAGATACTTAAATTCTCACTGAATGTTCTAAAAGCAATTAGCATGAGGCAAACCATGAGATTTTCATGGACTACAGTTCCTAATTCACTTGTTTCAAATAGCCCAAGAAATGACAAATATAAGCTTTTCTTAAAACTTTTGATGAATTAGATTCTCTGAAACACACCAGCCATGAAGAAACACTGGGAAACTCAGTAGCTGATTGGCTTGCTCCACTTCCAAAGGCAATTCCTATTTTCACCTCAGGTATGGATAGAAAGGAATACAAAAGTGCTTTTCCATCTAGAATTGGTGTCACCAGAAGCTGCCAAAAAATAGTAAAATGATTAGATTATGAAAAGGAAAGTGACCATTGACCAATTCTAACCTCCTAATTCATTTTCATATCCACTACTTAATTTTATATAGCATTTTCTTTTATCTTATTTTTTTCTTTGTCTTATTTCTCCTTTTTCTTAGCTTTTTTTTTTTCAACTTCTTCGTATCTATCATTGGATTCATCTACCACCGACCCCAATTAGCTTGGGTTAAAGGTACGATTGATGTTGATTGTTTCATGTCAGAGAAGCATAAATGCCAAGGACGATATTTACTTATTTTACATACATCACCCTTAATATGAAGACTGTTAATCACAATTCTGGCTGTTCCAACGGAAAGCTTAACAAGCATCACAATGCTCATTTCACTCATGTCCCAATCAAAACTCGTTTTCAGGACTCGCTGTCAAAATCAAATACCAACAGAATGCTGGGTTAAAATCTCAGGTATGAGGAAATATATCAACATTTCATAGTCATATAGTACATCATGAATCATAAACTAGACACTAAATTAACAAAGAGGACAAGTAGGACGAGGACAAGTACAACTTTGCAAAGAAAGTGTAATAGAAATAGGAATTCCAATCCACATATAGTTACTTAGGTAGCATTATTTTGATCTGATGCATTTTCAAAGATTTCTAGTATCAACATATCTGACATGTCAGGAGGGAGGTTTGAAGTTAAACATGAAGTCTAGGTTCAGAATCCTAGAACCATGATAATTTAATCTTTTACTAGTACATACAGATACAGTCAAGCATCATTTTTCAAATGATGGATATGAGAAAATGCAACTGGCCCCTTCTGTTGCTGGTAAATTAGAGATTACACAATGGAAGCAGCACAACGAGAAGACAGCATAATTACCAAGAGTAACAAAGATTGTAGTTAAATTATTGGTGACGGTGCTGCAAGGAGTAAAATCATATGAACACAAACAAAAAAACCCAGATATTGGCAGGAATCTATTTAATTAAATATCTAAAAAGCTGTACAGCAGTGATATCTTAAATCGGATGCAAACTAAAACCTGACCACCAGAGGTTGACCATCGCATCCCTTGAAGACCCAAACTTGGAGGGCAGGATCCAAGCGAAAACTCTTGCACCTCAACCTTTTCCTGCAGAAACATTATTTTAGTTCAGTGCACATCTCCCAAGTTGAAACTCTTCCATAGATGAAAATGATTGTTACTTACTATAAATCTTGGTCTTCGGAGCTTTAACCGTTTCTGAGACACAAAAGAAAGACAAAAGTTAATAAATTAAGTCCAATATAATAGAAGCATTGCAGATCTCCAATACAGTATTCTCTATGCAGAATTGCAGATCTTCTTTTGGTGCAAACTCCAATACAATAGACTTCTATATGCAGAATTGCAGATCTCCAATACAGTATTCTCAAAGCAAATTACTCATGCCACAAAACCAAAATGAAGCAAAATATAATTATGTAAGTGATCAAATTTAGAAATGGACGGAAGAAATTATATGCAGTCCAACCTAAACATGGGAAAGCTAATAACAAAATTTGAATATTGAATAAAAATGTAAATTACATCAATGGGTTAATTGGGAAGAGAGGGAAATTTCACCTCAACTATGGCTTTTAACCTTCTTGAGAACTTGGGGTTAAAATAGTTGGACCAAATTTGTGTCGATAGCAGATTCAACCACTCACAGTGTTCTAATGGTGTCATGGGCTACAGGTACAGGAAGTTGAAGTAAGCATCATAAAGCTCATTGAGAATGTGAAAGGGATGAAGAAGGTACCGAGGTGTTGAGTAGGATCCGATTCCATTTCTTATTCAACTCTTCCTCAAGTAGTTTGCGCTGATAATTCCCATACTGCAAATAAAAAGAGTTATGCAATTGCTACCAAGTACCAACATAGCAAAGATCAACATGGAGTTGTTGTGTGGCAAGGAATATTGTTTCCTAAGATAACAACAGAACTATGACTAATCGCTTCAATGACTCTTCAACTTCAACAAATGCCCTAACCAATACACAAATAGATGGTTATGCTGACACAGCAATGTAATGTTAACTACTGCTGTCTACTAGCCTTCTTACTAATTCATTGACTTGATCTTTTTTTTTCCCACTGGTATGTTCTTTCAAAGACAATTTTGTTCGAAGTATAACTGAACACTACAAATGGATATCTCTTCCAACAGGGATTCCAATTGTGGTTTGTCATGTTCTAGGAAACTAGCTCCTTCTACTAGACCTAACCCGAAGTTGTACTTGATATAATTTTAAATTAACTTTAAAAGGCTTGGTTTAACAACTTGAAGGGAATGGTTGATGTCTCACAGGGCTGCAAGGGAGAAATAGGCCAGTTTGAAGAAAAGGAGAAAATCAAAAGTCCATACGATTCTCATGCATTGATAAAATTACACAAAGTTTGAAAGAATATTATTGTTTGTAGGATCAGCAATCAGAATAATAATTGATTGAAAAGGATGAAAAGAGAGAGAGAGAGCGAGAGAGAAGGATTGCTTACTTGCATGGATGCCCATAAAGCAAGTGCAAGGGGAAGCCAATTGGAGAAAGAGAAGAGCCATCTGTGAATAGCCCAAGCAATCAAAATGACTGGAATGAAGAGTGAAATCCATCCCCTCTCCTTCAACTTCACCACATGGTTTAACAAGTCCACTGCAGCATCTTCCAGATTAATAGAAATGCACCTTCTCTTACTACTACAACTACTCATTTCAGTGAGGAAAACAAAACCAAACTCCTATTTTCTGATCTTGACGATTGATTTTACTTCCTAGTTCCTATGAAAACCCTGTGTTTGGGAGGAGGGAGACAGGAAATGAATAGTATAAAGTAAAGGAAAGAGCACAGAGCAAGAAATGCATATTCCTGGAAAATGGAGAATGGAATATATGTGTGAGTGGATTGAGGAATCTGAGAAAACTAACAAGTAGGTAGAAGAAGAAGGAAGTGGAAATAACAGCAAAGTCAGTGACAACACAATTAATATCATGAACGGTGACTTTTTGAAAGGTTAGTCGCAGCATAATTGCAAATGGTATCTCATCAAAAGTCAAAATTACCCATTTCTGTGGTAAAAAATAAAAACATGTCCAACCCACTTTTTGGCTCTTTTAACATTAATTACTAAAATGGGATAAGTGGATGTTAAGGACATTTGAGTTAGAAATGGTAATTTTTGTCATGATTTTTAATTTTTTCAATTTTTTTTTAATTGGAATAGTAAAAGATTTTATTATTTCATTGTAATTTTTTTAAATCATAATATCTTTTTTACTTTTTATACTCATAAAAATATTTATGATTTTCATTTATACGACTTGGAAGGCCTAGTAAATATTATAACTTCCAAATCTTAATTTTTTAAAAGTTTTTTTCAAATATTTTTTTTAAAGAAATTATAAATAATTTTTAAATTAAATTATTTAATAAATAAATTTTTTTAGTTTTGTTTAACAGTTTCTTAATTTTAAATATATTTTCATATGACTTTATTTATTTTTTCTATATTTAATTTTTACTATATTTATATATTTAATATATTTTTTAATAATTTTAAGATTTATATTTGAAAAGACTTAAATTTAGATAAAAGTATTTTGTTATTAATATTAACTTATAATATATCATATAAGATTTTATTATTTTATTATTTTTTAATTAAATTTTACAATTATTATTAAGTTAATTACTAATTTAGTAATTAATTTGAAATTTATCGAATTAGTCATAATAGGTATTACGACTAATATTCATATATAGTAATAAAAGTAGTTATTAGTTATAACACATGTTACTACTTTAATAATATTAAATAAATTAGTAATCGTATTCGTAATACATGTTCCAACTAATAGGATAGATTTCAAATTAATTATCAAATTATTAATTAACTTAATGATAATTATAAATTTTAATTAACAAAATAAAAATAATAATTTTTTATTTAATATATTGTAAGTTAACACTAATAACAAAATATTTTTATTTAAATTTAATTCTTTTTAAATACAAATCTAAATATTACTAAAAAAATATAGAAAATATATTAAATAAGTAAACATAGTAAAAATTAAATATAACAAAAATAAAGAAAAATATTTATTTATTAAATAATTAAATTTAAAAATTATTTATAATTTTTTATTAAAAAATTTGAAAAAACTTTAAAAAAAATTACTCACAACTCAAAAATCATAAAAAAAAATCTAACTTACCACTTAAAAGTCATATAAGTCATATAAAGAAGAAAAAAAAAACTTACAAATTTGAAAGTCGTAATATTTATTACTATTTCTAAGTCGTATAAATGAAAATCATAAATATTTCTATGATTTCAAATTGAAAAGTAAAAAAATTATTATAATTTTAAAGTTGTAAAATTTTAAAAATAAAATATACTGAATTCATAGAATCTTTTACGATTTTAGTTAAAAAATAAATAAATAAGTAGTATCAAGAATTAGGTCTAAATAATCTACTACGTAATCAATTATTAGAATTAATAAGTATTCAAATCTTTCATTTGAAAAAATGGAAACCCGAAAAATTAATCTAGGTTACTATAAGTTTAATAGTTTTTAATATCAATAAATCATAATTAAAGCCTCTTTGAATTTTAAAGTTGAGAATTGAGATTATCTTCTTCTTTTTTTCAGATAAGCGACTGTGGGGGTCCACCCATGAAACTATTATCTTGATCGAATAATAACGAATGAATAAATATTTTTTTTCTGCATGAAGGAAGAAGTAAGTCATCTTTGATCAGCTGACGATAAATTCAAAGTGCCTTGATTTGTTTAATCTAAAAAGTAAAACCAGGTCACATCACATGAGAATAACACGTGAGAGTGTTTGGATGGCCAGTTCCATTTAATTTTATTTAAAATATTTCAAAGGTTATAATTTTAGCTTGTGTAACGGCTGATGAATATGATAAATATTTATTTTTATATAACTTAAATTTATAATAATAATATTGTGATATTTTTCTTTTAGTTATTAATAATTTTTAAAGAAATATCAAGATTTGATATAGAAATAAAGATAAAAAAATATATATTAAAAGAAATAAATTGTTGAAAAATCAAGTACAATAAATAAAGATATGATAGATTTATTTTAGTTAGTTATTAAATTAAATTAAATTAAATTATCCTTTAAAAAAATTCAATTAAATTATAAAAATAGAAAAAGAGAATCATTGAAAAAAATATTTAAAATGTTCTCATTTAAAATAAAGATTCAAATTTATAATAAGAAAACAGAATATATTATAAATCTATAGTAAAAATGATATGTAAAAGTAAAACATATATTTAAATAGTAGCTAAATTTAATTTAAAACATTATGTAACAGAATATCTCAGAATTTATGGGTAGCAATAAAATTAATGCAAAGGAGCAAAAAGGAGAAATAACATACAATTTAAACCTATGAAGGAGGTGTTACATAATTTGATAACAATTTGGAGGGTGGTGTTTGGTGTTCTTTAAATTTTGAAGAGTGTGATTTTTTGTGCAACACCCTTCCTAATCATGGATAGCACACCAACTGCTACACTGTTTCCTAGGTGGCTTTTTGTCTTACGTGCTGGTTATTAATGAATTAATAAAACAAAATTTATTTATCCCAAAATCACTTAACAACCCACATGCCTCTTCATTGCAATTGAAGTTTACTACTAAACATCATTGTTGTCTAACCCACCCCTATTTAAGGTGTTATGTATCTTAAGTTAGGATGTTTAGGTGTCCTGAGTTGTTTAACCATTGATTATTAATAAATAAATAAAAATGATAGAAATTTTATGATTTGTAGTTTGATTGTTGTATTAAGGAAGGAAAAGAAAAGAAAATTTCTTAATTCTTGTTAATTAATATAATAAATTGGTATGATACGATGTGGTTGTGGTATATACTAATTTTAAATTGTAATCTTAATTAAATAGGGAAATAATTCAGTAACATAATGAGAAAATATATAAATCATTTCTAAAAAGATAATTATATAAAGGATTAGTGATGAGATGTAGTGAGATTGGGGTTTGGAGGAGGAAACTGGGAATAATGTTGGAAGAAGGTTTTACAAAGGAATTAGATATATTTTTGGGATCTTTTGTTTCTAGGGAGGGTATTAAGGACAAATGGGTGTGGGATGGTGATCCATTTGGAAATACTCTGTTAAGTCAGGGTATATCTCTCTACTTGATTATAAAAAGGTACAAGGTGATGGAATTTACAAGTGTGGTAGACAGGATTTTCCTAAGAGTATCCTTAGAGAAAGTATTTTAAAATTTTAGGAAATTTAAAATTTAGGAAAATTAAAATATAATAATTAAAATTATTTTTTTAAAATTTTGTATTTAGATAAAAAAATTAAATTTCTTCATTTTCAAAATTTTGTGTTTGGATAAAGAAATTAAACTTCTTAATTTTTTAAATTTTGAATCTCATACACGGAGAGACGCATGAGGTAGATGCCGTGGAAGTAATGGAGGTTGGAGTACTCGTCGACGATAGAAATGGAGCAAAGAGTGGTGCGGTTAGAGCTTATATAGAAGAAGATAATTTCAATTTCTCACCTTTTAGAAAGAAATTCAAATTCCATATTTTTAGTTATTTAAAATTTTAAAAATTTAAATTCTTCGTATAAAAATAAAAAACAATGAATTTTAAATTAAAAAATTTTAAATTATCAAATAAATTACTTACTCCAATTAAAATTCTCTATCAAAATATACTCTAAAAGGTGCATAGCTTTGTTTGAAAGGTCGTTCAAGACCGTATTCCCTCAAGGCAAAATTTGGTGTGACAAAATGTCGTTCTCATTGCTAAGATTACATATGTTATGTGTAGAAATAGAGTGGAATTTACGAATCACATTTTCTTTGTATGTGAAGAAGCAGTGTGACATTTGTGTTTGAAGTAATGGGGAGTATAGACACCCTTACCATGACAATTCAGGTCTCATTTTCTACATTTTCGGTGCTTGGTGATGTGCAACAGGAAAAATATAAATGTCTGGCGTTTGGTTTGGTATGTTGTTATTTGGGGGAATAGAAACCAAATTATCTTCTTAAACAATAAGCAAGATGCAGCCGAGATATTTCAATCTATTCAGTTTTTTTTCGTGGAAACGGGCTTCACATAAGTTCAGTTTTCCTATCCTTTCTCACACAAGTAGCAGTTTTCCTATCCTTTCTCATGTTGGTGTGGTGACCCAAGATCATGTATTTTATAATGATTATGGTCAAATAACGGGCTGTGG
This sequence comes from Glycine latifolia, assembly GCA_013407115.1. Taxonomy (NCBI): domain Eukaryota; kingdom Viridiplantae; phylum Streptophyta; class Magnoliopsida; order Fabales; family Fabaceae; genus Glycine; species Glycine latifolia. The sequence continues at coordinate 30,965,955 of CM023945.1, forward strand.
TTTGAAAATCAATTATCATGATTTTTTTTATATTTATGATTTCATGCCATTTCTCTTGAGAGGTTAGTTTTTGTGATTCTGTTTGGAAAAATATTTGATTCAAGTTTGGTTTTATAATTATCAAAAGTTGGAACTAATCTATGTCAAAGTGGATGGACATGATCAAAAAAAGTTTATATACTTACACATCAAACTATGAGTATCCATTATTTGGAGAACAAAAAAGGGGGCATGTAAAATAAATGAGACTCATACTTATAGAGTGGAGTGAAGTAGGAGATACATGTCCTTATTTATCGGGGGAACCTAATACTTATAGAGTGAAGTAGAAAATGTGAGTCATTATTGATCGGGAGTTGTTACGGTATAACAAACCTTACAGATAATTATTAACTTATAAATAATAGTTAATATATAAGTTGTGACTTATAAATAATTGTTAGTAGATAATTGTATCATATAAATAATGTATATCTAGCAGATAATTGTATCATATAAATTTTGTTACTACTTCATAGTAATTTCTTAAAAAAAGGAATTATAACTTCAAGTCAGTAATGTTTTTTTTTTTACAATTTTATTAAAAGTCGTAAAATTATTTATGATTTTCAAATTGTAGCCCCTTTTTTTTTGTTTTATGTAATTGCTTTTGGCATACATCTTCAAAGTTATATGATCCTTTTTTTAAAAAAAATATATTTATTATTTGTTTTAGTTTTAATTTAATTTATTTTAACAATTGGCACATTTGTTATTTTAATATTAATTAAAAAATTGATATTTATTTTTAAAAAAATTGTAAATAATTTATTTATTTAAAAATAAATAAATATAAAAAATATAATTATTATATTTAATATATTTATTTTAATAAATAAAAATATTAAGTAAAACAAATTAATAAATTATTTACAATTATTTAAAAAAAAATTATC
>CM023945.1:30966989-31142325 GCA_013407115.1 Glycine latifolia
TTAACAAATGTAGTTAGAGCAGAAGTGAGTCTGTTCGGTAACCACGACACCTAGCACACATGTAGTTTCGCCATTCCATTTTCTCTCAACAACACTTCCGCCACTCTCCTTCTAACCTACCTATATATACACACACATTCTTATCAATTTTCTCCCTCCAAATTTAGCTAATCCAATTAATTAATTTCAAGAATCAATCTATCATCTATCATCTATCTATCTATCTTCACACAAAACCAAATATCGGTCGAAATTAATAAACGATGGGGAAGGGGCAAGGTGGTTTGAAAATGAACAAGGAATCTCATTTGATAAAGAAATCATCATCAGTGAACAAGGTACAGCAGAGGCCACCGGTGATAATCTACACACATTCTCCGAAGGTGATTCAGACGCACGCCAGATACTTCATGGAACTCGTTCAGAAGCTCACCGGACTCTATCGCGCCGACCCCGACCCCGAGGACGCCGACGCCGACGAGGCCGCCTTGAAACCGCCGACGCCGCTGCAGAAGGAGGAGCCGAAGGAGAACGAAGCGGCGTCGCCGGAGGAGGTGGAGAGTAGTTGCTTCAACTGCGTGGCTCCGCTGATCCCTGATTACATCAACGCCAATAATTATGCGGTATTTGAATCCGATTTCAATAAGCCCTTGCTCACCTTCGCGGATCCCTCCTTCTTCTCAGAATGAGATGAACCACTTTCCTCGCTCTTTTTTCTTTTATTATTTATTTTCCCAATAATATGGAGTTCTAGTTTTTCCAGTTAGGACTCTTTATTTCATTGTTAATAATATAATTAATACATTTGATTCCATTGAAAATATACAGGAACCTGTTTGTTGTTTGGATTCGGAATAACAAAAATCCATCCTATGTACTGTGTTTGTAATTTGTATTTAAGATAATTAAAGAAGAGAAACCTACAATGATAATAAGCATAAGAAAAGGTCGAATAAACCATAAAGTATCAATGAGTTTTGCCTAGATGATCATTCTCTTATCCTGCAATATAATTCATTTCTCAGTTTTGTGATGATCAAATAAATAAAAATGGTAAAATAATTTTTCATTAATTAATTTTTCATATAATTTCTCTAAAATATGAGAAAACATCTATAAAATGAACTAATTAAAAATTAATTTTAGTTTATGAAAAAAATTATTTATTTAATTTTTATTTCTTCTCCTAAAAGTACTTTTAGAAAAATTTACTCAAATAAGTCCATATAAAATCCTTACAAGTTACTTGTCATGTATAAATGTTGCTGACTCAAATTTATATAGTTCTTCATGTCATGATGGGAGTCAATGTACAAATTAATTCTATACCGAAGAACGATGGCCAAATATATGAACATTTAACTTTTTAGTCTGTTGTCTTAAGCATATTTAATGGGTTTATTGAGAGCTCTAGAATTCTTCTTTATCATATTTATCATTATATTTACTTTGGATATGTCTCAAATATAGAGGTTGGATTCTTTCTTTTTAATGTCTCTCTAACTAATTAATAAAATATATTTAAATGAGATTTGTTGTGAAATCTATAAAAGTGATTTAAGAACTCATTTAAATTATTGTAATTAAACATAAAAGTGAGATTTATCATTAGAGCAAAAAAATTAAAAAAATTCTTACATTTTTTTTAATATCATGAGGCCCATAAAAAATAATTCAAAAATCCAAAATTTATTCCAACACTAAAAATTTTCTAAGGAGTGCAAGAAAAGAAAGCCTGGTTGAAAGAAATGTGGCTTGACGGGGGAATTCTGGATCTTACAAACATGATGTCATTAGGAGCAGACATTTGACCCATATTAGAAATTGGGCTTCAATTATATTAGGCTTATTCAGAAAATATCTCCGTAAAAAGAATTTCATGTCTTTAAAATTTTGATATTTTAAGGTTCACCAATCACTAAATTAATTGTACACGAGGAGCTTTTCTCTTTTATTTTTTTAGGTTAAAGATTACGGGTATTTTTTAACTCATTGAGCCAGAGACTAATTTTTTTTAAATGTGTAATTGCTTCTAAATTTTTTTTGCACAAAGTGAAAATCAAATAAGAATTCTTTTAAATATATCATTTTCACTCATATGAATGAAATAAATTACTTATGTTTAATTACAATAATTGGAAGTAGTTGATCTGATATCTGGTTAGATAGAAACCTACTACTGACAAGGAGCGAGAACATGGGCCTTCTATAAGTATACATTTCTTTTACAATTACTCGTTCAAACTTTTAAAAATGTACCATGAACAAAACGGAGCATGATTGTGGGCCTCATCTCTAAACTACCATTTCTACGTAAGATGGGGCATTTCAGGCCCAAAGAAAAAGGAAGAAATGGATTGGTGAAAAGGGGGAGAAGTAACGATTTGCTAAAGGGAGTTGTTATTTGCAGTTCTCTATTTAATCTTCACACCTTCATGCTTTTTGAAATTTTATATCATATTCTCCTCTCCCCAACCTTCCTCTCCGGTACCCCTCACCCTGACCCCTTCCTCATTCTTCAAACATCCCCCACCCCTCATCCCATTTTCACAGCACTGCATTTTTCTTGTGGTTTTATTTAAAAAAATAAAAAATACTCGGGTTAAAGTTCACAATTTGAAAGTAGATTAGTCTAATATCGATTAAAATTTAATAAAATTCATTAAATTAAGTGTAAAATTGAATAAATACAAAGCAAGAGTTGTAATTTATTTTAATCTCAATAAATTTTAATAAATAAAAAAAGTGTTGTAAAGAATATATTATTAACGTTCCACTTAATATTCTAATAGTTCTACACACCTAGCACGCTTCAATCACATGTGACTTCATTTCTAGTCCAACACTCAAACTGATAGCATTTTTGTTATTCTTATTGTAAAATAAAGGACAATAATTTCGATAGCTTTTTTGTCTTTTCCTACCTTTTTTTTTCGTGGAACCGTATTATTATGTCTTTGTAAACATGTTAATCTATCTATTGGTTATTGTATAATTCACAAATTACATAAGTCAAATTGAATTGTTTTTTATATAATTATTAATTTCAAAGTCATAAGTTCCCAAAAACTTATATTTGTTTTGATTATTTTCATTGCTTATCCTTGTGAAAAAATAGGCTAGACAATGACAAATGACATGTAAATCAGTTTTATATAATTATTAAATTAGAACTCATTATGATAAGTCTGTTGGTATTTTTATAATCTTTAAAAGTTATATCAATAATAATTTGTGATTGGATAATAATATAAAAATGTTTTGATTTTTAATTCTATTCTTATTTTCATTTTTTTGGCTCACATGCATTTTTTTTATTTATACTTGGTTTAATTTTTTATATTTTTATTATTTAGATTAATTGGCTTTTTATTTTATTATTCTATGTTTCCCTATTTTTGACGGAACGAGACAGATAAAAAATTATCAACATGAACTGAATGTGGCTGATTTAAAATTAAAAGTCACATCCCGAAGCTGAAGGGACTGCCGTCTTAACACACCGTCACATTGATAAGTTCAACTGTTGAATTATGAACGTGTTATGCTTTATGATACACATATAACTGGTTTAATCAATTTTAAAATCATTGCTTAATAGCGGGAGGTTAACATGTTGCTTTTGAGAATATATTGACAAAATTGGGTGACACTGTCTCAATTCTAGAGTCACCACCTTCTTATGAATCTTCAATATTCGAAGACCATACATGCACGTATAACCTTGTTTTTTATTTTGGCTAATTTGGTCGGTTTATATCTATAATATTCAGACCCGTCAACAAGTTCCACTCACAACCTCAAAAGCAAGATAGTGAGGGCACATTGCTTTGAGTCCTTGAACTTGCCCCAGTTAATTACTAGCCTTCCTTCAACTACTACCTCCTAAATATGTCCCCAAATCTAAATCAATATTGGGAAGGTATTATATACCATCTATCAACTTAACTTTCGGACCCTTCAACTCCAAGTCTTTATATGTTCCTCCTCATTCATGTATGCTAGTTGACAAATAAAGACCAGGGTCAAAAGTAGTCAAATAAAAATAAATAAATGGGTTGTTGTGAAGAAGCAAAAGTGCCTTTAAAAGGTTTAAGTCTTATCATTTTCCAGAAGGTATACAAACCCACGTTGCCCATCCCCTTTTGATTACGCTGTGGCCCATTTAAACTGTCTTCTTCTCCTAACTACATGGATGCAATGCATCCGGCCCCTTTCACTTTTCATTAAACAACGACAACAAATATGTTGTAATCTTATGAATATTTACCCGTCTCAATCATTAACTTGATGAATTTGGCAGCATGTACAAGATTTTACGAATTTATTAGTTTTCAGTGGATGTCATGAGTCGATTCTACAATTTAGATTGTGGTTGGGCATAAATTTAAAATTAGTTGCACTTCCACTTACTCATTTCTTGGATCAACCATCTCATATTGAAATATAGAAATTGCGTACGGATATGTTTGAGTTTTATATTCAAAAAATATTTTTAATTTTCAAAATATAACTAAATAAGAATATTCAAACAATTAATATTATTAGTGAATTGGTGAATATTTCGCACTATACTATACTATAGTGACCAATAAAAAGTAACCAGTAAAAAGTGGTATAAGATACAAAACACAATGTACAAATGAAAGATAAATTGAACAAGATTAAAAACAGACAAAGAAGATAAGATTAAGGCTTGCGGTAGGTCATATATCTAAAATTGGTTGCACTACCACTTATTCATTTTTTGAGTAAACCGTTCTTATAAAAAAATAGGGACTAAGGGTTTATTTGTGCTCAAATAGAATAAGATAAGATATAAAAGACATCATAAGAATATGATAGGATAAAAATATATAAGTTTTAATTTTATCCAATGTTTAATGTGCACTAAATAACATTATATTATCCTATCTTATATGTGACATGAACCTCATAAAGATGTATGGTGGTGGCGATTGTAACAACAGTAATGACACTGATAACAACAATAATAGTGTCAATAGTGTTAGTAATGGTAGTTGCTATAACGAGAATAATGATAATTGTAACGATAATAATGATGATAATAGTGATAAGGTGGTGACACCAGTAACACATGACAACATTGATGTTAACAAGAATGATGTTTGTGATAATAGTTAAAGTGATAAGAATGATGAAAAGAAAATGATTATCTTATCATATTATTTTCTAATCTAACTCTTGAATAAGGAATTTATTACAACATAATATAAGTATTAGATTATAATTGATTATATATATATATATATATAGGCTATATAACCATTATACTACCATATTTTGACAATCAAATGATATGTGATTTTTATTTTCAGAAATTATTTTGTTTAAAAAAAAGTTCTAAAAATCAAAAAGTGAAGAAAAAAATCAAACTTACTCTATTTTCTTGAAATGACGAGATCCATTTTAGACTGGCACCTACTCATTACACCGTCAAAATGGATTAACAATTTTCTTATTATACGGGCAAAGGAGGTTTCTCTAAATAAACTGCCTTGAGAACATTGTTGTTGCCGTAGGGCCTACAAGACATGGACCTCCAAGTTGACCCATGACGGCAGCCAATGAGTCTGGCTCCATGTGTGGAACTTGGTAGAACGAAGGCAAACACGTGAATAGATTTGTATGTGAAATATTTGCCAAGATTTGTAGCAAATTGGAATAATAATGTGGGGTTTGTGTAAGATTTGCCAATCTCAACAAAAAGAGAGAGGGAATGGAAAGGCATATATACATATTCAAGTCAGTGTTCAAATTTCATACTAACGAAATCTAAAGTAAGTAAAGAACGACGAAAAATGATGAAACCGTCAATAAAAACTACTCTTAAATAATTTCAATTTGGCGCGCATAAATTGATATGTAACTCGCATTCAATCATATGGTAAATGAAATCAAATTGAATCGCACACCTCTTTTTATACCTCATGTAATATGGCTCGCTCAAACTTCTATTGTCTTGAATTTTTGTGGTCATCCTTTAATTTGTTGCGATTATAGAATGACATTTAGAAGTTTAAAACTTAGTGATTATGTATCCTCAAAATCTAATTTTATTTAGGTCGTTACACACACAAACCATATTAGTTTTCTTTTCTTCTTATGAATTTTGTTATTTATTAAGTTTAGTTTATATAAACTTCTTAATAGATACTTATAAATAATAAAATAAAATAAATTAAAAAATAAAAATAAATAATGTTTTAAGTTATGTACCTAGCTTAATATATTTTAAAAAAAGTCATTTTTTTCATAAATTAAGGTTCATAAATTAATTTTAATTCATGAGATATGTTTAATTTATTTTACCTTTAAAATTTATGTTATTTCCTTCTCCTTTTTTAAAAAAAGTATCCAACGTAACTCTCAATTTAATAGTACATATATCGTCAAAAGTGTATATAACACAAGTGCAACAAACACACCCCTAAAATAAATGAAATGTAAGCTTTAATCACTTCCATTCCAATTCATTTCTACACGTGTTTGATGGGATTGTACAAACGAGAATGTCTACTCTGTCTTATACAGTAAGGAGTGAAAACAAACTGATCCTTTAAAATTATAGAAAGTAAGAAGTGCATGCAATGGAGCTTCTTCAATTCATGGCTTGTGTGGTTTGTATTAAAACATCCAAAACCCAAGTCACAGGGGCCATGAACATGTTGGTTCAAAGCAAGAAACTCCTTCACATTCTTCTCTCACATACTTGTCCAACTCTTTCACCTCGGATGCTCTTGCTCTCTGCCACAATAAATAAATAAACAATTTGACAATCAACTATTCATTAATTCATGTCTAACCTATATTCACGAGTAAACCTTCACGTAACTTCCTAAAATTATAAGACATTATTCACTTTGATTCCTAAATGTATAAAACTATTACTTTAGTCTAGCTTGAATTTCATTTAATTTAGTCCTTACAATATTTTATAAAGTCAGGACAACAGTGGAGATGTACAAAATCTCATAAAGTGGAGGTTACTCGTATTTTTGTATGGCCACCTCTTATAAATGTTATCCATCACAAGTCTCAATCGTTTGCACTCCACACATAATGAAGTAATGAACAACATTAAAGCGAGCATATTCTTCAGAAACATAAGGCCGAGAAATATTTAGGAGTAGGCACCTGCATTGTTTCCAAAACATCTGACTCTGAATTGAAATCATAATAGGTACTTGCTGCAGTAAGCTTCATAGAGAGGAACTGCAAGTAAAATCAAACATTAAGTGATTTTAATGTTACGTTTCAAGTATTCTTTCGATCATTCACTCTTTCTTTTTTTTTTCATCACTTACCTCCACTTGCTGCTGCAAGGACTGGACATAGTTTATTATCTCGTCCAACATTATTGCCATACCCATTGTCTGCAATTCCATTAATGTGAAAGGAAAAAGAAAATCAGAGATTTAACATTTAAAGTTAGACACATACTAACTTGGCATAATAATAAATAAGTAAATAAACAAATCTTTACCTTGTAACATCCTGGGACAATGTTCTGCAAGCACTTAAGTTTTTCATTGATTTTCCCTCTTCTAACCTGAACACCAATAAATGAAAAATATTTATTAGTCCACGTTTATCTTAACCAGCATAAAAATTAAAGTAAATATAGTCTATGTAACGAGAGTATAAAGGGTTTTATGTTGTCATATAAACACAAATCATTACGATAAGTTTGTTAAGATAAACATCTTAAAAGTCACAAATGACGAACGAGATAAAGAAAATATACCCTTTCTGCTAAACTGTGACTATCAGTAGCTTGACCTCGTTTGGCTCTAACATGAACTACTTCATTCGGTTTCTTGTCTTCTATCAAATTCCTTTTTACTCTCTTGCCTCTTCCAGAACTCTGAACACATGCAGAACAAATAAAACATCAATCACTGTGTCGTATATGTGTAAAAATTATGCATGAAGAATATAATAAAATGAAGTAGATGAAGAAAATCTACATTTTTTGTCTTGCTTCCACTCTCAGAAACAGCAGGAGTTGAATTTGCAGAACTTGGCTCACATATATCAGTTGCTTTCCTCTTTTGACCTTCATGGATTTCAGTTTTAACTGAATTAATAATAGGAACTAAAACTGGAACTTCATTGTGATCGACACATTGAACAAGACCCGGAAAATTCTCTTCCAAGTTTCCTGCAAATTCAGCTTCTGGAGAACCTAAGAAGCTTTCACAGGCGAATGGCATCATCAAGTTCTGCATTTCCATGTTATCAATATCTAAGAAAGGAAATCTAAGACTTCGCAAATATGCAGTGAATTCAGCCATGTGGTTTTTAAGAACAAAGTTTTTGAAAGGTTTTAACTGGTATCTGGATAATGTGCTTGACACTATTATTTATAATGTGAGATTGCAGCTACATTAACCAATAGGAGAAGTCTAACTAACCCACGTGGCAACTCAAGCTTCTTTAGTTGTGTTCCCCTGGATGGCCCCATATACAGGAGAAATGTCCAATTTCAATATGGGCCCATGCTTTGTGAGACAAGTGCTGTAATATGGGTCAATGTTTTATGAGGAAAGCACGGTCTATTTTTTTGGAGCTTTTAGGAAATAAAATAAAAAAAAAACACCTTTAATTGAGATCCAATCTTTGAGATCTTTTATCGAAGTTTAAACTGTAGTGGGAAAAGGGTAGTTGTTTGTAGAAGCACATAGTTTAGGTTCAAGTACTCTAGATTTGAACACTATGATTTATGACTTGAGTTTGTATTCCAGAGTGGAACTTAATCTTCTAGCTTTTAGCACTGGAAGATTTAGTCTCTTTCAACAAACATTTTCGGAAGCAAGGGCTTATTTCCTGATTTTTACTTCTAAATTCGCACTCAATCAACAACAACAATAATAAAACCCTTTTTCCACCGGTTGAAATCAGCTACATGGATCACATACGGTCATTCAACTTGGGTATAAACTAGATTTTCAAAGATATTATTTATCAAGAGATCCCTTAATAACTTTTCTGTATATCCGTCTTGGTCTCAAATCCCCCTTTTCAAAAGACTTAAACCATGTAATATAATTTCCTCACCGATGCTTCTATAGTGACTTTCTTTGTAGTTTGTGCGTGTTCATAATCACTTTAACCGATTTTTTGTGATCTTTTTCTCGATCGGTGTTATATCAATATCTCCTTGTATACTATTTATCCTTCCCATTTTTGCTCAACAGTAATTGAAAAATTGATTGTAATGCTATTTGTTTTCCATTCTTATAATTTTTACCTGTTGAATTACTCGGTACCTACATGCATCATTAACACAGTAATAAGCAAGTATATGGTAATTGTAGCCATAGAACTTAGAAACATAGTCCAAATGATACATGTTTGCAACCCAACCTTTTCCTCGAAGTTGATCTTTTAGCATTTTTGTCGAAACTTGATGCCATATCATCATGGTGCTTTATGTTTGATACTGGGAACGTTACTCCCTCTGCCTCTTTAAAAACGTGTTGTGTTGAAACTTGAGAGTATAAATTTTAAAATTGATCATACACGTAGTGGGAAAAGTCTCTGCTGGATTTCTTGGCAAGCAAGTTTTACTAAGCTATTCAAACCTTTCAATTACTAGCTGTTTAAATCACGCCTTTCATTTTCTTTTGTTTGGTGACTTGCCTCTAATTTGGACTGACATTTGAGAAGTGAATGAACCAAACTTTAGAATAGAACCGGCCTTATGACATGTGGAGTGTACCTTTGGCGTATCACGTATGGCAGTTCATTCAAATCCCATTTAAGGGATAGATTCTTAGGCCTCCAATGTCTAAAGAAACCAATGGGCAAATAGCAATAGTGGTTGCCCTATGTACCCAATTGTAGTTGTAGCCCTTACAAAAGTGGACATGGTTTGAACATTTGTAAGCATTGAGGATTCGTATACAAAGACAAACTGTTAACTTTGGGACAACCTTCCCTATAGAAGTAAGGCCTTACTATCCCTTTTCAAAGCCATATAGCAGGCATTGCCTAATTTGACAACTTGAATGTAAGACCTTACAAGATTGCATGAGATTTTTTAGTCATCACATTTTCCTAATTAATCGGACGATGATATATTTATCTTCCATGTTATAAACGTGCGATCAACTTGCCCTAGCACTTGCATTTAATCCTTAGTAAATATTCAGGTACTACAACCAAATGAGGATACCATATCCAAAGATGGCCTATGGATGGCTATTCGTTAGGTTAATTGGATTTATCTAACACATAACTGCACTTGACCTTTGGGACAACCCTATGTACTTTCTAGTTTCTCCACCTTGCTTCCTACTCTCCTTCTTTCTCTTGTTTTTTTTATATATATTTTAATTCAGGTAAAAATTCTAATCACTCCTAAAATATATATTATTAGGAGAGTAAATTGTCCATACTATTTTGTACAACGAAAATTATCCACAATTCTTTATACAGTTATATAGAAATAAGAAGAAAAATATATAAGATAAAATGAGCTATATGATAGAGAAAAAGTAAAGTTGTAAGAAAAAAATGTTATCATAAATTGTTATAAATAATATAACTTTATTGATAATAGAGGGGTGGGTTCATTTGCAAAAGTGGTTGAAAAGTGTCCCTCTTTTTTAATCATACTAATAATCGGATTAGGTTCTTATAAAGTGAAAAAGTAAAAATATATAAGATTTTGAGATATTTCATATTTCAGTTTAAATCAAAAGAACTAAATTCATAATAATCGATTATAATATATGAAGAACTCATATCAATAAACACTTCCAAATGTGACATCTAAAGCTTATCCAATTACACAAATTCAACAGTTCATTTTTTATTTTATTTTATTTCTTTAATGTTGACATATAACTTTATGTCGTTATATCATAGTTATAAAACCCGGTTTGGATCAATTAGTCGAATCAGTTCAACTGAGATCCGGTGACATAACTATGTCGAGTTCACTATTGGACCGTTCAAGCATGTGACCCAGGATGACTCAGTCAAATCCGATCGATTTTGAGGAAACTCAATGACCCGACCCATTTTTAAAACTCGAACTTGGTTGTGCACGTTGTCGTCGCCACTTGACTCGACCACCATCGCATTGCAAGCCGTCATCGTCGCACTGCGAGAGAACTCATCGCGCTGGCCTCGCCTCTGATAACGTGGATGAAGATGTCGACGACCTGGAAGGGGTCGAACTTAGGGCGCACTGTGAAGCGGTGATGATCAAAGAGGAAGAGGAAGAGGCACATCATAGGAAAGCCAGGAAGCGAGAAAATGAGGCGCAACATAAGAAGAGAGGGTTATGTATATTGGGGATTAAGATTTTTGCTTATTTGGGCTTAATCTGGCCAGATCCATATACTGATGTTGCTTCTTGTACTCCTTTTATTACTTCCTGTGATTTCCATTTTGCATTTTGAAATTGGCTAATTGCATTTCTTAATGGACTTTTCATTTTCATTATATAATGGGAAGTGCATAAAATAATAATGGGGTGTAGAAAGTTTATATGCACTCTTGTTGTTTATTGAAAAAAATGGGCTTTTAGCTCATTTTGTTTTTTAAAATCTTGAGTTGTGTTTTAATTTATGTAGTTGTTATTTACACTCATTTTTATTATTTATACATTTTACTTGTGTTATCAACTTTAATACTTCAATTGTTATTTTAAATTTTTTAGTATATTTTTTTTAATCAAATAATATTAGTTATATATTTATATATAATATAATTTTGATTTTTTTAATATAAACTGGATCAAAGTGGATTAATTCTCGACTCATCAATTAGACTACTAACTCACTAACCTACTATCTAGATCGAATCAATTATTGGGTCAGATTTTATAAGACTGCGTTATGCAATCATACATGCTTTACTTGAATTACATTGAAAAATGATAAAACAAAGGACATGCCCATAAATAAATAAATAAATAAAACAAACGACGTGGATCTAGCTACCATTGGACCAAAATATAATTTGATATGGCGCCCAATATTTGACGCATGCCAACTTCTTATTGGGCCAAGTACATCTTTTAGTATCGTTTAAAGATCCAATGTGAATCCATAATAACAAAAAAAAAAAAACACACCGAAGAGAGGTAAACAAACTGAAATCAAATTACTTCCTATCCTTTTTTGCTACTTGCACCTCCAAAAAACCCAAAGGGACAACAATATCCCTCACCAGACACCCTACATCCCTGCCTCTCCCATCAAACCCTAGAGGACAAGCCTCCATAACCACTGTGAGCATAGACCTTGCCCCTTCGTAGAAGATTTTGCATCCACCTCAACACACACATGAATGGGGACACACAAGTAATGAGGGAATAAACTAGGACAAATGCGAAGATGGTGTGGAATTTGTAAGAAAAAGAGAAATTTGTCAATGTCACCTATATAGTTTTGGAATATCTATTTCAAAATAAGATTTTCAAATTATGAAATAAATATTTTGAATAATTTTTTAATTATTTATTCATATTTCAGAATACGAATATAATAAACATTATCAATAATCTAGGTCTTTTGATTATTTATCCCTTTTTTTTGGGAAAAAAATATCAAGAGAAAGTAAGGGATACATGTTTCTTGGACAATAAGGGACACATAATTTCAAAATATGATAAACATATAAAATATAAAAGAAAATAAATTTACATATTGTTGTTATAATTAATGTGGCGGTGGATTGGTGGTATTAATTAATTATTAAATATGGGCCCGTGAATAATCAAGGGTCAAATTTCTTCTCCATTCCATTGGTTTTATTTCTTGTGAATACTTGTACAACTTTGTCACTCAACCTGTCTTTTCTATTTTCTCTTCTATATCTATAACTATTAGAAATCTAATCGAAAACATTAACATCACCAAAGATTTATTGAAGTTCACAATGAAAAGGCCATAGATTTGCTCTGTTAGTTGCCATTTGAACCCTAGGCGTGGTTCTATCCCAAACCTAATTCATTAATTATATTTTGTTGGATTCTAATTAAGAATATTTATAATGTATCATTATTTAAATAAATTATTTATTTTAAATTTGTGAACATTATAATGTCACATAAATTCAAATTTTTATACAAAAAATACTCAAATGCGAAAGTTATTAGAATGAGTGTCTAGTTTGAATTACATTAAATTTTATAATTAAAAACAATTATTTAATTGATAAAAATGAATTAAGCAACAATTATTTCTATAAATAACTCAATTAAGCAATGCACGGTCAAATCATTTAATTTAATGATAAAAATTTGTTAGGCAATATTATTTAATTTAAATAATTCATAAAATACTGACTTTAGAAATGTTCTAAAAACCCTAAGAGGGTTATAAATCAACTGCATATCATTTTTGTGAAAAACTGTAGCATATAGTTAAAAACTAAATTTCTTTTGTTGTTTTCTACACAAAGACCTAAATTTCTTAAATCATCTAAATGAAGCACTATAGTTTCATCTTAATTTGAAACACTCATCTTGTATTTAATATTTTGTTTGAAATTTATTGGACAATAGTTTGATAAAAACATGTATCCCTCATGACATTTTTTTCATGGATGGATATCCATCCAAAAAATATATATTTTAAAACTTAATTATTTTAAGTTTAAAACTAATATATTTTAAAAAAATTCACAATACTTTCTAAAATAATAATAGGTCAAATAAAAGGCAACTAAGATTGTTTTCGGATGATCTAAGACTAATTTTTGACCGATATCAGTTGAGACTATTTTTTAGTTGGCATTAACCGATGATGTTTTTTGATCGATATCAACTAAGTTTTTTTTTGCTGACATCAATAAGCTATTATTTGATTGATGTTGGTCAAGAATTTTTAAGTTGGATCATCTTTTGATCCATTAAACATTGATAAGATGATCAATTGGATTTTAAAAATTAGTGGATGAATTATTAACCATCCATAAAATTAAATGGATGCATTTGGATCCATCCATTTGTTTTTTTTTTTGTAATAGATGGATTGGGTGAATTTACTGAATTGAATGGATAGTGGATAAATAGATTCATTTGTCATCCCTACATATAGCCATCACAAGATGTTATCAAGTCTCTTTCCTATTTTTTTTCTTTATTTTTATTTAAATATTAGGGTGAGGTTAAACATATTCATTGTGTTTCAATATACAAATAAACACTTGTTGACTTACTCAATTACTTAAGTGGTTGGAATGAGAGTTTTTAATAGAAATAGTCAAGTACGCTTAATCGTAAAATTATTAAACGATATGATATTGAAAAGTAAATGCATATTATTTTTATAGATAATATCAAATAAATTTTTTAAATTATTCTCAATTGTATAGTTTCATTTTTGCATAGCTTCTAATTTCCTCTCATTTCATTGTGATTAGTCTGGTGGTAAATGATTAGTTTAATGCAATCAAACAAATCAGGATGAAATTCAGCACATATATGCTGAAAAAGATTTGGTTATTTTCCAAATATAAAAAGAACCCATCATTGACAAACATATCCCATAGAATTTGAATAGAAACAGACGAGACAATTTAACATTAGCTATCCTACAGTGTTCTTGACCACCAAGTTTTTCGTATCAGCTCAGCTTCAATTACAATTATAATTTGCCACTTGATTTGGAAAATGGAATGATCCCACATTTTTATTTTATTTTTTTTAATCCAAAATTGAATATTCTAATCTCTAAAAAGGTAAATTAGCAGTTAAGACAAGTGTTGCTCTATGTGCATAATTAAGGATCAAACCTGTATCATATATTAAAAACAAGCAAACTACTAATCACTTATGTCACATATATTTCATATAATCACTCGTGTCACATTTATTTATGTGTATAATTATTCCACCTTTTATGCAGCGCTCTGTGGTTGTCTTTAACTCAAAAATCAACAACAGAAAATGCAGAAAGTAAATAATAGAACATCGTTAGTCAAACATAGCAAGCAGCACCGAATTATCGTAGCAAATTTTCTAAATTTCTAATGTATTGTTTGTTCGTCTTTATGTCCAGAACACGAATGAAAAAAACTGGACTAACGGGAAACACGTATTGAACGCTATTCTTATGCCAAGACTGACATCATGCGACAAGTGACAACCAATCAAACATAAAAAAGTGGTCCTGTTCTAAGATTCCTAGCAGGCTTTCCATGCCGCCCCTTATTATGCCAACACCAATTACCACACGTTTTGAGTAAGTTTATTATTAATTTTTGTTATGTTCAGTCAAGCACGTTTCTGTCACTGTTATGTTATGACAAATAGCCAATTACTTCATCGATTTTTCAATGCCTTCATATCATGACTCATGACAATGGCTTCATGAGATAAGGGCTGCATTCAAGTGTTTCGACCATTGATAATAACGATTTTGAAAATAACCATTTTTTGGATGAGCATGAAATGTTAATTAATCACGTTTGGGCTCTTGGCCGTTCTACTTTGTTTTTGTTTGAGCTGTAGGAGAGATAATGTCTTTGGAAACCCGTTTAGAAAAAAGAAATCACATTTCAGATGTGTAAACTATACCGATAACTTCACAAATATATTCGAGACGTGAAAAAATTACATTCGAAACATGAAACAAGCACGGTGAGAATCAAAGAAGATAAAGATTGGATAAAATTAAATTCTCTAGTTCTTTCGTATTAAGAGAAGTGGAAAAATATAATTTGTTGATTTTGAGTGAATTGAGATAAAAGGAAGAGAAATAGAAACAAAGAAAAAAAAAGTAAAGAAAAAATAAATAAATAATGAAATATAACAAAAAGAAAGAAACATAAGAAGAAATGGAAGAGAAAATGAATATATGATTAAAAGTACTTGAGTGAGAAAAAAAATCTACTTTACTTCTTTTATGTGCAGAAAATTTTCTCTTTTCATTTTTATTTCCATTTATTTTACCTTTTTTAAAGTCTTAACACATATTTTCACTCACTCTACAAGTAGAAAGAAATTTCTAAATTTCTATTTATGCAGGCAATAGATTTCTACTTATTTATTTCTCTCGTTTCTTTTATCCATGTTTCTTTTCTCGGCCATATTAAGAATAAGTTTTACATGTTTTGGAACCAAATAATACCGAAGTTAACAACTTTGCTCTCACCCACTTCACTTGGATTGATTGATGAAACTTGAGAATACATATAAAACCACTGACAAAGAATAGAAAGAAGGAAGAGTCTAAGACAATTCAAAGATAAATGTTGAAATCACTGCAGCAACACCACATCCTAGATTGGCAAATTGAATAACAGAAAGAATGTAACATAACACTCATTTTAATCATATAAAGAAATATGGAGACTTTTGTTGATGCTGCATGGGATATTGAGTGATTAATTTGGAATACAATTCACTTCAGTCTGTTCTTTGACTGAGAACAATTTAATGTAGCTCAAGGCATAGCATAAGCTTGTAAAGTTAATTTCATAGCTACGTGTCGTTTAGTCAAGAAATAAAGGTAAGATGCCAAACAATGAACCTATCCACCTTTCAATGGTTCCTGTGGCAATGAATATGGAAGGTGAATGGAAGGTGTCGTATGGAATTTAGAGGATGATTTTAGAAAAGTATTAAAGTGTATAGTATTCACTTTGACCTGATCTCACTCCCCAAAATGGGATACAGACATACAGTATATAGTAATAGTATATTATACACTATGCATCTTGCGTAGGCCAATTTGCTTTGTAACTCTAGTTTCTCCCTTGACCCCATTTAAGTCCTGCATATATATGCGTAGTTTTTTTTTATAGTTTTAGTGAGTGAGAATAGCCATGTCTACTTCAAAGAGCGTCAGCAGTTCTAGTGAAGATGACAATGAACTTAGAAGAGGGCCTTGGACTCTTGAAGAGGATAATTTGCTCTCCCAATATATTTCTAGTCATGGAGAAGGGCGATGGAATTTGCTAGCTACACGTTCAGGTAACTTGACAACAGCACAACAAGTTAAATACATAAATGAAAGGCTACCCTGTAGTTTTATTTTATTTTTATCAATTCTAATGCGAGTTCTGATTAAATTCCTGTCCATTTTATCAATCAGGATTAAAGCGAACTGGGAAAAGTTGCAGATTAAGGTGGCTAAATTATCTAAAGCCAGATGTAAAACGGGGAAATTTAACCCCACAAGAGCAACTTATAATTCTCGAACTCCACTCAAAGTGGGGAAACAGGTGCTTATCTTGTGCATTTGATTCTATAGCTCCAAAGGTTTTAAATTGTGGTCGAGGTTGTGGTTACAGCCAGTGTTTTATCGCGATTTCTTTGTATTGTGAGAAATTGTAGACAAATGCGGCCAATGCAGCCTTGAAACGGTCACAAGGACTCTCAAAACCTTGAGGTCGCGGCCAAAATCGTGATCACATACTGTTTTTTAAAGCCGGGATCTTCAAAATGCTGGTAGAAGCAAAGATGCAAATCTTGCCACTATCAACAAACATGCTTTCCATTCCAACATATTGTCTTCTCTCTGGATTTTCATTTCTTTCTTTAATGACTGTAGGTGGTCAAAAATTGCACAAAATTTGCCAGGCAGAACAGACAATGAAATCAAGAACTATTGGAGAACTAGGATTCAGAAACAAGCAAGACATTTGAAAATTGACACTGACAGCAGAGAGTTTCAAGAACTTGTTAGGCGTTTCTGGATTCCTAGATTGCTTCAAAAAGCCAAAGAATCATCTTCTTCAGCCATGTCCATTCAAAACCAGGCATTTCCTATGCCTTTTGATGGTGTTTCTCAGCATTCAACTGTTGGGACCATACCATCACATTCACACACCCCTTGGCAGGGACCTTGTATGAATGAAGCTGGTCCCACTTACATGGACCAACATGAGCAGAATTCAGACTCTGAACACAACAATGGTTCATGCATCTCCTTGTCTGAGTCAGCAAATATTCCAAAAGTGCCTCAGCATTTTGGACACACCACCATCACCCAATATCATGCCTTGAATAACAATGACTTTGGCACCTTCACATATGACGGCTACAATGTAAACAACAATGTCTATGAGATGGACAACTTCAAAACGCCTACTACAAGGGTGGCTGAGGATGCGCAATACCCAACTGGTGATTGTCAAATGGTAGGAAGCAGTTGGGTACACAACGATTTTGCATGTAATATGTGGAACATGGATGAATTGTGGCAATTTAGCAAGTTACAAAAATAAGATTTTAGGGTTTTGTTTTATTGGAATTACCAAAAATCTATCTTTGGTGATGTTATTATTGTTATCATGAACTGTGGATTAGCTACTACCAAATTAATTAATACAGATGGTGATTGTTTTCTGTACATCTGTTTTGTAGTACTTTGTTTTGTAATTTGTATTGATTGAGAAAAGTCATTAATTAGTCTCTAGTCCAAAACACAAACACTTGGAAATTGAGTGTTAATAAAGATTTCGTAAATAAATAGAAGTAACCACTTTTGGAAACTTTGGTGTATTTGTAGTGGAAACCGGATTGCAGCCACTATGATATAAAAATGAAGAGGGCCCATGATCCAATGAGGATTTAATTGGAGATGAAAGTAGAAAGCTGCAAAATGACTCAGCGCGTGTTTGCTTATCCATACACGACGTAGATTTCCACATTCATGTTTTGAAGCTAATAAAGATAGTTTCGTCTTTCAATAATTGGGCGTGGTACGAGTTATAACATGAGTTTGGTGGTTGAGAAAAGACCATGAGAAAAGTAAATCGACTTGGTTAGAGTTTTAAGGGGTTTTAGTGATTGAGAAAGAACTATGAGGAAAGGAAACTCATGTCCAATTTAAACGTTTATAGTCTCTCTTTTTTGGGAAAAAAAAATGTTTATAGTCAGGTTATAACTTTCATCTTTCTACAATTTTTAAGCACGTCATTAGCCTTCAACGCGAAACCAAATAGATTATATAAAAAATTGTAAAAATCTTTATAAATTTATCTGTCAATACTTTCTATAAATAATTAGTGCAAAAAGTTTTAATCAATCTAACACTAATTGATTCTACAAATATGGATAGATATATTGCTGAAAAAAGTAATTAACATTTCATGTAACTAACAAACCAAAATAACGTATATTTAAAAGATTACAAAATATTTTAATTAGATATCTAGCATTTTAACTTCGATCGAAGTTAAACTACACATATCAGTAATATGCTACTTTTTCTCAAAAGGTCGGGTCTAAAATAAGTTTTTTTTTTTCTTCAAAAGGCTAAAAAATAACTGTATTACAATAAAATACCACTTTTTGGTACATTTACAGTTTACAAAATTTTAACTTAGCTCATTACAGTAAAATAAACTTAATTACCAAATATCATAATTTCATCATGTATCCAACCCTAGTTAATTTCATCATGTATCCAACCCTAGTGATTGACGGATAATTGAGAAAAACTATAAATTCGGAGGAGAGTTAAACTCATTAATAATTTTATGTTCCAATCATTCCCTTGTTTTAATTTTTTTTCTCCTCTTTTTGTCCTTCTTCCTTTTACCCTTCTTTTATTTTAATTTTTTTTCTCTCTCTTTCTTATTTTTGATTTATTATTGAGTTCATCTACCACCGACCCTAATTAACTTGAATTAAAAGTACTGTTGATATTGACGTTGACACGGCCCTAGTGAAATAAAACTTTATAATTGTTGAAAGCTTAATTACAAAATACTTAATTTCGGTAAACAAGTACATAAGCTAGTAAATAGATTAGAAGTTAGCTTATTTGACACGAAATCCTCTATAATATAATTCTGACTAATTGTCCAAGTTGTCTACAATGAATCACAGAAACACGAAACCTAGTCATTCTAAACGCTGGAATGACTAATAATAGCATAGTTAACACCAAGGAGTGCAAACGCATGATCAATTTAAATGTCAATACAGTAAATGCTAATGCAAATTATTTGGCAGCCTCGAATCAATCCCCGTGGATAGTATAACGTTCCCATTTCTTCGCTGGATCATATATCTGCCATAGAAGGAGAAAAAATGGTAACCAGAATCAGAAACTAAGCAGGAAAATGCAACACCTCATATGCACTCTAATCTGACACTGTTATAATAAATAGTCAGTTCAGAATATCCTATCTAATAGAGATTTATTAAACATCGCTACAAATGCTCAGCCAAGAGGAGGACAAAAGAGTGAAAAGAACAACTCATGCACTATGCAGTATGCACACGTGAGAAAGAGAGAGTACCTCCCATCTTGAAGCAGGAAATATATGTTTATTCTTTTCATACCAATGCCTTTCTACAACCTTCCCAGCATGAGACTGTTGGTTGAGACAACATCACCAGAATAAGATAATTAAGCAAAAACCCAGAAGTTTACTAGAAAAGACAAATATGCACACTCGCTTTCATTATCTTTAACATTTAGATTTTGAAAATAGTAGTAGACTAGCAGTAATAATTAGGAATAAAGTATACCTCATCCTTCTCTATAGTGGCATCAGCAATTGTTCGTACATCCTCATGCACATCGAAATGAAAAAGCTGTACAGATAGAAAAACAAGTAATTTTAACACCACAAGTTAATAGGGGACACTTTCAAGTTTATAATGGCATGCAAATGTTATTTAGGGATGAGATACTTCAGATGATATGCAATTTTGAAGGAGCAATCATATAAACACTACAACATTGAAGCATTATCACAAGATCGAAAATGAAAAATTATTATTAATTGTTTTCCGACTTAGTATCTCTAATACCATTTGAAAAAAGGATATAAATTTGTGAGGGGAAAAAGAGACATGCTTGAACCTAACATATTTAATTAGCCATCAGTAAGGATTACAAGGCAACACAGAGAACCATGCAACTTGAAAATTGGAAGTTGGAACTAAAATCAGTACAGCATCCCCTCCCTCCTCCCAGGCTCAAAAACATAAAATCACTAATAGAACAAAACAATTTGGTTTATTAATTAAGTAAGCAGTTGTGGAACAAATCTTCACTCAGCATTGTATCTTCCTCCATCTTATTACATTTGTCACTCTTGTATTATTTTTGCTTATTTTATGACTTCTTTCTTCCAAGCATCCATATAGTTTTGAATATGTTCTTCCTTGTTCTAATAAAGAAATTGATCCTATAAGCAGAATGTTAAATCTATAATACTACTACTGTCAATCAAAGAAGCCATTTACAAAGGAAAAACTAGGGAAAATTTTGTCACAGGAGCCAAAAAGAACTAACACATTAATGGGGCAGGGGAACATTAATTTGGAAAAATGAATTACAAATGAGTAATCATTTGCAGAAAAGCTTGGAGGGACCTAAATCCTAACTATGCTTTGCCCCTTAGCATTAAGAAATTGAGTATTGATTATATCATTGTTGTTAAAACGTAGTGTCGAAACGGTTGAAACGGCCGTTTCTACGTTTTAACAAGGCAAATCGTGTCAAAACGGCCATTGAAACGGAAATGGGGCGAAACAGTTTGAAACGTCGAGTCAACTCGGTAAACTCGGTTGACTCGGCGAGTTTACCGAGTTGACTCAGTGCTTATAAAAAAAAAAATTTCCCCTTCTTCAGCTTATTTTACACAGACATTAGGGTTCGGCTTCTTTATCTCTCGGTCTCGTGCTGCTTCTTTCTCTCTCGGCCTCGCTGTGGCGCTGTGCTTCTCTAATCTCTCGGGTTCTGCTGCTTCTTTCTCTCTCGCACTCCTCGCGCGCTGCTTGCCTGCTTCTCTGTCTCTCTCGTGCAGCTTTCTCTCTCGCAATCCTTTGCTGTGCTGCTGTGGGCCTGTGGCGGGTTCCATTCTTCCTTCTCTCTCGCTGCCGCTGAATCAGGAGGCCAGGTAGGTGGCTCTTCTCTCTTGCTTTCCATTCTACGATTTGTGCTTCCAAATTTCTGCCCTCTTTGCTACTGTTGTGTTGTGAGTTGTGCTTCATATTTGCTTCCCTTTGCCATGAGTGAGTCCGTGAGATTATTTATCTGAAATTCAGATAAATTTTCTTCCCTTTGCCATGAGTGAGTCCGTGCTTCAAATTATTTATTCTGAATTGATTTATTGGACATGTATTATTTTTTTGGTTGAGATTATTTATTGGACATGTATTAGTTTTTGGCTGAGATTATTTATCTGAATTCTGAACTTTGATTAAATCTAGTTTGAAATCAAATGGCTTCATCAAGTGCTGCTGGTAGTAATACTAGCAGTAGCACTGGCACTGCGGCTTCTATTGGTAGGAAACGATTGCCTAGAAATGCTCCTGGAAATAAGCAAGATCCTGGATGGCAGCATTCAATTGAAATCCCAGGGACAAAACTTATGTATTGTGATGACTAAGTTTGAACTTATTTTATTTCCTTAGTGTTTGGACTGCAATTTGTGATACCTTATGTATTTTGATGACTAAGTTTGAACTTATTTTATTTCCTTAGTTATATATGTTGGATATTTATTTATTTTTGTGTATGTAGTAAACTCTTGCGTTCCGTTTACGTTTCACGTTTTTACGTTTTTGCTCACCCCCACCGTTTCGGCGTTGACACTCCGTTTTAACAACACTGGATTATATTATTAACAACAAAAGATGCACCTTCCAATAGAGAAGAACATAAAATAAATAAATAAAAGAAACATACCGGTCCACTTTTGCCTCTAGCTTTGTTCACAATTAGCTCATAGAAGCTATGTTGCTGCAATACACATGGAAACAGGTAAATAAGTTAGCAGATATCCTTTGGTTAAAATAATGTTAACATAACTTATACAAACACAAACAAGATAGCAAGTCGCACACAGACTTTCTGAAATTAAAACCAATTCAAAGCTCATACATGAGGAATGATAAGGTCTTCTTTCACGTATAACAAATTTTCTACTGAAGTTGTTCGAATCTCTCGGAATTCAGGAGCAAGTTGCTGTTGAACTGCTCGAAGAAACTCTCCTATCCTGTCACCCTTGCGCACCTGAATCATATTATAAAATTGTTCAGACACCAAGACATAATATCATATCGTAAAGGTATGTTCAGGAACTTGAAAACTTGAAGCCTATGGCCTTTACTTGCCTGGATCACACGCCTGTGGCCAGTTCCATCCCAGTAGCTGTACGTGATTTCAAGAGGCTCATCTGATGACCAGAAATAACTTACTTAATCATAAACTTTTTAATTTAGTTATAAGGGTTTTCTGCATCAGCTAATTTATATGCCTAGGGGTCAAATGAGCATAATTTTCACCACTAATATAATCATATTGCATTAGCTATACTTCTTAACCCTTTATTTGATGTTGTTTCAAAAAGAGTTTAAGAGACAATGGAAACTAATATAAAAGAGGGAGCAGACTCACTTTGAATTTGCTCCTGCTCACGAAGCCACTGTTTCCGCAGCCTTTCACGCTCAGCTTGCTCCTCAGCCTCTCGCTCACTGAACAAGAATCCTCAGCACTCCTATGCCCGAACGTTAGGGCAACAACCAGTAAAGAAAGGAAGGGGTACTAGGGAAGGGGGGGTAAGAAAGAATAAGAGATGAGATGCCACACACACCTGTCAGGTAGAAAGCTAGTTTCAACAGTAGGGTCTTTACCAAGCTTACCACACCGTAATCTATTTGCTTCCAGATTATCTGCTAGAAGCATAGCAAAGTTTAATGCCTTTTTTGTATTTTCTATAAATCATTGATCAATGAACATTCACAATTCTCTATTTAACCAGCTTGGCAACATGCCCACTACACTGATAAATGAAGAAAAACTCTAATTTGAAACAGCAAGCATTACCCTTATTATGATGTGGTTCGTCGTCTTGGGGTTCATTGTCAATATCCTCAGCAAAGGACAATCGAGAGTTGCCCCTGATCTTCCTCTTTTTACGCTTTTCTAATTGAAGCTCCTCCTCTCTGTTTTGGAGAGGGAGAATAATAAGTAATAAATCGTGAAGAAGAAGAAGGAGTGATGAGAAGACGTACTCTTGCTGTTGCTTATGAAGTTTCTCCTTCTCTTCCTCCTCAATTTTGCTCTGAATGTTAACCCTCTACAATCAACGAATACAAAAATTACATCGGACACATCACAATAGTAGTGCAATTTGATTAAAAAGACAAGAGAGGGTAGGTACCTTTTCTACATACTGCTCTCTAGTGACCAAACCCACAGTTTCCTTCTTAAAGGCAGTCTCTAGAATCTGAAACATGCAAACATACATAAAAAGGTTAATTATTATTATTATTATAGGTTTGGAAGCAGAAAGAACCCTAGAAGAGAAGAGAAAAGACACCTCGGAAGTGCTGGAACCGAATTGGAGGAGACCGGGTTGGCCATTGGCGGAGGTCGACTTGGTTTTGAGCTCTTGGATTTTGCGACGCTCCGCTTCTCTCTGCTTCTCCAACCGTCGAATCCTCACCGAATCTTGGGCGGTGCCCACGTACCCGTCTCCCATACCCGACATCTTCTTCCTTCTCTTCTTCGCTCTTCAACACGCAACACAGCTTTGTGGTGTGGTGTTATGCCTCACTCACTAGAGTACTCACTACTGCTATGGGCTTCCGTTTTACATTCGGCCCATCATAATACCAAAAGCCCCACACCAACCCAAAATACTTTTTTAATCTTGTGGTTGTTAAATATTAAATATTGAAGTAATTTTTTTTTTCAATTTAAAATTATTATATTAAATAAATATTGGATAATAAATTGACACAGAACAAAAGAAAAGTCATGAACCTTATTTTATTTATTTATTATTATTTTAAATTTGATTGGAAATATTTAAGGGTATAGTATGAGATAATAGTAAAATACACAATACAAAAAACTATAATAATTGAAACTACAAATATAATTGTTCGATAAATTAAAAAATTACAACAAGTTTAAATTAATTAAAAGATGAAATTACAAATACTCCCAGATATGTTTTTATCAGTAAAATAAATTAAAATTTATCAAAATATGATATAAACATTATCCCTTTAACATTTATTAGCTTTTTTTTCTAACAAAAATGGGCAACTAATGCCACACCAAATATTTATTAAAAACTCTAGGGAATCCAAAATAATTTCCATCTCTCAATATGAGAAAATTGCACATGGCTGGTTGGCCTCTTGTAGAATATGCAAGACTAAAGTAGATAAGTGAGTAGATAATTGAAAACTACACTACATGAATAAAGCAGATTTTGCAAGCACATTGGTACCAGAACAAGACTCACAAATGTTATAAAAATTGTGTCGATCGACAACCCTTAGACTGAGATGGATCGCTCAAAACTACCAAATTTATAGAGCACGATCCTAGGCACCAGTGGATCATGCAAATCCCCTTCACCATTCACAACACTTAGGTTTTTTTAGTTTTTCACTCTTAATACAAGATAGGGCATACTTTGTTTTGTACACTATTCACCCACATACTCAATGCATAGGGAACCATTGTTTTACTTATAAAATTATTGGTACAACATCTGTTATCCTTTTATATATTACATTTTTTTTCTTGCTACCACGGCGCCTCATTCACAGGTAAAAGAGGGTGGAGCTCGCAATATTAATATATCACCTCCAATTTTATTTTTTATTTAAATTTTAAATATATTTTAGTCTTTATAATATTCGTCATATTTAACAAAAGATTATGAGATTTTAATACTTACCGAGAAATAAAAACACAATTTTTATAATTTGATGGAGTATATAATATTGTTGAGCTAAAATGTAAAATTGTAGTACAAAAAAAATGTGAAATTGAACGGGCTTTTGGGATGGAGATACTGATATTGAGGCCCAGTCCACTAACTCTATACGGGTTAGGGTTACTGCATAAACCCTCATATTTAAGCAAAGTCGGGGGACTAAGGCAGATAGATCCGCTTCTCGTTGCTGGAAAGAAACCCTAGCAAGCGGAACAATGGTGAGTTATTCTTCTTCTTCTCCGACGACATTGAAGCTTGATTTCTCCGTTGTTATTTCTGTTTCTGATGGTCGGAATTAATTGCATTTGCAGGCAGACGTTGAGGTCGATGTGGCTGCAGCAGCAGCAGCAGGGCAGCCGAAGAAGAGAACGTTCAAGAAGTTCAGTTTCAGGGGCGTGGATCTCGATGCGCTTCTGGACATGTCTACCGATGAACTCGTGAAGATGTTCAGTGCTCGCGCTCGTAGAAGGTTCCAGAGAGGCCTCACCAGAAAGCCCATGGCCTTGATCAAGAAGCTCCGTAAAGCGGTACTCTTTTCTTTCTTTTCTGCTTCCAATTATGCTTCCTAGAACGTCAATTCCTAAGGTGTTATGTGCTATGTTTTACTAGTGTCCTGCACCACACGTACGATGAACTTTTAAGGTCAATGAATTCATTTAATTTAGTGTGTGTTGGCCCCAGATGACTGGAAGGTTTGGCTTTGCAAAATTGATTTTTGTTTGGATGCTTTTACCCTGAAAATAATTTTGCTATATAACTTGTAAATTTTTTAACACCACCACAAAGTTACTGTTTTTTTTATGTAGTGGAATCAAGGTTTTGAGATAAAATCGAATTTACATAGCAATAATCAACATCTATATTTTACGTAGTCAATTCTTATGATTCCCACCACGAAACCAAGTAAAACTCTTAATTTCTTAATGCCATGAATATCTGTTAATGTGTTCATTTTTCATTTACTTGCTGACAGGTGTATTCTGTTGTTTGAGATGGATTATAGATGTTTGTTTCCTGTGAGGTTTAATTGTAGGAATTGACTTGTCTGCTTAACAATCCTTTCTGTTTTTTCACAGAAAAGGGAAGCTCCACCAGGTGAGAAGCCAGAACCGGTCCGCACCCACCTCCGCAACATGATTATTGTGCCTGAGATGATTGGTAGCATTATTGGAGTGTACAATGGCAAGACCTTTAACCAGGTTGAAATCAAACCTGAGATGATTGGGCATTATCTGGCTGAGTTTTCTATTTCATACAAACCCGTTAAGCACGGGAGACCTGGTATTGGTGCTACTCACTCATCCAGGTTTATTCCTCTTAAGTGAAAACTGTTATTGGGAAGCTACATTTTAGTTTGTAGTGGTTCTGAAGAAAACCTTAAACTCCTATCAGAGATTTTGCTTTTTTTGCACATTTGATTTTGAGTTGCCTATCTATATTTTTGGCATCAATGTTTTTGGACGTATGGTTTATCATGACGTAATTCCATAGAATCAAGATTTTACTTTTTAATCTTTTGAAGTTAGTTTTATTTTGTTGAAGTGGTATTTAAACGAATTTGGTACTTGATGGAATCAAAAGGCTGATTCGTTATGCTATTTGAACATGTTAATGGATAGAATGGAACCTCGGTTCATGGTTGGATCTTTAAGGTTGGAACTTTGGTACACCCCAATTGTATGGGTTCATTGGGTTGAGCCGGATTGGCTGTTCTATTATATATCTTTACGTAATTATTTAAATTTTCTATTCTTTCATAAAAAGTATAATAATTAGGTCTGTATGAAAGAATAGAAAATTTAAATAATTATGTAAAGAAATATAATTGATTCGTGAATAAAGCAAAATAGAATCAATTTATGAATCAAATGAATTGAATTATAGGCAATTCAAATTAGTTGGTTCGATTCATTCTCATCGTTATGCCTTACCAAGCACTAGTTTCAATAAATAATAATTAAAGATGAAACCTCCAATGACTAAAGTGGAACTGATTCATTTCCTATGAATTTGTTATCTGGTCTATTGCTCGGTTATTTAATTTCTAACACAATTGGATTTATTCAAATTAAAATTTAATTTCGGTAATGTAAATTTGATTTAATTTTATAAAAAGCCATCTAGCAAAGACTAAACTTCCATAATTGGATTTTCTTTAATAATAATAATAAACATTAAAATAAAGATTTAAATTTTAAAGCATTATATTTCTATATCGTGCAATGCAAGAATAACTAAAATAAAGATATAAAACAATATACTCTTAATCGTGCAATGCAATATCAGCAAAGCAAAAAAAAAAAAAATTCTGGTATGAAAGAATAATTTAGGTGCATTATATAAATTTAAGTAAATTACACAAATTTTCTCCTAGAATTTCATGAAATTACACAAGTCTTCTCATTTCTAACACTTTCCTCTCCCCCAAGGTTCATAAAAAATAACACAGACGTCCCATACTAATTAACACCGACCTTTAATATTTTGACAGAAAGGAATGATTTACATGTCACATAACTTTTAGTGAATTTTGTTTACTGAAATACCTTCAACTTTTTTTATGACCATGGTACAATCCCCTCCCTCCATTTCAGCAAACGCAAACCTAACAAGGAAAATGACGAAGTTGATTTAAAATAGAACCCAGTTATTACAAACAATTCAAAACACCAATCAAGCAAATAAACAAAACAAACTTTCTATTAAGAGCAAAAAGAATGAGAATAAGAAAGGTAGAATATAGTTGGACGTGGCATTAAATAAATCTTCTTCATTTTTTCCAAAATTCCTATTATAGTTCAGAAGCAGAAATGAAAACCAGTGAAAGAACAGGATGACTTTGGCTACAAACCCTCTTGGCTTCAGATGTACCCCGCTGTCATGTTGTCCAACGACATCATCACAAACACAGACACACCCTTCCTTCCCATGTCGTGCTCATTCGCCTCCGTCGCCGCTGACAGATCCAACCGCATCACTCCCAGCACCGTTCTTCCTCATCACCTTGCACTTCGCCACCAACAACTTCCACACCATGGTTGTCCTTAGAGGCTTGAGAAAGAGAGTGATGGTGTTAATCGAGAAGGGCACAATGGGAAATAACAGTTTTTGAAGTTTTTTTAATTTTATCAATTTGCATCACTTATCAGTTTTGACAAAAAAAAAAAAATATTGTGAAAAAATGGAAGCAAGCTTCTGTAATTCAATCAAACTTATCAAACTTCAGGAGGTGAGAGGTGTGTAAATTATTATATAAATTTTAATGTGAACGCAAGGCAATATAGTTTTTACCTTTTTGTTTTAGACAACACAGTAAAGTAAATAACTATAGTTTTAGTTTTACCGTTGGAAGAAAGAAATGGAAAAATTAGGGAAAAGAAGAAAGCATAGAGAAACATAGCAAGCGTAGCGGCCGCAAAGGAACCCTGAAAACTTAAACCCTCACTTGCCACTCATTAGCATTAGCGATGGCCGAAGCTTCCGTAACGGTTGGAGGCAAGGCTTCTTCTCTCTCTTCCTCCTCCGTCTTCGCCGTCGCCACGGGCCGCGCTCACGTGCGTATCGACTCATCCGCGCTCGATAGACTCTCCAAGACAACCGCCACCGCAACGACGTCGTCTCAGCACCCAATCAGCGTCCCCGATTTCCTAACCCTAGAAGAATCCCGCGCCTTCCTTCTGGTCCTCCTCAACAACCTCGTCCTCTCCAACGCCCCCTCCCGCATTCCTCTCCTCCTCTCCCAAACCCTAAATGCCAACCCTCCCACCTTCCAATTCCACGATGCTGACGTCACCCAACCAGACCTTCTCACCTCTTCCACGCTGCTCGCTGTTTGCTCCATTCTTGACCACCAGTCCGCCGCTCTCTCCGCCTTCGCCGACGTCTCCGCCGCCTTCTCCTGTGAGGCCTTGAAGGCCGACATAACGCCCTTCAATTTGATGGATTCCGGCGATGGACACACCTCCAAGGCCGAGGTAGCCGCCGCCGCCGACATGCGGGTTCTGCTCAACGGATCCAAGTCCGTCGGTAAGGAGAATATTCGATCCGTCGCGAGGGTTCCCAAGGTTCACGGGAGTGTGAGGGAGCTGGCCAAAGCCGTGCACTCGAGAATGCGTGTTGAGTTGAATTCAGGGGTTAAGGGTGTTGTTGTTGGGAGTGAGGAAGCTGTCTGCACTGTGCTGTTGCCGTTGGCTGCAGCACTGAAAGAACTTGGTGAGTGTAGTTTCACACGTGCCAAGAGTAATTCGGAGGTTATTGGTGGTGATGGTTTGAGATTGGGCATTGGGGAGGTGTTTGGGAAGGAGTGCCCTACTGAGGATGGTTTGAGCAGTGGTTTAAATAAGGCTGTTAACTTGTTTTTGGGAAAGGAGTATGGTAAGTTTGCACACGAGGTCTTTGTGCTGTTTGGACTTGTGTGGAAAGTTGTGGTGTGGGAAGCTGTGACGGCGGTTGCAGTGCTTGAGGCTGCTGAGTTGAATGATGTAATCCTAGGTGTCAAGGAAATGAAAGTAGAGGGGAACACGAAAGTAGAGGAGAAAAAGAAGAAGAAAGTTGTTTTGGGGAAAGGGACTAGCTCGATTTTGGCATTGATCAAGGAGAAGTTACTGAGTGGCCGAGAGATAGCTTTAGGGACTTGGGTGGCAGATTTTCTATCACTTTTGGATTTGGCTAAACCTGAGTTTAATGAATTTTTATTGAAAGTAAAGGATGTTGTAGAGAGCAATGAAAGCAGGAGATTACCCAAGATTCCTAAGGTAATTCTCTCTAGTTTTTGTTACTTGTATGATTTTGATTATTTTTGTTTTCTAGGTGTGTTATGGTCTGCTTAAATTTTCCACTCTTTTGTAGACAAAGAGAAATTATGTTTGGGCATTTTATTGGATAATTTATCTATCCAATGCATTTTGCACACTGCTATGAGGAGAAGATTAAATCACCATTCATTAAAAGAGCTGGTTGTTTGATCAGTTATAGGAAGTTACATTCTTAGTACTAAGCAAGTTTGATTGAATATAAAAGTAATTTACCAACTGACTTGTTGACATTTTGTTATTGAATTATGTAATTCGAAGTGTGCCGTCATTGGCAATTTTCAATGGAATGGATAAATTGTATCTGTAGAGGCAGAGAACAATGGAAGAAATATGACCTATGTTCTTTTGTTTGCTAGTGCCCATTCTAATAACAGAACAATCAATTAGAAATTTTGTATGGCAGTATTATACACTGGGTTGGCCAGGTATTGGAAGAGTGGGTGTATGCTTATGTATTTGTAATATCAAGTGATTGTTGTAAGCCATATTTCACTTTGAAAGAGACATGAGAATGATAATATTAATTGTATAATCCATAGTTTAAGGCATTTTGTTCAAGATGTAGCTATTATTTATTTATTATTTTTTGTCATATTGTCATGTGATGGGGTTGTCTATAGATAATGGAATTGTTTAATGTTTGTTTCTGTTTCTGGATGGGATATGTTTGTCAGTAGTCTTACCTTGAGTTTCACAATATAACATACCAGGGGACTCGTGATTTTGCTAAAGAACAAATGACAATTAGAAAGAAAGCTTTTTTAATAATAGAAGAAGTTTTTGAGAGGCATGGCGCAACTGCCTTAGATACTCCTGTTTTTGAATTGCGAGAAACTCTCATGGGAAAATATGGAGAAGATTCGAAGTTGATTTATGATCTTGCTGACCAGGTAATATGTTTATTGCTTGTTCATTTCGATGTTATAACAAAGCCGTTCTCTTTTCTATGGGTGAGGATAAACTTAAAATGTTCAAAAGTATGAGAAGAGTGGATATTTTTTCATCTAGAAATTTTCTTGTTTCTGTTTCTGATGCTGAATCGGAGCTGTGTTTTTATTGTATGCAGTTAGAATTCTATGCCAGATTGGTGCCTCCCCCCTCCCCCCCCCCCCCCCCCCCCCCCCCCCCCCCCCCCTCCTGTTTAAATCATATAGAGAGTTGAATGTTAATTTCATGCTAATTTGTAATCAACTTGTTTGACAGGGTGGGGAGCTTCTTTCTTTGAGGTATGACTTGACAGTTCCATTTGCTAGGTTTGTGGCTATGAATGGTCTGACATCTTTCAAAAGGTACCAAATAGCCAAGGTTTACAGAAGGGATAACCCATCTAAGGGAAGATACCGTGAATTTTATCAATGTGACTTTGATATTGCTGGTACTCCGACTCCATCTGAAATTATGGGTCCGGACTTCGAGGTTGTTAGGATTTTGACTGAATTACTTGATGAGCTGGACATCGGGGAATATGAGGTAAATTTTTTAATATTCATTTTCTAATCTCTAATAGTATTGATTTTCTGTAATAGTGGAACTGTCTTTTGACTTCATAATTCAAATTGGCTTCAACTGTCATGTTTATTATGTCATGGTCTGTCAATACTTATTTGGTGATTGGCTATCATTGTAATAGTTATGCCTAGTGAATGAAGTGATACTGTCAGAAATCAGAATGTGCTTTAGTATATGGGGATTTTGGGTTACAATTGATATATGTGCTGCGTTTCATTTTACACTTTGAAGTGCGATTTTTAGCATCATTGTTGATTGCATCAGGTCTTTGCTACCTGCTGGCTGATGCCCACCTTTGTGCTATAGCCTAACTTTGTTATCAAGTCTTTATTATGTCACTTATCAGATTACTTGCTAACCGAAGTGATCTTTGTCCTGCTCTTGCAAAATTTGATCAGCTTTACTCCGTCCAGCTTATGTGCTAGAATTCAACCTAATATCAGTCATTTGGATGTGGCTGGCAATTGACTCTGGTTTTCCTACTTAATGGTTAAAAACCATATTCAATACTGTATTCAGATTGCCGTAAAAGTGTGTTCACGTTTGACCTTTTTCTTGATTTTTTTTTTCAGATAAAGTTGAATCATAGAAAGTTACTGGATGGCATGATGCAAATATGTGGTGTACCTCCTGAAAAGTTTAGAACAATATGTTCAAGCATTGACAAGTTAGACAAACAGTCTTTTCAACAGATAAGAAAAGAAATGGTGAGGATATATGCTGCTTGTGTCTTTTATTTATTGGATGATTAGGTAGTGTTTTTGATCTTATACTGTTCCTTCTGTTGCACATTATAAATGATGCATGGTTTATTTTTTTCAATATTCATTTTTAAATACTTCATTTATTATGGGAAGCAGTTTTGGTTATTTTTTGGGTAAATCTTGTCATGTGATTTATTGAGGTAGCAAAACACCCTGTCACTGTTTGTATGGTCACCTCATTCCATAGAACTTTTTTGTGCGGTTTCTTCATCCCTGCACCATTTGGGTTGTAAGAAAAATGTCTTTTTTTACACATTCATTCATTTTGTATTTGGAAATTACTGGTAACAAATGTCTGATCTTTATGTGTTGGATTTGAGGAGAAAAGGTTGTGCTGAAGCTACTTGACTAATTCTCTTCAAAACTGGTTATTTTGCGTTTGTTATAATATAGCAAAGTATTTCAAAACTGGTTATATTGTTTTTGCGTTTGTTATAATATAGTAAAGTATTACTATTCTGTTAGAAAGCTAACTTACATCTCATCAAATGTTAATGGTCTGGAATCTGCTTGAATATGTCTTGTTTGAGGGGCATGTTCTAATATCCAGTCTCTATATATTCATATTATTTTAAGAGTCCAGCTTGTGTAAAGATTTGTGTTAGTTGCATTTTAGTATGTTTGTTTATGTGCGCATATTGTGTGTTTGTGTTTGTTTGTAATTTACATTTTTCCATAAAATCAAAAAGAAATTATGTTTCTTGATTTATATATCTATAGAACTACAAGTATCATCCATTGCATTGGCTTAGGTCTTTGAGACTTGTCATTTTTGTTGTCTTACTTTTAGGTATAATTCTGGTTAAAATTTACATTAATATTCCATATTAACTGTTAGTATCTGGAAGTAATTGTTTTGTTAATTAACTTCATGATTATGTTATGTTTGGTAATGTGCTTTATGCTGTGATGCTGTAGGTGGAACAAAAAGGATTAACTGCTGAGACAGCGGACAGAATTGAAACTTTTGTTAAAGAAAAAGGATCTCCTTTAGCATTATTATCTAAATTTAAACAAGAGGGTAGTGATTTTTCAAAACACGAAGGAGCTTCTGAAGCATTGAAAGAGCTGGAAATTTTATTTATAGCTCTGGAAAAATCAAAACGCATTGATAAAGTGGTTTTTGACTTGAGTCTTGCCAGAGGTCTGGATTATTACACTGGAGTTATATTTGAAGCTGTTTTTAAAGGAGGCACTCAGGTATTTTTCATGTCTTTTATCTTCTCTCCATTGTAAAATGCTTCTTCTTTCATCCCTTGTTCATCCTTCCAGGGGCAACAATGCATTATGCCAGCTTAGGTATATTGGGTGATACCCTAAACTGGTGCACATGTATTCCCATATTCAACTTAATTGAATATAAACATTTACCAAAACTTTTCGTTAATCAGAAATATGATTTGATATTTGTAGTTCAGTTCAGCTCGTGTTTTATTGTATAGAAAGCTCAATCAATCAGTACCATATTTAATTTGAAAATTGAAAGCTCGCAATCACTTTTTCTATGATTAAAATTGTTATTCAAAAAGCTTAAGAAATATGAAAAATTAAATTGAAATTCTTGATTCTTGTGGGTTAACTCTCTGTAGTTTTATGACAGTTGAATTTGTGCACACACCCTGTTCCTTCTGTGTTTCATTTACATTGTTTTTGTTGAAATCTTCAGCTTTTATTTAGGAATGGGCATATGGTTTTTACACAGGTTGGTTCAATTGCTGCCGGTGGCCGATATGATAACCTTATAGGGATGTTTGGCTCAAGGTCGGTGCCTGCAGTTGGTGTAAGTCTGGGTATTGAGAGAGTATTTGCCATAATGGAGCAACAACAGAAGGATCAGAACCAGGTGATCAAAATGCTTGTCTTAAGTAACTTTATTAGTTGCTTGTGTTAAAAAATAAATTTTCATTATTATTCTGGGGATCAACTATCAAATCCCATTTAAACACCAATTTTCTTGTATTATCGGGGTACATATACTTTCCTTCATGCATACACAGATAACCAACATTTTCTATTATGGTTTAATTACGGTGACTTGTTCTGCATGATAATACTAACCGAAAGGCTTTTATGTATAACTAATATTGCTTTTTTAGTGTAGAAACATGTTCATTTGCATCACTTTGCTGCATTTAATGATGATAAATAAAACTGATCTCCCGGTTGCCTTCTTTGGTTACTAGTTTTGACGACAAGTTTATAATTTATATGGTCTTATCAAGTTGTGAACGTTTGGGTTATTTCATGGCCAAGAAAGTTTGAACGGTGGCATTGTCTTTGTAGTATGTCTTAATTTTTTTTAAATTCTTTTTGTTAGATGGCTCGTCCGACCAAGACAGAAGTCTTAGTGAGCATAGTGGGGAATGACTTTACACTTGCTGCAGAGCTAGCAGGAGAACTGTGGGATGCTAGGGTGAAAGCAGAATTCTTGGTCAATAAAAGAAGAGCGAAACACTTCGAATACGCAAAAGAATCAAGGATCCCTTGGATGGTACTTGTTTATGAGCAGGAAATAAAAGAAGGCATGGTGCAATTGAAAAATCTCGAGGCCAACATTGATATTAAGATTTCTAGAGCAGAATTTGTGGAGGAACTTCGGAGACGGTTATACCCTTAAGGTCCCCAGTATATGCCGGAGCAAACTTTGTAGTTCAACATTCATTTTGACATCAGAATTTTGAAGGAGTATAGGTTTTGATGACATTTGGAGTTTGTTTCATGTTCCTTTACGAAATTTAATTGCGCAAATGACATGTTTTATCCCGACTTAAGCTGTAAATTGATGGTTCCTTTTATCTCATGGTACCATTATTTTTCAGCTCTTTTTGTTTTGCTGGCGTAATTTTCTCTCTTTCTTTTTCTTGTAAATCTCCAAAAGTAATTCATTTTAGCTTGTACTGCTATTTTGTGCTAATGGAAGTTAAACCAGACAATTTCGAAGGTTATTTTAATGCGCGTCTGTTTCAACGACTGAAATGCACATTATGTTAAAAAGTTTCACGTCAAAAAATTGAAAACACGTGGAAGCTAAATTATCTTCTTTAGTTGACGTAAATTTCTATGGGAAAATGCTGAACCACGTGCAATCCGAGGTTTAAATTATCATTTTAGTCAATTATGAGACGATTCATAATAATCTTTGAAATTAGATAGATGGCAAGCAAATAAGTAAAATTTCATTTTAGTCCTTGACATGCGTAACTTATGATCATTATAATTCTTAATTTTTATACTTATTATCATTAATATGATTAACAAATTTAATTTCACAAATTTATTTAATATTTTTTAAATTTGTAGAATTATTATACCAACACGCCACAATTTCATGGAATAAGATGGTAGTAATATTGGTTACCAAAAAGTTGTATTTTTAATTTTAATCTAAAGAAGAGCATCTGCCTAATTAATTTAATTCAAGAAGTTGGAAGTCAAATACACGCACTTAGCCTAGGTGGCTAGGTACACTTATTACCTTAAGTATTACTATTATATTTTATTTGTTTAGTAAAAAAAAAATTGTGAGTTGGAACTCATAAGAATGATTCGGTAGCGGAAATAATGAATGGTCTGTTAGATTAATCTTTGTTGGTAGTACTACTATTATATTTAATTTATATATTGGTACGTGTTAGTGTAAGTGTAACGGACCTTATACTTTTGCGAACAGCTGTTAGACTTGAGTTGAGTCACAGTCATCGTCTGTTCAGGATCATATTCACGCCCCCTCTCTCTCTCACACACTTTGTGTCTTTCTATTCTAATTTCTATCTCTCTCTTCAATTCCAAAACCCTACCCCCATCTAATTCCAATTCACCCTCAAACATGGATTCTGAAGGTTCCACTGTCGTCGGTCAGTATTCAACCTCTTCACATCCATCTTCATTTCCTAATATATTTTTTCCTTCTCTCTATCAATTACTCTTGTGGTTCGCTAATTATAA
The DNA here is from genome assembly GCA_013407115.1 of Glycine latifolia. Lineage (NCBI taxonomy): Eukaryota > Viridiplantae > Streptophyta > Magnoliopsida > Fabales > Fabaceae > Glycine > Glycine latifolia. Next base: position 31,003,717 of record CM023945.1, read on the forward strand.
TTATGAGTTTTTGGTTGTTCTGGATAGAGTCTACAATTTCTATTTACATTCTTTTTGTTTGATATGCTTCTGCTGCTGTCGTATATGCATAATGATGATACAAATACTTTGTGTTTGAAGTTGTTACTGTGTTGCGTGGAATTTGTGCTATATTGTTAAGATAAACCACAAACTAGTGGTATGATAAACAAACAGCAAGAGCAAAACAAAACTAAAAAATGAAAAAAGCCAAAAAGCTTTGATTTTAAAGAGTAGTGTGTAATAATGAGCTTTGAGTTTTTTTTTTTTCTTTTCCTATTTATTAGCGAATATATTTTCTTTTTCAGTGTTGTTCCTTGCTGAGATTGTACATAAATTCTTTTCTGCTTAGTTTACTTAGTGTGGACACTTAGGCGCCATGCTCTCTAGCATATTCTCTCTATACTTAATTGCATCTTGCGGCATTGTTGTCCTGTCCTTTAACTATGCCACTGACTTTGTCATCATTCCCTGGCACTATATTTGAATGAGCTCACAATTGTGTGCAAGGTTAGGAAATAATTTAAATAGAAAGATTGAAAGAGTAGAGTGGAAGTAAAATTAGGAAAAAGTGGAGGATCAAAGTGGTGATGCAATTCTCTATTAATTTTATAAAAATAAAATTCAATCTTTTTTAAAATAAATTGTTATTTGCACCTATCTTGTTAAACTTTTTTTGTCTATGTAAGCAGTTCCTAGGAACTTCAGATTATTGGAAGAGCTTGAGAGAGGTGAAAAGGGAATTGGAGATGGAACTGTTAGCTATGGAATGGATGATGCTGATGATATCTACATGCAGTCCTGGACTGGGACTATTATTGGCCCCCCCTGGTGTAAGCTGTTCTGTTGTTTGGAAAAATTCTGTTACTATGAAAACCTCTTTGCAAAATTGCAGAACTTACTATTTTTATAGAAATTTATGAGTATACAGATCTCTATTTATGCTTCTCTATTTTTATAAAAAATACACTTCATCCTTGTTAACTTATGTTAGCAAACTTTGCTATTTGTGTATCTCATCTTGGAACTGATTAAAGTTCAATCAGAATGGAAGGTAGGTGGGTACCAGGGGTATGGTTTCCAAGAACATTGCTTGGGCAACTAAATGGTCATGACCTTATGGGCAATAGCATTTCCCTTTGGAGTCTTTTTTCTTATGCAACCATGTAATTCAGAGCTAGCATGGTTTAAAATATATAGGTTAATATTTCCAAGTAATTAAATCCATATTATCTTTCCAAGATACATTTTTACTCTTGTCATTATCTGAATTACTATTATCACCTCTAGCATTTTTTAATAAATTAATTCCATAAAAAGGATGTATGTACTGCTTTCTAGTTGTTAAGTGGAACTAGTAATGTCTGCCAAAACAATATATTGATATGATGATTTTTTCTTGTTCTCTTACCAGACTGTTCATGAAGGGCGTATCTACCAGCTGAAATTATTTTGTGGCAAGGATTATCCAGACAATCCACCAACTGTTAGATTTCAGACTAGGATTAACATGACTTGTGTCAACCAAGAAACTGGAGTGGTAGGTAACATTTTAACTAAGGATTCCTTGTACTTGTGATTGAATTTGAACTTATAAATATCTAAATTACCAGGTTGAGCCAAATTTGTTTCCTATGCTTGCTAATTGGCAAAGAGAGTGTACAATGGAAGATACTTTGATGCAATTGAAGAAAGAAATGATGTCTCCACAAAATCGGAAGCTAGCTCAGCCACCTGAAGGTGTGTCAATCTTATTTCTGATTGTTGTTACTTGTTAGTCTATTTATAATTTCATCTTTATTAATTTATTTTAGCTATTGCTGTGTTTTTCTGCAAATTTAGTTTTTTCTACAATATGGATGGACTGTGTAGAAAGTTAGTTGTATATTCATATCGATAAGTTATTGGATGTGAAATTTTTGTATCTGTTGGATAAGTGATTGAATGTTAGTTGGATATTCCTATCAATTAGTTATTGGATGTGAACTTTATGTATCTGTGGGTTATCTGATTGAATATTAATTGTCCAAGATTATTGAGAGTGTTGATCCTGTTGAGCTTGTAATGCTTTGGAAATGAGGTAATTGAAAACATGAAGATGTGCCTAATTACTTATGAGCTATTCAGCATTTAACTTCTTAGAATAGTTCAAGAATATAATTTTCAAATGGATTGTTCTGTGTTAGTCATCTTATTAAGAATTTTTGTTTGTAGACACCTTGTTTTGTTAGTTGAGACACTGCATTAGTGTAGGTATTCCACTATTCCCAGGATTTGATATTCATAGACTTGAATCTTTGGCAAGTATTTTAGCTAAAAATTACCAATTCAGTGTCTAATGTATGTAACTATAAATTTATTTATATTGGTAATTTCAAAAGCATTATATATCTTTTTTCATGATATTACATAAAAAAAGAGGTTGAAGTACACATACACACTATTGTCATGTATTGTTTGATATTTCATCATCCCACTTTATTTCAACTTAACATGTTTTTTTAAAATATAATTAAATGGTTACAATTTGATTTCATTTCTATGAATATCTAATTCATGTAAACTTTTATTTTTATGGTCATTGCATTTATACAACATAATTCAACTGTTGGGTTGATAGAATTTACTTTTGATAAAACGTTATTACAGAATCCTTTAGAAAAATCGTTATTACATGTCATTTTACCAAATTTAATACTTGGTGTCATTACATCCCATTTAGTTTGCAACACTAGGAAGTTAACCATGTCACTGAATTAGTGTAAAAAAACTTGCATTAACTGGATAGAAAGTTTAAACTCCTAGGCTCCTAGCTTTTAGCTTGTGATGACTAGATTCAGGGACGGATGGAGAGGGGGGCAGGCAACCCCCCCTCCCTCCTTGGCACTTCTCATGTATATAGATATATATTTTTAAAAAGTTAGTTAATGTAAAATTGTGTAAATTTAATTATCTATGTTATTATTATAATAATTATTAAGGTTGGTTAGTGTAAAATTAATTGTTTTATTATTACTGTAATGGTTAAGCAGTTAAAGTGATAACTAGAATAAAATTGTATTAAACTAATTGTGTGTTTATTTTTTTTATGATAATGATTAAGGTTATTATCATTTAAAATAAAAATTAATTTCAATTTTAGGTGCAAAAATAGTAAATATTTTTTAAAGAAATTATTACTTATTTAAAATTAGACATTTAAACAATTACAGGAAAAAAAATTAGTCTCCCCTTTAATCAGTTTCTGGATCCGTCCCTAACTAAATTATAAGCTGCTGTGATATGACATTGTTGGAACTTGTAGTCGGTTGTTAGAAGATTCGCATTTCTCTTATGAATCGTAAAGTGAATCGTGTGAATGACTTTTAGGCAATGAAGATGGCAGGATTGACCAAAAGGGGCTTGTGCTGAGATGTTGTATCATGTAATTCAGGTGAGAATCAAAGAATAATAATGTAAATAATTATATTCAATAGATAATCCCTTTTGTGGGTTAACACATTTATATATGTAATTATGGACCATTCGCTTATGTAACATGGAGCAATTAAAGAGCGACTACAAATCCTTGAAAATTTATAGTCAATGGTGTTGAAGCTGATTTTACTGCGGTTTCTAATTTGGAAGTGTGTATATATTCATCTGTGTAGGTGTGAACCGTATGCGCACTTTGATCCTAATATTGTGGGATAACATTCAATTTATCATTGGATTGCTTTCCATCTTCTTTTCCAAAATATACTGTGCTTTTACCATATGACAATTAGGTTATATTAAGTGTTAGAATATAATTTTTTTTATTAATTATTATATCTTAAAATATCTTTCAAGATTATATTGCTTATTTTTCATTATCTTTTAGGCTGTATTTGAATTGATAGAAAAATATGGGATGGAATGGATTAGAATTGAATGGTCAAAAGAATAAATTTTTTTAAATCTGGTGAGGGTCAGGTCCACCATGGAATAATTGGCTGAGAAGGTGTTGATGGGAGTTGTAGAATGCATGTGTTCTCTACAGAAGGAATTGGATCTTGCGGCTGCGTTTTATTTTGTGGAAGCAACAAGATCTGGTGTTGAAGAGTGGTGTTGAACAAGTGGTGTTTGAGCTGCATCATAACCCTCAAAATGCAATAATTGCAAACAATTCAACATGCTACATTTCCATATAGACCTTCAAATTCTTTTCACTACATTGTTGGCTAATGGTGTGGGAGAGGAGGCTGTGTTGGATGCATAGACAATAGACAATCAAGTAAAATTCAATCCATAAAATTATTTGATCTATGGATAACATAATTATGGTAAACTTGGTAATGTCCGACCAATCATTATCGCAAGACAAAAAAGGAAGGTGAAGATGTTACTGAGAATTGAAGTTAAAGAACTAAAAAAGAGAGAGGAACAATGTGAGTCGGGGAACATTGTTTAAGAGACTGATGAAAAATTGTTGCAAGAAGTGAAAAGAAACGACTTAATTGACAAAAAAAACACTATTATGTAGTTAAGGAATTAGAATTGAGGGAAAAGAGCGAAAGAGTGGGTTATTATCAGAAGACATAAAGCGGAAGGTATTAATGTATCTTGGTGAAAGAAAAAAAAAATACATATATAGTAGAATTATAATCAGATAATGTGATCATTGATATTACAAGAATCGTGTTACGATTCATCTAATTCGATATGTTTTTTCATCGTCGTGGCCACACGAATCATAGTATAGTGCAAATTTTGTTCATTTATTTTGTGTGAAGATGGATGCAGCACATGATCATATGGGCAAGAAGACATTTTTGTCAATTTTATTCCCCAAGCATTAGGAATAATGAGTGGCAGGGACATGTTAGTATACGAGTCTTTATGGGTACGAGTGATACGAATGTGGAGCTGTCTACAGCGCTAATTAATTTAGAAAAGAGAATGAAAAAATGTCCATCCATTCATTTTGTAAACTCCACTTTCTATTTGGGATAAATCCATATGGAAGATTTTGATTAATTCGCCAGGTTATATAGATTACTGGCATTTGATGCGAGATACAATTTTAATTGGGTGAATGCTAACTTTAGTCCCAAAAAAATTAGCCCCCATTTTAAAAAAAATTAATGCAGTACCTGTTGTTTATATATATATATATAAAAAAAAATTTCTCCTATACAGAGACCAAGTTTTGTGTAATGTATTTAAGACTTTGTTATGGCTGGTGCACTATACATTGATGAACATTTACTAGTACATGAAAAAATAATAATAATAATAATAATAATAATAATAATAATAATAATAATAATAATAATGATGATGAGTGAGATAGAAATGGCACTTTGACGTGCATGTGGATACGGTGAATTAAAGTAATATGGCTAGCAATAATCAGTATGGGGTTTTCAATAATTTATGTCTCTGTGTTCCCATATCCATACATGTAGTTTGTGTGTAGTATTAATATAAGAAAAATGTTAATCAGTATCTTATAAATATTAGTTAAATATAAATATTTTTATTAGGAGACAACAAATCATATTTAAGGACCATAATTAACAAATATTAGTATAATGGGCTAATGATACCAAATGAAGTTGGGCAGCGGACAGAGATTAAATCAACGCTAAATTCGGCAATGGGGATTGGTCGCATTTATTCATGGAAAGGTAAAGCCATTCGGTGCGATGGTATAACTCATTCATGCAAAACCTTATCCGTAGGGGCAAAATGAAATTGGCTTTTTGGTCGGAAGTTGAGGCAGAAAGCCTAATGTAGAGTTGTAGTGATATGTTCTTGTGGTGGCACATCACAAGGCAAAGACAACAATCCTCATAACTTCTCATGTAAACAAAATATTTTATCACATATAGCGAAATCTATGCCCTTCATTATTGAACCTGAGGTGACCTTCCCTTCTCTCCCAATGTTCTTTCGCTTTTCTTTTTCCTTTGATGGAACTCACAATGCACACTCCTTACCAATTTGAATGTGTACTGCACCCACCAACCATGTGTGTCACTGAGTGAGAAAGAAAGAAACTTAAACAATACGTCGAATGTTTAATTGATATATAGTCAATCATTGTAACAAACTATGATTATTTTCACCCTTCTTTTTTACTACTATTTGAGCTAGGGGGTAAAGAGATGTATTTAATGTCATTTTTCATACAACGACTTGACCAGGTATAAGGATTGTGCTTAGACGGGTTTGAAGGAATTCTGTTTCTATTTAGTCAATAATGGAATCTTGCTTGATACGTAGGCATCAATCAACTTCATCTTATTCAACTACACGCTTATATTAATTAAATATAAAACAAAAATTATTTTGTTAATTGCGGGATTTATATTCCAAAGTTTGAAAATGGAAATCTTTCTATATGGAAAGGGGAAATTCGGTCTCAGACTTTGGAGCAAACTTTCTAAGTAATAATTTCACGGATTCATACGAAAGTACTAATAATTTCACGGAGTAAGACGTAAGATTGGTAATCCCAAAGCCATATAATTGACTACTAATTACTTATCATATAGCTTTTGAATTAAGTTTGCAGAATTTATTATGTTGACTGGTTAAGGTGATGAAATTTCGAACTAACTATAGTGATAGTACTATCTTGCTTCTCCATAGTTCACGAAGACCAGCCTAACCACCTCTTTGACGGTTGACTTGAGCTAAAAAGTTCTATAAAGAAATGGAGATTGATTTTTGTGGCAAAGAAAAACATTTAAAACGCATAAACTTCAATAAAATGAATCTAATACTACTTTTATAATGGAAATACAAATAATGAAGTGATTGAATATAAATAATTAATGTGTTGAAGTTAAGGTTGAATCTTTCATGTAATATTTGAATTTAATCTATGATAAAAATAATTATTAATCAGTTTAATTTTTTTTCCTTCATAAATTGGAGGATTAATAATAAAAAAAACCCACAAAAATCCTACTTTCGCATGTTGTTCGAGGGTTGTACGTAATACTTATAACAACATAAAAATAAGCCTAGGCCATTAATTGACCGCCTTTTCTTTTCTTATTTTTGTTCTTATGTGGGAATATGAAAATAAAATTTCTTATTGCCCGACAAGTTAAAAGAGAACAAAATAATTGAAGTTGTTTTGGTGGTTCGCTTCTCTTCTTTTCATGCTATTGATAGGTGGAAATTGCAATAGGTAATGAAACTTTTCCATGAAACAGAGGCAGAGGGATGAGATCAGGGAAGCCATGTTTTCTTTCTTTCACTATGTCTCACTATACAAGTCTCTGTAAGTGTGTGTTATCTATAAGTGAACAGCAAGCATGGTTAGTGCTCTCTTAATTAAATTGCAACTTCTGCTCCTTTATATTTAAATCATACAATTTAAAGTCTATGTCAAATTATTTAAAAGAGTTTAATTTTTATACATAATAAATATAAAATCTTTTACATATCAACTAATTACTTATCATTCTTAAGATAATTTTAAAAATAATTATTCTTGACTAACTTGTCATGCATTATAATTTTTTTTTAATCTATAAGAATTGAAAACGGTTTCAAAACATTTATAATAACACATGCATATTTAACTAATTGAGACAAACTCTCTTGACCGTCATGTATGATAATTTGTAATTAAAGATAGTGAAAAACTTCTTTATATTATCAATACATAAATTAGTTATTTTTATCTAAATATCAAATAATTGATTATGTGTACTTTTTTCATTGATTTTTTTATCTTTTACACACACATATTGACACATATTTATAAAGTTTATTTGTCTAAAATACCTCTCCAAAATTAAAGTTTATTCCGGGTTGACACATATTTATAAAGTTCATTTGTCCCCCGAAGGAGACGTGTTGTTCCGTCTGTTTTACTGTATCATTCCTGTGGACTGTGATGGTAGGGTATCGTCGTGTTTGTGACCTTTTGTCATTCTAATTAAATTCTGGAACTAAAATACAGAAGAAGAAAAAAAATACTTTTTACGGTTTATATATATATATATATACACACTTCCGGAGTCCTCTCTCCCGTCTAGTTTGTCGAATACTAACTTAGCCGAATGAGTCAATATATGCTCCGCATAATATTCAAAAGCATATCACATGCTTGAGGACCAATTAAAAAAAATGTTGGAACTTAAAATGGTTTCGTTCTTCTGCAGGTGTTTTAAATTTATTATTATTCATAGTCAATTGTAGTCATATGCATGAGAATTTCTGGCTAGTTTAATCCTTATCAATCAATTTTGTTTGCTTTGCTTACCAAGTTTAGGTTGAATTGACTATGAAGGAGTACATATAGTTAAAGCTATGAAGCTTCTCACTCTAACGTATATTGGACGGATGGAGAAATGTCTTTTTCCAATCAACCTAGCCAGCTATTGTAAGAATTTGTCACGCTTAAGTTCCATGCTTTTTCTGTGCAATACCTTGTGTTTCTAGCAAATTTCACATTTGTTTCTTTGGTATCAATAATTATATTCTTTTTACCAACTATAGGATTAGCACAACTAACAATAATGCTTAGACATACAATTATCTTTTTTATTTCAGTTAATCTATCGATAATAAACATCAATCAATTGCGGTACGTGCCTTATGCATTCATAGTAAAACAAGTTATCAACTTCTGAAGGTTTTATTCTACAAAAGCACGTGATGATCGATAGATTTTAGAATTTCCTCTAATTATACTAAAAAATAAAATTAAAAATTACACATGGAATATCTCTACTAAATAACGAACAAAACTATTAAATTTTCACTATTTGTGTGAAAAGAAAGTTAGAGAGGAATAGTTTTTTTTCTTCTTAAAATTTAAATATTTTTTATAGCATAAAAAATAATAAATAATTTTATGTTCAGAAAAATAATAGTATATTAAAAAAAATAATCCCTTTTAAGTTTAATTTTTATTCAGTATAAAATTTATTTATTCATTTTCACCAACGCTTCTATTTATCCAAATAAGTAAAGGGGTTTTTTTAATTCTTTATTCTTTTTTTGTCCATCCAAACAACACATTATTGTTATTCTATTATTTATTTATTTATTTTACTTCTATCGTTATGATTTTTTTTCTAATTGTTTGCTTCCCTCTATTTCACTCCAAACACAATATCGTATCTTTATATTTTAATTTATTTCTCATTTAAAAAAAATCCATAATAATTTTAAGGAATAATTAACCTACTAGAATTTTTATTTTAATGAATAAACCCATTGTACTTTTATTTTAAAGAATATCCCATTGTATTTTTATTTTTAAAGAATAACCCATAGTATTTTTAATTATTTATTTTAAAATATTTCTTATATTCCAATTTGAATATCACGATCTCCGTTCTGTTTAAACAACTTTGTGTTTCAATTTATGATGCTAAATTTTAGCTTGCAACACATGGGTTCGATATTCACTAGTTTATTTATCTAAGTACAACTTCTTCTTAATTTATAAAATTAAACAAATGTTTATCATCTTTTGATCTGTGTCCCATGTCCCCATTGCCTGTGGACTAAAAAAATGTTTCTTTAAAATTTGTTGGTGAACCCTCTGCTCTAGACTTATTATCAACTTTTTGTTCATGTTGATTATTTATTTTACAATAACACGAATGAGGTTTAAATTTAGGATCTCATACAAATTATTCAAACTTTCTATTATTAGATCGATTCTAATGGGCTTGGTGAGCTTGATTTTCTATTACATGTGTTGTGTTAAATAAAAATTTGAACCTAACCGGATTCAAATAATGTCAACTTTAATTATTAAGTGTTATTAGTGTAAAATCTTATACACGAATAACTGACTAAAAATTAGCATGATCATAATTTTTAAGTAATTATTATAAATATCAACATTTTTACTATACATGCTATACAATTGAATGACAATATAAAATATATTTAGATTATCAATGTGTTTAAATTAAATATATTAATATCTAGCAAAAGCATTGTGAAATATTTAAACGAAGCAATGCCTTTAAAAAAATAAAATACTGAATTGCAGCATTTGGAACTACACCTTTATCATAATTAAAATCTGAAAGAAAACTATTGAATAGTTGAAATTAAAGGATCTAACTGAATAGACGAACCAACACAACCTAATATCTCAAACAGCTTGGTGTAAATAGGAATGGAGCATAAATTGAATAACGACATCTACATCTACCTCAAATAATTTTCTTCACCCACGAGCATGAGCCACTTTTTATCACTCACGGGGTGTCTTGTGGCCCAGCCTGATAGGGGAGTTAGAATTGCCAGCTAGCAAATGCGATGGGAAATGTTATTTTCTATTTTCTATTTTTTTTTCTTTTGAAAAACCCTTATACATATTTATATATATCCACACATATGTGATTAATTATAATCTTTGCGATATCAAATAAAATTTTACGTTTCATGTAGTTCTTTTTTCAATGATTCAGATCCCGCAAATACAACTATATTTTTCTTGTAAATTTACAATACAATGTGTATTTTCTTGTGTGAGATATATTATCCTATAGTATAAGTACAGATATGTAAAAATTAAATGACATAAAATGGTAATCCTATTTGAATTTTATTCCACTAATTTTAAAACTTGTGAATTAAGATGTATTTTTTTCTTTTCATAATTTTATTAAGATGAATTATGATTTATCTTTTAAACAAGATAAAACATGTTAATAAAATGGATTGTGCATTTTATATATACATTTTATAAAAATAATGGACCAAAATAAAATAGTATCAACGATCGAGAGTTTCTATGATTGTTGTCCGTAGGTTTAATAATTAGAGCATCATGAAGGCTGTGTGTTCCTCCGCCATATGTTTTTGTTTCCTGAAGAAAATGATGGAAATTGTGTGACTTGAAACTTCTTTGAAAAGCTTAATATAAGAATTTTTTGTCTGACGAGAGTTTTCAGGTTTCATAAGATTGCAAGTATATATAAAGCTAAACTCCGTAAATGGACTGTAACATATATAGCACTGCAAATTTGTTACATATATATGTTATGAACCAGTAAATTATGATTTTTTTGGGTATCATGACATTGAAATATTTATTTATTTTATTTTATTTAAAATTAATTTTATTAAATAATTTGACTGACCATCACTTTATTGAATTCTTTTATCCAACCACATTGATACCTTTACGTAAAAAAAATGAACTAGAAAAATCGTAACTTGTTAAACTAGAAAAATGAGCTAAAGCAAAAAGGAAATAAAAATAGTTGAAACAAACCGCACGACACAATAGAGCCAGACATATATATAGAAATTAACAAACAAAGTTTATCTAAGCAACAAAAACTTTCTTGTTCTTCTGTTTGAATTTTGTAAACTGAAAAAAACATTAAAATGATTTTAATTTTTAAATTTAACTTACATTAATTTTTTATGGAATTTAACTTACATTAAAAAGAATTTGGCTTTCAGATATTGAGGTTTAAGATTATAATAAAAGCAAAGCATAATTATTATTTTTTATTTTGTTTATGCAAATGTTTTTTTAAGACAATTATATTTTGAGGTATAATTAGACAATAAATATAAATAAATTTTCTGATGATGATTCAAACCCTAATTTGTTACGTTGTAAAGACTATCTCTTTCGGTTAGATTCAATCTTATTAGAATTGGCTATTTTTTCCTATCACAAATTATTGTTCAAACATGAATCTAATATGTTAGTGAGACATGGACTTCTTAAAAATGTCAATAATATATAATGCCTTGAAATCAATAAATTTGGAAAGATTTACTATGATTAGAGATATGACTAACGTTATCTTTATAAGGTTTTGATAATTTTTATTTTATAAGCCTATTTTGTAAAATTAAACTAAGCAATAATCAGAACTTATCTTATATCTACTATTAAGTCTTTCCTCCATGTACCAAAAAAATATAATATTACTATTAACTCACTCTTATTAGGGGGTATATTGAGATCTCCTATCAACTAAAAATTATAATCAATGTTGTCTTTATAATATTTGGGCTAGCCTTACCTTAATCGGAATTGAGTTAACCATAAACCCAAATTCTAACAAAATCAAACATTAATTAAGGTTTGATGAGGTAATGTCCGAAGAATATGGCTAACAAGATAACGAATTCTCTTCCTCACAGCAAGACAATGAACTGAATGAAGTGTATATCTTCATCTTTCGCTTCTGCACAAAACAAAAGTTTCCATAAAAAGGTGCCCAAATTAAGGTTGAGCACACAGATGTGAATGGACCATATCTTTATTCAACAAAATTTAATATTGACACTTAACGAAAATATTTTTCATTTCTCTCTCCATTATAATCTACCACATATTGAGAGATTGTCTATCATGATTTTTTATTTCTTTTCAGAATCAACAATCTGTTACTTCTAAATTCTAATAGTAGGTAGTCGTGGGCTAACAGTGGAACACCAAATAATTACGAGAATGAATGATATTGTGGAAGGAAAAGGGATCAGATATGCCAAAGGTCACACCGTCGTAATTAAACAAACTGTTCCTATCAAGGCCAATTCAACCCTTAGAAAAAGTATAGTTTTCTTATATACATCTGTCCTCAATCCAAAACGGAAGAAAATCGAATGATCAACAATTTCGCAAAATAAACTGTTGTCTATACAGTTGAGTGCAATGGGCACTTAGATTGCAACTTCACTCTATACAAAGGCAGGACCCATCTAGTGACAATTTTCTTTTCTTTCAAAACTATTAATTTAGGGACTCTTTTTTTTTTTGCCTATTATTTAATTTAGTTTCAAAATGATAGCAAGTTCAACAATTTTTTATGGTCATATTCTAAAACTCTACGTGCCGCTTTTTATTTGTTGGTCGCTGAAATATATATTTAGTTTTTAAAAAATTTCCAAATGTTGATTTTAATCCATATAAAAATTTAATATATTTAAAATTTTTATATTTATCAAAAGTAGTGTAATTTTAGTTTTTTATATTATCAAAGATTAAAAACACGAGTGTGGATAAATATAAATACTAAGAACATATAAAACCTCACAAAAACATATTCTGGTCATATTTATATAAAGATCATCAATCATTTAAAAGGCGAATTTGTTAATGACAAGAAGATGATGACCAGATTAATATTTCTTAATTTTTTTCTTTTAAACAGTAGTATTCATAACTTTCTGACTGAGTCTGAGCTGAGTGATCTTCCATCCATCAAATAAATAAAAAAATAGTAGTAGTAGGTAAAACCCAGCCCACCTTTGGGCCTTTGGATGCCTTTATAGTCAACCATCATCCGCTCCCCTTAACCATTTTTTGACTTCAACCTTAATTAGCTTAGTACAATACTACAAATACACGTTGTCATTAATTCAACCCTACTTCCCTTCCAAGATCACAAAACTTCATCAACCCATGTATAAATAGAAGAGAAATATAAATTTAAGTCATTTAATTATACATAAACAATACAAAATAAAAGTTATTTAATAATCACAAAATTATTTAAAATTATATATATTTAAATTTCCAAAAGAGATTAATCATAAAAAATATAATGACTATTTTACACTAATATTATGTGATAAAAAAAGTTATATACATTTATTTTTTAATATTACCATATCTACATTTTTCCGGGTTAGTGGAAATGTCCACAACTCTTTTGATTATCATTTTAAATTGGATGGGGTGGGGACATTCATGGATTTAAGGTATGTTTGGATTTTTTATGGGAGGATTCAAAAATATGTTTGAAAGTAAATTTTTGTCTAAAATTACAATTTTAGAGAAATATGGTTTAAAATATTTTTACAGACTCAGATTTCAAACTTTAATTAAAACATATACAGTAAAACTAAAACTGATATCTAATCTTATAGTTTTTGTCAAGAACTCAAACCATTGCTATCTATATCAAATTCTTCTCAAGAAATACGAACCGAATTTCCAAATTTACAATTTAGGAAGACCCCTCTCAAGGGTTAAAAATACATAAATGTATAACACAATACAAGAGACACAGCCATTTATAATTATATAACCTAAAATTACAATGATTATATTCTTAAAACAAGAATTATTCTCTTAATACAAGAGAGAGAATGTCTACAGTGAGAAAGCTTTTTATAAGAAAGTGAAAAAATATTTACCATTAAATCATATAATAAATTAATCACCAATATTCAAACATATAAAATATTTTTTTATCAATAAATATTAATTATTACTATTATTAATTTTTGTTAGAAAAAAATTTAAATCTGGGATATGTTTTTCTTTCCTTTCTCCTTTCACCAACATACCATCTTTTTATATCTCTCATTTTTCACCAACATATCAGCCTTAAATTTCGACCCACACATAAAGCAAATATCTTGTTATTTGTTAAAAAGAAAAAACCTAATTAACCGGTTTTTCAAGTCTGTCATCAAATAATATTTGATGTCTTATATAAAAATTATTTGCTTATATATATATATAAAGATGTATATTCTAGTATGTACAGATATGCATAGATTAATAATATTAGTAACTTTAACCATTTAGCACTCCACTTTTGCTTTTGTTTCCACAATGATATATACCTTCTTCTTCCATCAACTTGGTGAGCTCCTTACGTAAATTCTCCACGAAGCAACCCTCAGCAGTCACCATAACCACACTCTCTCAAGAGAGAATCCTCTCACCTAGCTATCAAACTCCACGACACAAACCCAACTAATTACTTAATCCTTCTCATCAGATCTCACTCACACTTACAGACCATGCCAAACACAAACATGCTTCTCCTTTTCCTCTTTCTTCTCGCGCTCTTCTCAGCCATGACAACACCGTCAACCTCCGCGATCGACACCTTCATCTTCGGCGGCTGCGCCCAGCCCAAGTTCACGCTGGGTTCCGCCTACGAAAATACCGTCAACTCGCTCCTCACCTCTCTGGTCAACTCCGCCGCCTTCGCCAACTACAACAACTTCACCGTCCCCGCCTCCTCCGACGCCGTCTACGGCCTCTTCCAGTGCCGCGGTGACCTTACCAACGACCAGTGCTCTCGCTGCGTGTCGCGTGCGGTCACCCAGCTCGGCACCCTCTGCTTTGCCTCCTGCGGCGGCGCGTTGCAGCTCGACGGCTGTTTCGTCAAGTATGACAATGCGACCTTCATCGGGGTGGAGGACAAGACATTGGTCACCAAGAAATGTGGGTCGTCCGTTGGGTTGACCTCCGATGCGTTGACCCGGAGGGACGCTGTGCTGGCGTATTTGCAGACGTCCGATGGGGTTTATAAGACGTTCAGGACGAGCGGGTATGGGGATTTCCAGGGTGTAGCGCAGTGCACCGGGGATTTGAGTCCCAGCGAGTGCCAGGATTGTCTTTCTGATGCCATCCAACGGTTGAAAACCGAGTGCGGGCCCACTAACTGGGCCGATATTTACTTGGCTAAGTGCTACGCGCGCTACTCCGAAGGTGGGACTCGCTCGCGTGGTAATAATAATGGTAAGCCACTCCTCCCTCACCGTGCGCGCGCGCGCTGCTGCTTTCATTTCGTTGTTGGCTTTGCTTCTGTGTTACACTAACCATTTCCTTTACTTTTTATGTTTAAGAAAAAATTCTGTTTTATTCTAATTAATTAATTAATATGGAGAATTGACTTTGCTTAAATAGTTTTGAATTTCGCTTGTATGCTGTTACTTCCCACCTCAAAAGGGTACGCTGTTGTGTGTGGCAACGTGGCTGGAAACTCACTTAGTCCAGATCCTTCTTTTTTTCTTTTTTTTTTCTTGGTAAATATTTTGTGTGTTTTATTATGTACTGTGTGCCACTGTTAAATTATGTTTCTACAGGGAAAAAGAGTGGTAGGTAATACATGTGTTTTTTATTTGATTAAAGAAATTTTAAAAATTCAATTTTAATTATAATTTTTCTTGGTTTAACAAGGAGAAAGTTAGTGCTTGTGCGCAAGGCGTCTCTTGTTTGGATCGTATCAATTTTACGTCCTAGATCGGAAATTTCCATTACATATAGATTTTGTATGTCATGAGCATGAATGGATAATTGTCGCTGTTAAAATCATACGTGTTAATGAACAATGATGGGTTCATTAGTTTGATTTACGTAATCTAATTATTTATTCAACATTTGGTGATTATCATAATTAATTTATTCTTTCTAGAAGGTTTGCATCTTAATTTTCTATTTTGCTTCATTGCTCCAGTGCTCCTTTTACATTCTTTATTCAAAGTTAATCTCTAGGCGCTACAAACGAGGAGAATAAAAATGAGATATGCAAAATTTTGCTTGATCTATATTATGATTTTGTCTCGTCAAAGTATTTGGATTGTCTTTGTGCCAGGCTACATGTATATGTCTATATGCTGCTGCTTTTTTCTATTTTATTGAGTATATGAATGTATGCTAACATTCCAGTAACACCCTGTTTGCCGACGATGTGCCGCTTTGATTGGATGAAGAATCCTATGTATGGAAAAGTCAATCACGATCCATGAAATGATATTATCATTTGTCCTAATCCCTAATATGCATGAACAGGATACACAAGCATATAATTTAATGCAATTTATGGATGTGCTGTTTAAAATAGGTTGGTTGGTATCTTAAAAAATAAAATAAATAATACTTTTAATTTATATTATTTAAAAAAATTTCTAAATAAATCTTTAATCTACTACAATAAGTTCTCATAACATTACATATAACTGCAGTAACGCACGTGTGAAAAAAAATTCAGGGCATAACAAGTCCCGTAACACTAACCGAACTAAATTTCATTTTATCTTCTATTACAACACTTACTTTGAACATTGAGAATGAACATGAGATGCTTAATTTTCTTAATTAATTTGAACAATGTAGATGATAGCAACCACAATGATGATGAGATCGAGAAGACACTCGCTATACTAATTGGACTCATTGCGGGGGTTGCTCTAATCATCGTTTTCCTTTCCTTCTTGTCCAAGGTCTGCGAAAAGCACAAAGGTATGGTTTTTGTGATACATATATATGTATTCTCTTTAAGTAGTGTTTGATTTGTCATTGTTACATTAATGCATCATCTCTTTTCTGAATTATGCAGGTGGTAAATAAAGAATATAATATGTTCACAGTACTGGGATTGAACTTTTGCCTTTGCTTGTCTTTCGGTAGCTCTTTTGCTACTCTTAGTCCCTCAGTCTCAAATGTCCTTTTTGTAATCAATCGATCTTATTCTTATCTTTTAAGTTTCCTGCATAGTCCCCTTTATATAAAGAACACCAGCGAAGGTATAGATAGAAAGATGTTATGGAAAAAAAAAGGATTGCAATAAGGAGAAAAGGCTAGCTCAAAGATTCCACTCTAATGACCATTCGTTTTCTTGTCTAGTGTCCACCGATGTGTACAAATACTGATCACTTTAGTGAAAAGTGCAGCATGCATGCTTTGTGATAGCCTTTGATGGTTATAATTAGTTAGAGTTTTTACTTACTTTTTATATTAAATCACGATGAACAACTTTACTTTCGATCTGAAAAGTGAGATTAAGAAAAGTTTGATAAAATTT
Source organism: Glycine latifolia (assembly GCA_013407115.1). NCBI lineage: Eukaryota > Viridiplantae > Streptophyta > Magnoliopsida > Fabales > Fabaceae > Glycine > Glycine latifolia. The sequence goes on from CM023945.1 coordinate 31,021,263, forward strand.
CTGTCAAATCGGTGTCCAGTTTGTTATCATTTGGGACTTATGACATGGTCATTGGTCTATCGCTAATATTTCTTTACCCTGTGTGGCCATTATAATCATTCCAGATATGCTATGAGCTCGTGCAGGGTGTTAATTTATAAATTTTGTTTCTTCATCTTCTTTTAATAAAAAGAAATTGTTGAATCAAAGTATACAACCCTATGAAAAAGTACTTCCCTCCTGAATTCTCGATAGGTATATGATGAGTTCAAAATTCATCTTAGGTTGGTAAATTTTGTACTTAGTCCCTTAACCCTGTTCTAGACCTAAAGTCTCTGGCTCAGACCTTGATGCCATTGGTTATATCAATTTTGTACTTAGTCTCAAGTTTCAACATTACAGTTTGAGACCTTTTCTAATTAAGTACTTGGATACCCCCTTTTTTTTCATTGTTTTGACAGATGTGTACTATTATTTTTTATATCAATTGAGAAGTCGTTATAATTATTAGTTTTACTAATCGTTACTTAAGTATCTTCCTATCCCAATTACGGAAGCTAATCCTGTATGGCCTTTTATTTGCTATTTTAATCTGAAGATGGGCCAAAAAAGAAGCACTATACTCTGTAATTTTCATGGGATATGTTTTTCTGAAAAAGAAAACATTGAATACTAAAGATGCCAAATTATAATCTTGCAATGATTAAGGAAGTATTATCATCACTCTATTATTTTACTATAAGAGGACCAATGTGCCATTAATTTAAGAGAAAGGGATGGATTAGATATTGGTATAAAGTACTAATAATTATAGAACCATGGTCCTCATAAGTTAACAAATGTTGACGAGATTCCTCCGGATTCTTCGTTCTTCCCGTCTTTATCTATTTCCTTCATCATCAATTGCTTTTTGGGTTCGCTTTTAATAAAGAAACTGGTTTTTGTCCTAGTATATGTAATTCTTGGCACCACTTAGCATCATTACTTACTTTACTAATATTAATTATGGAAACATTCCTTGTCTCTCTTTTCTTAAGCAGAACGTAGGACATACGATGGCATACGTGACAAAACTTATGAAATCCTGTTGTGTTCATTGTTCATTGTATATTCTTGCATTAACAAATTCACAAGGAAGTAGAAATGATTGCATTGAGCAAAGAGGGGCATTAAAGTAAAGACGAGTGTAAGCAGGGTCATCAAAAAGGAATCAGAGGATGATAATAAAATTTTAAAATTAACTACCAATTTGAATTTGGAATCTTAATGTTGCACATTATGTAACCTACCTTTATATTGTAAATTTTGTTTTTTCCCTTAAAAAATTAATTAATTACATTTTTAATCCTTAATTATTATAATTGTACCATTTTAGTTCCCAAAGTTTTAATACCGCCAAATGGATAATTCAACTTCTCTTCATTTTACAATTACGTTACTTCATCTAAATTTTATCCAATATTTAATAGAATCAATTCACGTAACAATTTAAACGCAGCATGACATTGAATAAATGCAAGTTATCAACTAAAATTCATAAATATTTGAACTAAGGCAAATCCTAACTAATGCCGCAATGGTTAAGAAATTTAGAGTAACAAAATTTTTTATTGGAATATGTAAAATTGTGCATTAGGCACCAAAATTTTAAATGGATTAATATGGAAAACTGTTTTTTCCACGGGCATTTTCTGTTTAAGATAGGATATTTTTTTTTGTTTATTTTGAAATATTATTTATATTTGAAAATTGTAATAATAACGTAATTGAAAAAAGCTGTGAATTTAATACTTTTCTTCTTCATACTTCTGAAAATGTATGAGCAGTAATAACAAATCCGGCATAAAAATCACTTAGAAAAATAGTCAATGTAGTTGTTTGTTTCAATTACATTGATGTAGTATTAATTGCGTGACATTACAAAACTTGGTTGTGGTATGACAACTGAATAAAAAGCTATAAAACTTTAGTATTATATATTGCAAATCTGATTGTCTAATTAACTAAAGAAAAAGGTATGAAATCTTAATTAAAAAAATAAGAGGATTGATGTCTCGCACCATTTCCCACACCTTTCATTTACGATTATGGTTTTCAGCTTTAATCTGTGCATGAATATTTCCCTCTCAATTTTGTATGCGCATGCTCAAGGAAGCAAATAAGCTGTCTTATTTGTAGTATAAAGAAATCGTTGAATTTGATATATCAGTCTTTTTCCCAGCAATATGTCTCGAGAGATGAACAAGAACTTTATTAGGCAAAGTATATATTTTCTTTATAGGAGATTTTTCTATCAACCATTGTAACTACGTTAACCGCTAACTTAATTACTCTCTAGTTTGAGAGTAGACTTATAATTTTTAATTTCCAGCATGGTTAAGGTGCCAAGAACAGGTACAGTAATGGATTTGAATATGATCTCCATGACAATTTCTTCTTTAACTTTGGATTGATAACTTGTTAGGTTGGCAATACAGATTGGTTTCACAGAGCATCAGTACATTTCTGCTTTATCAGTACATTAATCCTTCATTATGTACATTTAATTTTGCTTTTGGCTTCCTTGTTTATATAGGTTGGCTTTATGGTTTGCAATTTTCAATACATTTAACATCTTTGTTGAATTTCGGAGGAGTGCCATTGATGCCTTATTTAAATGTATAAGGTGAAATACCTGGTCCATATAGATGAATAGGAACCAGAGTGTAGCTAGGAATTTCAAATCACTACTAATATCTAACTTGAAATCCACAACACAGTTTCTAGCTGGCTAAAGACATCCCTCGTCCATACTATTCATAAGTCCACCTACTTCTGTTGCAAATTACAACATTTTGGTAGCAAAGGAAGAGAATCCATATATTATATATATAGTTATCTAAGCAAAATGTACAATTTAATTATATGAATTCGATGAACAAAAACTTAAAACATTAATTCTTAATTCATTATCCTCAAAATCAGAAGACAAAAAAAAAAAAACGACATCTTTGTGGTCCTTATAAACATCCATGATTATCCGCAAGCATACTATATGGTTCTCACATACATCCATGGTTATGGAGATGAATTCGGCCATGTGATAACAACTTTAATCAATTCGTCCTTGAATTAAAAATATTTTGAGTTTAATAAGTTGGTACTATATTAATTTTCTAATTCAGTAGTAGTTAAAAAGCTAATGTGAGAAATTAAACTAATATATGAGAATGAGGGAAATGAATGAAATTGACGAAGAAACTACCAAAAGTGACTCTACCATAATAGTAATTTGAATACCAAACGACGGAACAACTAGTTTTGGCATGTTATACCTTTTAAAAAGTCTATTAGAACAAAGGCGTGTAAAGCAACAGTACGTGGCTTACACTTGCTTCTTCGTCTTGCAATATGGCGCTATTGGAAAAGGTAAGATTCTACTTTCGATTAGTTGTTATCTTCCTTCAACCGTGACATATGTATGAAGAGCAACACAGGAAGCTTCTCAAGTCCTTTAATTTGGATAATGATACAAAATGGGGGTAGAGGAAAGGAAATGGGAAAAAGCTATATATTCGATCTGCCAGGTTATTTCTTCGTTCATTTTCGTCTTCATGTCCAAAAAGGTTAAAAAATTAATCAGATTGATCTCTTCTTGAAAGGTTGAACAGTTCTACAGATGAGCAGCGCTGTTTAGTACCATTTTTATTTTTTTCGATTAATCATACGAGTCACAAACATCTACGGTGGTGTTTTTTTGTAAAACAAATCTTGATGAAGATAATTATAAAATTAAAGAAGAATTTCATGGAAATCAACCTTCGTGCGTTTTTTACGAAAACAAATTTCTCATAACTTTTAGCATTTTTCTCTACAGATTAAGGTTATGATCGGATCTATCACTGAAAGTAATCAAATAGAGTAATTATTTCTACCTTTTTTTTTCAATTTTAAGGAGTGTGGGATAGAACTATTTTTTATTTCATTATAAAAATATTTAAATTATAAAACTATAACTATATCACATTTAATTTTATTCTACTTCATTTTCATCTCATTTTATCCGGTAGTAAATACTTAACACAATCTAATATTGAACAATTAATACTTGAGTGGGAGAGTGGAATAAGGCCACCTTCAACTATTGCAACACCTTTATAAAAATAAAAAATATAAAAAAAACTATTGCAACACCATTTTAATCATGATGATCGGCTAGAAAACCCTGTCAGTTATATTATATCAATCATCTCAGCTGTGTGACTTCCTTTGTAGGGATAATAATAATCATGACCTACGATAAAAATTGATAGTTAGGTTACGTCTCCATAAATGTTCGACATTTGGCGTTGTAGTAAGTAAAATAAAGCTTTGAAGGATTATCTCCATGTAATTAGTGATTGTGAGGCTGTACATATGTGTGCATGCCAAGCACCTACTCTACTCTTTTAAAAGTCAAAAGTCAAAACACTTCTTACTCAACCCACCTTGCTTTTTTTCCACTAAGAACACCAGAACAGTCTATTACTTAGTCACATCATATCATATCATCATATTCATAGACAAGCAGAATAGCCTTAGCCGAATTTCAATGCGACCCTATATACTTATTGGTTCAGTCCACTTTTTTAAGTAAAGAATTCATCCCATGTGTATAAACAAATATGTATCCGCATATTAGATGCAATAACCTGAGGAAATTGCAAGACAAACCAAGCCCAAATGTAGGTGAATTAACGTGCACCTGCACATGACCCTAATAAACGGGCCTGACTCCATTTTGGGCTTAGATGGTTTTTTAATAATAAATCTAAGATGTAGTGGGCTATTGCTTTATTGCATAATTTTTGAAAAGCAAGTTGCTATATCCATTCCCCTTTCAATGCTTATCCACTTCCCTTTGTTTTAAAAAAAATACACTCCCTTATCTACTTAGAAAGAGGGAGTGGATAAACAAAGAAGGAGAGTGAATATAACAAGTCCCTTTTTAATATCCTCACGTTATCCTTCCCTCCCTTTGTCACCTTACGGATTCGTTGATTCACAACGATACAAGTATTCTGAAAATGTGTTCTTGAATACAGGTTCCGGAATATATGTTTGAAATATTACGGAATGGACATTATAGAATACATTTCCACGATACATGTATCATTCCAGATCAAATTAACCAATAATATAGGTATATTAGGGAATGTATGTCCCATAATATATTAAACATATATTTTGGAACAACCAAATGGATCTGTTTTTCAGCCACTTGGTAAGCTGTAAGAATGGTATTGTTGGGAGCAATAGCAAGTCCCATTCGTTAACATGAACTGGGCTGATTCTTCACTTTGGGCCTTAGTGTAAAAAGGAAAAAGACGCGGTTACTTAGCCTAGGAGGTAGGGGTGTTCACGGGTACGAGTCACCCGTGAACCCGAACCGATCCGAACCGATCTGAACAGTTTGGGTTGGGTCATTTATATATTTGGGTCAAAACCGAACCGAACCGATCAAAACCGTTCATGTATGGGTTGGGTCACGGGTTTAGATTTACAGATCCGTTGATCCGATGACCCGATCCGTGAACCCGTAATAGTAATATAAATTTTATTATTTATATATATATATATATATATATATATATTAAAAATTAAAAAAAAATAATTTGACAATAAAAAAAAGGTAAGATATTATAAATGGTTAAGATTGCATTCAAAAATAAGATAGGATATTTTTTTATATTGCATTAAAAAATAGGATAAAATATTTTTAAGATTGCATTGCATAATATAATAGAATATCTTTAAGATTACATTGGATAATATGATAGAATATATTTAGGATTGCATTCAAAAATTGGTTAAAATCATATCTTTAAATTAGTATAAATAGAAACATATTTTGGTGTTCATGTATGCGTTCCATTCCAAATAATATTAGAGTATTAGAGAGTTTATGTTTGCATCATTGAGAGAATTGTTGTGAGATCATATAGAAGCGTTTGACAAGTTTGATTCTTCAACTGATTTAAAGATACCTATTTGCTTAAGGAATATAAGCGTAAATGTAACTATCTTATTGTATTCTTCTTCTTGACTTTGAAAAAGGTCGCAGTTGGGAACTAGGATACCAGTTTTGTCTCTGTTCTTGATGAATTGAGACATGCAACTTCTGGCTGGGAAACTAGGATACCAGTCTGATTGGGAAACAAGGATATCAATCTATCTCTATTCTTAGTGAATTTAGACTAGAGCTTTTTGCTCGGAAACAAGGATACCAACTGGGATAATTGTTGTGTAAGGGTAGACTATTATAGTAAATATTGTTCACAAATATTTTGTTTTAATTTATATTATAAGTCTATTTTATAATATTATGTTGATGGTATTAAATGAATCAATTTTACTACTTTCATACATTTGATAATATTGTTTTAATTGTATGAGATATTTGAAAGAATCGTGATAAAATAGTAGTTCTAAAAAAAATTAAATGGGTAACCCGGTGATCCGAACCGAACCGAACTGTTCATGAACGGGTTGGGTTGGGTTGGGTTTCAATTTTTTTTTTTCTGAAAACCGAACCGAACCGAACCGATCAAATTTGATTGGGTTGGGTCCTAAATTTGGCCAAAACCAATCCGAACCGATCCGCGAACACCCCTACTAGGAGGTGTGTGCAACGTGTAGAGCACGTGTCTACTCAGAGTTACATTGAAATGCGAGGCGGTACGCTATAAAAGCCTTGAATTCCGTATCTGTCCGGAGGAAGAGAAGAAGCATTCCGTTGTCCTTGTAAGGAAGAAAAGTAAAAGCATTCGGAAGCAGAGATCTGATGGCGCTAGAGTGGGTTGTGCTAGGGTACGCCGCGGCCGCAGAGGCCATAATGGTCATTCTCCTCACCATCCCGGGGCTGGACGCTCTCCGAAAGGGTCTGGTCGCGGTGACCCGGAACCTTCTGAAGCCGTTCCTCTCGGTTGTTCCGTTCTGCCTGTTCCTTCTCATGGACATATATTGGAAGTACGAGACGCGTCCAAGTTGTCAGGGAGATTCCTGCACCCCATCGGAGCACCTTCGCCACCAGAAATCCATCATGAAGAGCCAGCGCAACGCCCTCCTCATCGCCGCCGCGCTCCTCTTCTATTGGCTCCTCTACTCCGTCACCAACCTCGTCGTCAGGATCGAGAACTTGAACCAGCGTCTCGAACGCTTGAAGAATCGCGATTGAGATTTCACCCTTGCAGAAAAAGTCGGTTAATCCATCCATCCCTCGGTTATAAACGTCAACTTTGTGTCTTCTTCTTTGTCTTAGGGAACGATCTATTTCTATCACCTTTCTTTCTCAATCGATGTTTGATTGATGACTATTATTGAGTTTATTTTTAGTATTACTTACTATTTTAATGTTACTTCAACTTCCGCCACCTAGGGTTCCTTTTGGGGATTTTCTTTTTTTCTTTTTGTGGTCAGGGATCCAATTTCGTCAACCTCATCGTTCTCTTATATCATAGGGAAAACACCGTCTCGATTATTGTTGAGTGTTACTTTGATTTTGCACATTGTTATGATTTGCTGTTATTGCTGTTAATTGGCGTGAGATTGCTCGTATTGGAAGTCTGTTCTGTTGCTTGAAATTTGACATGATAGTAAGAGAATTGTCGAATTTTCAACCTCACTTTGTTGATTGTCAGCAACTTCTGCACATTAAGTTAGACGTGCATTGAATCCGGTTATTTAATTATAAGGAATTCTAGCATCTTGCTATCCATTTCTCTTTGCAAGTTCCTAGAGCTATGAAATTAGGGAAAGGGATCTCTTGCATTGCATGGTTGAATAAAGAATAGATAATCTGACAAAGCAGGGGTTAATGTAAGCATATTTTCTCTTAACGTAATTCTGTTATCTTGTTTTTGAACTCAACCCCGTTCTGCAGTACAGGGTTCATTATTGAATCGTTTATCTGCCTACTAAATTTTCTTCTAATGTTGTATTTCTGTTAGTTTTAAGTTTTAACCCGCAATTCTTTTTCCGTACTCTATAAACTCGTTAATGTCATCTAACTTATATAATGTTAATTGTTAAGACTCTCTCGATATTCTTTTGTACTTTTGATGAGGGGTGTTAGTATAGTTCTACTATAGAGATTAGAGTGATATTTCAACTTAGCTTGCGTGTTTCGTACTTTGTTTGAATCCTCTTTTCTTGAACTTTTGGAGATTTGGTTGTCTACTTGTCTTGGGTCTCACATTATATGGTTGTTCGTCGTTCTGTTTGCCTATTTACCAAGTGAACATATTCTAATCCTGAAGGTGAGGCAACAAGCAGAATCTTGCTCTGTTCAAGTGCCTTGTCCTGTTAAATGTAATTCTCCGCAATATTCCTTTGCTTGGCTCCTATTATTCCCCTTTTAATATCTTGTTTTTGCCTACATTTTCGTGTCTTCTGTAAATGTTTCATAAATATCAAAACTGAATAGGATACTTAAAGAAGTTTTAGATTAACTTTAATTACTTACATCAGACAGATGGAAGCCTCGCAAGATTATTATCGTTCTTATAAATCCGATCAAGCAGTAATCTTTCGATTTATACAACTGAAAAGTGTTTTCTTTTATCATAAAACGCTTAACCCTTGCATCTCTTGATAACTTAGGTTGGTTTTTCGAATTCAGTTTAGAGAATAAACTCATTTTGGTGACACTTTATTTTATTCCAAAAGTATGTTTGCACTTGCTTGGAAATTTAATTTTGCAGAAGCAAAACTTGAGTTGTTTTTACAAACTTAAAGTTTGTATACTTTAATTCAAACATGCATTTACAGTTTCTTGATGGTTTTCCCTCCTCTTTTCTCTTTTATTTTTCTATTTGGTGGGTGGGGAGAGGTTTAATTATTCAATTTTTTTTCCTTCTTGAAAACTGTAATTAAAATGCTACTTTTTTCAAAAAAAAGGAAAAGATTAAGAGTATTTTATTCAACTGAGAAGCCATGTGTGCTGGAGAAGCTCGTCTATTTCTGTCAGGAATCAAATTTTCAGCAAAACTTACAAGCAAGGAGGACAAAGAAAAGAAAGCGGGTAAGTATTAATTAACTGATAAGCATCAACGGATTTAAACGACAAGTCTTTTACTGCGATTGTTGGAAGGATTACCATAAAGCTTCCCTATCCAGCTGCCCTTTTGCTAAAAAAAATTCAGCTTATTATCGTTGTCTGAACTTGCATCATTCAATTAGGCGGTGCTTGGGATCCAGTGCTCCATTTTCTGCTACGTCATTCAGCAAAGCAGTTGCTAATGCAATGTATTTATGATTTTACTAATGAATTGACTTAAAGTTTTTATATACTAAAGTGATGAATAATTTAAGAAACTGCTGCTCACAAAATTAACCTCTGTTAAATTTTAAAAATACAACTTTATTTAAAATGTTCTCTAGTCATGGCATATTAAATATGTATTGGTTTGTAGTGGAAGGAACTCAATCAAATATTTAAGAATGTAATTTTAGATTTGCTTTCAGAATTTAAAAATAAGAGGTCCGTATTATGAAAAATTATTAAGTCACCTATTGAATGAAAAATACTTTAAGAAAAACAGTCGCCGAGTCTCTTTGTATACATCCTACTTTCAGTTATGGGTCGAACCTCTAGTTATACGTTAAGTTAGGTGAAAAATCCTATAGGTGTTTCTACACACAAAGGTTTTAATACATTAGGTTAAAATTAATTCACTTGTAACGCCTTAACGGCGATAACACGTTATATTATCTTTTTTAGAGATTTTTTGGTTTTGAATAAATATGTTCTTTCATCAAATAAAATTAGTTTATTTGTAACGCTTTAAGGACAATAACATGTATATTACCTTTCTCATAGACTTTTTAGTTCATTTGTAACGCCTTAAGGACAATAACATTTTATATTACCTTTCTTAGAGATTTTTTTATTTTGAATAAATATGTTCTTTCACCAAATAAAATTAGTTCATTTGTAACGCCTTAAGGACAATAACACGTATATTATCTTTCTCATAGACTTTTTAGTTTTGAACAAACATGTTCTTTCACCAAATAAGGAAAACATCTATAATATTTGTCTTTGGTAAACCATACATCTTATTTATAAAGAAGAAATACATGATATCTTAATGCAGAAAAAATATTTTCTTAATCTATATATTTTCTATAAAAAAAAGTATTTTAGTTCCTGTACTTTATTATTGAATATTTTGATCCCTTAACTTTTAAAAATTATTGTTTTTAGTCTCTCAAGACAAGTATTATCTACAAAAATATAGTTAATTGTGTCTATCTTAAGGGACTAAAATTAATTATTTTAAAAAAAATTCAGGAATTAAAATGTTTGGTTTAAAATACATAAAGTAAAATCAAGAATTTTTTGAAATATAGAGACTATATGTTTCTTTTTTGTTTCATAATAAGTGTCAACTAAAGAGAGAAAATAAGTATTTTTCGAAACTTAGAAACAATAACGATTAATAACAATTTCTATAAAATAAGCTTGTATTTTATTTTGGTCATTTTTTTTTAATAATAAAAAACAATTTGGAAAACAAAGCAAGTTCACTGCTAAAACTACTACTTAACTTTTAATATGATGCTAATAATATGATTAATTTTTTATTGTTAATTATTATTTTTACTCATATGATTAATTTTAATATATTATGATTAACTTTATAAAATTATTATTATTCCATGGAGAGCTGTAAATGAAAGAATAGGGTGGGATTTGTTAAAGATCGAGGATTGATGAAGTGGCATAAGCTTATTGGACAAGTTTCCTCATAGGTGTGAAGTCAACCCACCCGGAGCTTCTGGACATTATTATTATTTCTTCTCTTCTGTTTTGTGCCTAATTTCCAGGTTTCTTTCTCAAACATTTCATTTTTTGCGATCTCAACCCTCACTCGTTTAAGCCTTCTTTTCTGATCTGTTATTTGAGTTTCAGCAATGGACGACGTCAAAGACAAGGTCAAGGGCTTCATGAAGAAAGTCAACAACCCTTTCTCCTCTTCCTCATCCGGCAAATTCAAGGGCCAAGGTAGAGTCCTTGGTTCTTCTTCTTCTTCTTCTTCTTCACCCACTAATTCCAATCCTACCCCTCGCCCCCACCCTAATTCGCAGAAACCCTCCTCTTCAGCCACACCCAATCCCAAACCCTCGCCCCAGAAAACGGACCCATATAGAACCACCGGGAAGCCTCGCAAAGATGATGGCTTTGACCCCTTTGATTCTTTGGTCACTAATTCCAATAGATCACAAAATGGGTATTCACTGGACGTCTTTGAATGCCCTATTTGTAAACAACCCTTTAGATCCGAAGAAGAGGTTTCTGCACACGTTGACGGTTGTTTGAATAACCCTGTTGAGCGTGGAGGTGATGATGGAAATGGGGTCTTAGAGAGTGATGGTGGGTCTAATACTAATAGTAATAGTGATTTGGAGGTTTGTGTTGGGACTTACATTTCAGGGAAGCCATCTGAAGGATCGGTCGATGTTGTTCTCAAACTGTTGAGGAATATTGGTAGGGAACCTGAGAATGTGAAGTTTAGGAGGATCAGGATGAATAATCCCAAGATAAAAGAGGCTGTTGGTGATGTAGCCGGGGGAGTTGAGTTGCTGAGTTTCGTAGGATTTGAACTCAGGGAGGAGAATGGGGAGACATGGGCAGTGATGGAGGTTCCCACAGAGGAGCAAATAAAATTCATTAAGAAAGCAATAGTGTTGCTGGAATCACAACTTGTACAACAAGGACCTCCAAAGAGAGAGGATTCGCCGTCTGCAACTTCTGCTGAGATGGGTCCAAAGGCTGAACCAAAGCCGGTTGACAGACAGGTATAATTGTGTTGATAATGCTTCTGAAAGGGGGCAGTGGAGAAAATAAGTCCATTATCTAATTCTCATTTGCTTTTATGAGTATGTCTTGGTTGCATTTAAGTATAGCCACTGTGCATTTTGCTTTTGTAGGAAGTTTCTTTGCGTTTTGAATTCATATTCTGGCTGGAAAATCTACCTGTGAATAATTTTCTAGAAACCACTGTTTGGTTTTAATCTCAGTAACACGGATTACAGGATTAGGAACATAAAAGATATCTAACACTTGAATAGCAGGGTTAAGATAGGATATGAAGCATATATAGAGCCTGTCTCGGTAAGTTTTTTTAGAAACATTTCTAAGAGAAGAAAAAAATAAAATGAGCTTCTCCATAAGCTAAAATTAGCTCTCCATTAGCTAATTTGTAGAACTCTCTCATATAATCATCGCCATTGGGTTTGGTTCCAACTGTAACTTTATATATAGTTGAAGCCTAAGATTTCTTTGTTACCCTTATATCTTTACTTTTGTTTCTGGATGTAAAAGTAGGGGCATAGTAAATTGTAGGTTCTTTTGGGCAGTGATCTAGGGTTTTGTGGACAATTAGACATTGTAAAAATTGGTGATAGGTTTGGTCAAAACACTTCTGCAAGGGTTGATAACTAGGGCTAACATATGTTGGTTTAAATTTGGGTGCCATATGTGGTTAATAGAAGAGGCATAAGGCAGAGAAGATTTAAGCAAAACTACTAGCAAGCTATTATGGTGGTGCCCAAGTATAAACATCCTAAGAGTGTGTTTGGATAGAGAATTTTAATTGGGGAAAGTAATTTATCAAGGAAATTAAAATTCATTATTTGGATATTTTTATATGAAGAATTTAAATTTTTGGAATTTTAAAACAGAATTTTAAACAACTAAAAATGTAGAATTTGAATTTCCTTCTAAAAGATGAGAAATTGAAATTCTATTCTTCTATAGAAGCTCTAACCGCATTACTCTTTGTTCTGTCTCCATCACCGATGAGTACTCCGACCTCCACTACTCTCATGATACCCACCTCAAGCGTCTCTCCGTGCATGAGGTTCAAAATTTTAAAAATGAAGAAATTCAATTTCTTTATCCAAACACAAAATTTTGAAAATGAAGAAATTTAATTTCTTTATCCAAACACAGAATTTTAATTTATGCATTTTAATTTCCCTGGATTTTAAATTTCTTGAAATTTTAAAATACTCCATCCAAACATACTCTAAAGAGAAACTCATACTAATACAGTAATTCAACAAATAAAAAGTCATGCATAAAATTTAAGTATTTTACTTGAGTTAATGTCTCTATTGTTCTTCAAAAAGGAATGCACCCTTTTTAATTTATGTAAAGTTGGAATTATTTATGTGTAGATGCTGCATGCAATATTTGTAATTTACTCTCAAGTTACTAAGGAAATTGCTAAATGTCTACAGGCATAAAAAGTAAGATCCAAAATGTCATTAGTGAAGCCTCAGAACTTTTCTAGTTATTTCTTTGTTCCATTTGTTAGCCCTATAATTCCAAGCTAATGTAACTTTTGGAGTGCATGACCACAACCTGCTGACTTGAATATCAATAATTTTCAGTCTTTGTTCCACTTCTTCTATTCATTTACTTAAGAGCAAAAGGCAGAGCAACAGATACCTAAATTTAAACAAGGATATATTTTGTTCATTTCTGGCATATCTAACTCAGCTGCGGAAACTGTAAGTAACTGTTACTGTATGAGAGCCATAAATCTAATCTCCAGTATTTCTAGTTTCTTGGTGAAATCTCCTTGTTTGAGACTTTGAGTAATTCTATTTGGTGCTTTAGTTATTAGTTTGTCACTTTAGTGCTTTTCCAAATTAAGTAATCGACTCTTCTTTAGATTGAATGTCTGTTTTTTCCCATTTAAAATGGCTCTTACAGGTTAAGGTCTTCTTTGCTGTCCCTGAAAGTGTTGCAGCTAAAATTGAGCTACCAGATTCCTTCTATAGCCTTTCAGCTGAAGAGGTCAGAAGAGAAGCTGAATTAAGGAGAAAAAAGATTGCAGATTCTCAGCTTTTAATCCCTAAGTCACTTAAAGAAAAACAAGCAAAAGCTTCCAGGAAGAGATACACAAAAGCTATTATCAGGATTCAATTTCCAGATGGAGTTGTACTTCAAGGTGTATTTGCTCCATGGGAACCAACTACTGCTGTCTACGAGGTTTTTCCTTTGCTACTTGATTTGAATTTGTTTGTCCATCTGATGATATGGTATTTTGTGGTTTACTGGAGCAAAGCTAGCTTTACATCTGGTTCTAAATGTTTTATACTGGTGTCTTAGATAGATGTCACTCAGCTGCTCAACATGAAACTTCTCATAACAACAATGAAGCGGATTTTGCAAATGCCATGTGTAACTTGATTGCATTTAACAAAGGATTCTGGGCATGCTGTCAATGATAAGTCTCATTAATGCATATTATAGCAAAACACCAGTAATCTAATTTGGAGCTTTGTTTTTAATTCAACCTTGGAATTCTTCATTGCAACATAAAAGTTCCCCTCTTTAACATTTTGCAGTTTACGCTTAGATTATTACAATTTCAATTTACTCACACGTCCCTAATCCCGACCTATATATTTTATAATCATATAATGTGAACATTTGTAACACATTTTAAATGGATTTGACCATTTGTCTGTTGTTCATTTCCTATGACTTTCTGTTTATTCTAAGTCAGCAACTGAGCACTGTTCTTGTTTTACATGTTGATGTACAGTTTGTCAGCTCGGCATTAAAAGAACCCGGCTTGGAATTTGAGCTAATGCATCCGGTACTTATCCAACGACGTGTGATCCCCCATTTTCCAAAAGCAGGGGAAAATGCTAAAACAATAGAGGAAGAGGACCTGGTACCTTCTGCTCTAATTAAGTTCAAGCCCCTGGAAACAGATTCTTTTGTTTTCACCGGTCTCAGAAATGAATTGCTTGAAATAAGTGAACCACTTGTAAATGGTTAAGCAATTAATTTTGTATTAACTATATCGGTTCGTACTTTCCAGAGTTTTTGTTTAATTGATGTGGATATAGATATAATTTTTTCTACTCATTTTTAACTGATAATTTTCTATGAAATTATATAATAATCTGATCCATCTCAATACAAATAAATCACTGTGATGATCGATGAAGCAATTACGGGCTACATTGATGAGGCGATATCTGCTAAACTGTGTCTAAGTGGTGGAAAATACCAGAGCTGCCTTGTGTTTTAAGTTTGATTAATCTCTATTAGTGATTGTGCGTTGATCTCTATGTTCTCAACTGTTCTGAATCTTCTGATAACTATCTATGTTCCTTTAGTAACTGATCTCAGGCAAGCCAATGTTAGACAAACATAACCATGCAGTGCTAAAACCACTGGAGACAGAACAAGCTTGGCTCAAGCTCAACTTTTTCATCAATGAGTTGAGCCTTGTCCGGTTTACAATCAGCACCAATCAGGGTGCTCAAGTTAAAATCTACTATTTCTTTCCCTTGTGCCAAACCCATGATATTAAAAGAAAAACAAAAAAACAAAAGTGGCCTCAGAACATTACTCTGATTCGATTTTAGTAAACACCTTTTTAGCGTTTAAGGGATGTTTGATTTTGATTAGATTCTGAAGAAAAAGCATTTTTTTCCAACTTCTCAGTCTTCTCTTACATATTGATTATAAATTGTTTCAACAGAGTAAGTTAGTACAAATATGTATTAATTTATTGCTCTCAATATTTTCTCGACATTTAACAGTTTATTTGTTTTAGACTTTAGTAGACTGAAGGTAAAAGGATTTTGAAATAACTAATGTTTTTTACAGCGAAATAATTAATATTAAAAACTTGATTTATTTTAGATAATGATATTTTAAATGAGTTTAGATGAATTGGTTTTGTTTAAATGATAAAATAGAAATATTTTTAAAAGTGTAATTTTTTAAGTTTATAAATTAGAACCATTTTAGCACTAGAAAAGTTTAAATAACTTCTTTTGTTAAAATCATATCAAATTTTATTAATTGCAAAATTCATTTCGAAAGTAAAACAACACATGTTACTAAGTAACTCTGTTTCTTTTTTGTTTTTTTTTTCTCACGAACCCTTGTTTGCATGCATCAAAACCTGTTCTAATTTGTTTGGACTTTTTAGGTTTTAGCAATGACTTACGTTCCTTTTGTGGCAATTGCTTCCTGCACTTGCGGAACATTCCGGGAGCAATACGAAAAGTGCAGGAAAAAAAAAACCCTCATTTTATTTACTAAATTAGCTTTTGCACCCTTGTGATGCACCGCGCATTTAAAAACTTCCGATGAGAGAGTTACACACAGAAAAATGAGTGATATTAAGTGGATAAATACTAAGTCTGAAAATGAAAACACAAAAATGACTTTATTATAACAATTTAATAAATTATTGCATCATATATTTTGGAAAATTCGTTGTGAATTATGTTCAGTGAATGTAAAGTGAGTATTAGGTTCGTATAAAAAAAAAGTGAGTATTATGATTGATCCCGAGTGTTAATGTTCAGCTTATATAAAAAAAAAATTAAAAATTATGTATCTTATTATCGATAGATTCTTCGTTATGCGAAAGCAAGGAGAAGAAATATTATGCACATTCTTATCCTTGCATATATAAAAAAATTATTTTTAGATTCGAACTCATGACCAACAAATCTTTAAGCATGTCAGGATGGTCAAGTGATCTTCACCTTATGTACCTGTTAAAAAAAATCTTTAGCTTATGTACACTGCTTGAATATCATAACCAGTATATGTGAAATCTTCATCCCCTTTTTTTATTAGTATCATCTTAGAATATGAGTTTAAATTTAATTAATGTAAAATTTGAATTTTTTTCAATAAATTCTAATATCATTTTAAATTGAGTTTAGATTTAATTAAACTCTAAAACTCTAATGAAAACATACGCTAGGAGAAATGAGTAATTGAGTAACTTGAACTGCGATTAATGGCACTCATGAGAGTATCAAGAGAAAGATCAAATGAACTAATGAAGTATTCCTTTTTGTGCTTTTGACCCTTAGATGATTAAAAAGAAAAAAGAAAAAGAGACCAAACGAAAAATTATTGCTCTCCCTTAATATTTTTCCTTCCAAACACCTATGTTCACACGTTTTATTAATGAAGCAAGTATTGCCTGAATGTAAGTACATCTAGTTAAAATAAGCAATTTTCTAACAATATATTCAAAGTCCGTGGACTCAATTAATTCTGAGTTCTGACCCACTTACCCATGTCCAACTAAATTAAAGCACACACTTCACTTTTTTCTCTGTTCATCTTCTCTTTTGGATTCTCTGCATCAATAATTGGCACAGGGCATTAAGCCACTAACTTTCAAATGAGACAGTACTATAGAACCTCTGCTTTTGCTTTGTTGGATCCCTTATTTCTTCTTTTTTGCATTCCCAGACAAACAAATGAAACCCCATACATGCATCCTGTACTAATTTGTATTTTTTTTGGAAACGTTCACGTGGATGGTGGGTCACACTTTCCCAAATTATATATTTTCAGGAAGGAGCATTGCGTAATAAACAATCTTTTAGCTAGGTTTAGTGACAAGTTCGTTATGGAAAAGTGAAGAAGACCAAAGCATATGATTGGAGTAAGTGACCTTTATTAGTGTACCACTAAAGAATGATCAAAATGAATGCATGTGATCTACATGTCCAGTTCTATCTAAAATAGTAGGACTAAATTAAAAAAGTCTAGCAGACAAACCTTCCCTTGCTAGCTGTTATAGCATGGTGTTGTACGTACCAATGTTATTGAATATTAGAATTTTTTTTTTGGGTTTGGACGATTAGTGAATTTAGTTCTATAAAAAAAAAGAGTTGAATTGATAATTTTTATATTTTTCTTGAAATTCATATAATTATGTGTTTTTTTATGAGTTTAAAATTATCACACATATTATTATATCCAGGGTAAAGTATGTTTTTAATACCTCAAAATATCTCAAGATTTAATTTTAGTTTTTATAATAATAAATACACTTTTAACCTCTGTTTTTTTTGTTGATTTTGAAATTTGGGAGAAATTGAATAGGTGGAGAAATGAAACAATTAAGGTCGACTAAGTCTCATTCATAAGTGGATTCATAAATCTTTACTATATGACTGGGTTATGTGAAGAAGACGGATCATCCTTACCTAAGTAAGAAAGTCATCCTATTATCATTTGTGTAGGAGTGTTTGTAATGAGAGTTTATTAACATTTTTTTTTTAACTCTCGTTGAGGTTCTCATGTTTGTAGGGTGATATAACTTGGGTGAGTTATATATAATTCTTGTAATTACATTTGAATACTAAAATACTTTTGAGACAGTGTCATGAACGTTGATATGAAATAAAACTACATTAATTATGGTATATTCCATCTAAGGTCTTTTAAGTGTGTAGGCGATTCCCTTTGTATTTTTTTAACACCATTTTGATATTAGGGAATCATGCTCTTAATATATATTGAGCCTCTACGGGATCCATTAAAAAACAAAGTCGGTATAAATAAAAGATACGACTGATTAGGGTAAGAAATACGGCCTTAACGGAAAACAAACAACAAATGGAATTCACGCACGTGCAACTTTGTACTCCCAAGAACAAAACAACTAACAAGGCTAATGTTTTCTTCTTTTCGTGCCTACCGCAGCCCCTCATCCAAATCACTACAACACTTTACATTATCAATTGAAGATGCATGCATTTTAACAAATTTCTTCCGACAACTACTCCCAGCACCGGTCCAAGTATCTTTTCTTAGATACTAGCATTTGTTTCAAGTGTAGAAACAATATTCTTAACAACAACGAATCCAAAATTTTATTAATAAATAGAATGATTGTCACGTTTGATTGACTTTTCGAATATTAAATATCGCCGATCATAAATGGATTATATATATATATATATGTATAACCATCTGCAATGGCCAATTTAAAGCCAACAGGTAAATAATTTGACTGTATACGGTTAAGGACAGAAAGTGATCCAATTAATACCGATGACCGTGACTACGGTAGTACAAGTAAGTTGCTATGACCGTGATCCACTCAAAAAAATCATACAACTCAATTTTACGAACATAATACATGATTTTTTTAATCATAAAATGTAAGTTTTTGTTAGACTGTCAATAAAGAAAATAAAACTTACGATTTTTCTTTTTTATTTCTTAACCATCCAATATATCTTATATATTCATATATGAAATATTTTGTTTTCTTTTCTCATTATTTTTGTGTGTTATGTATATTCTCTATTTTGTTGTTTTGTAAAGTGTAATGAAAAAAATACTATTTATATAACAACACTTTTAATTATTATTGTCAAAATCGTGTTTTAAATTGTAGAATCATACGATTCTACAAGTCCATGAAGCCTCCGCTAGTTAAAACATTAGTAGAATCATTTTTTAGTGGAATCAATTGAATTTATGCAGACTCGGAGCGGGTTAAAACGTTGGTAGAATCGTTTTTTGAGTGAAATTTGTCAAACACTCTTGATGTAACAATTATCATTATCTATTTAATATTATTTTCATATTATTATTCTTTTTTGAATTTATTGTCATGTTTGTGGTCTGATCATCCATATACATGTAATGTTATGAGAGTTTATGCATTGGAAAATGTCTATACTATGAGAATTGAGAAAGAACATCTAGACAATTCATACCTAGAGATAGAATTACATTGTTTAGCCTTAAAAATGAAATGACATCGTTTCATTTGTATGATTTTTCTTTCTTCCTCCTCGTTTCGTCACAACGTCAGAGTGATTCTGTTTTCACTTTTCACTTCTCTGTGCAAGTGGCCGAGACGAGTGTGTGGTGCAACGCGAATGTGAAAAAGTCAAAGTGTGAAGGGAGCCCGTGTTCGTGCTCGTGCGTGGTGGTCACGAGCCTACGACGACGATGAAGGCATGTTTGATGATCATTCTTGAAAGTAGTTTTCAATTTTCATAATTGTGGATATGTATTTTGAGTCTGATTATTTGGAAAACTTGTTTGTTCTCCATATTATGTTTTTAGAGTAGATGGTGGTGCATGGTGGTTTAAGCTATGGCCAGTTCAAGTTGTGGGTGCCATGGGTGTTGGTAATGTGAAAAAGAAGAGAGGGGGGGGATTGTGCGCGCAAGATGGAAGAAAAAGGGGTTGGGGCATCCGGGCATTCAAAATACCATGGAGTTCTCTTCTTTTACTATTGGCACATCCCTTTTTATTACTCGCAAATCTTCTTCTCCAATTTATACAAAACAACTCCACTTTTATCCTCCCTTCAATTTCTATGTTTTTTAAGTGCTTTTATTTTAATAGCTTGTGTTTTGTATTTATAAATTTATGTTTGATTGGATGTGGATTGTGAATTATGTTAATTTATTGAATTATTGTTAAATTGTTGAATTTGTTTGATATTTATAAATAATTTATTATTATTTTTGTTTGAAATAAACTCTTACGAAACTTTCACAAGTCCACATAAATTCTCGATTTTAACAACTTTACTTTTAATTACATTCTTTTATAATGACATTCCATGAATATGGAATCTAAGTCTTGGTACATCTATTCTAATTCTCTATCACTAAGTCAACTGTGATTTACAAAAAATTTAATTAATACAAATTGATAAGTATGATTAAATGATTAAACAAATCAAATTAAGACACATGTAGGATTAAATTGGAATGCTGAGTTTATTTGAACACAAAAGGACAATAGTTCATTCAGATTGCTCCTTGATCGCTGCAAACATCAAACTCTCAGGAAACATTCCACAAATTCCATGAACGATTCGGTGAATGAGCTCCTGGTCCTGAAAGGCTTTTGATGTGGACTGTCACCCTAAAGAGTTAACTGGTACCCTTCTCTGAGGAGCTGGATTAAATGTAACACTCGACTCAACCGAAGGATGCCCTGTGGTTGTTTTGCCGCTAGCCTTAGATCTCGAAAGTCTTTTTTTTTTTTTCTTTTCTTTTCGGAAGTTATGGGAGTCATCTATGCAATCGAAATTGCCTATGACAGGGGATGGCGAAGCCAGTGGATTGAGTGTGATTCTGTGTTGGTTCTTGATTGGTCACATATACCGTGAGAAAAATTCTTGTGCAGACACTTTAGCCTGTCATTTCATGATGGTAATCTAACTGGGTTTTTTTGTTTTTGTTAGAACACTTGTTCCGGGTTCATACAATTCCCTTTTGTAAAGCACAAATATGTCTTACCTAATTATAGATTTATATAGTGCTTCTTTATCTGGTTTCTGTGGTTTTCGATTTATGTCCCCCGATGGTGTTCTCTCGTTCTCTCTTTTGGTTGTATATATTTCTAAAGATGTTGGTTTGGTTGTGGTTATGGAATGTCAATAGTTGAGATATCGTAACCATCTTTTCTCAATAATTTCTCTTTTTGGTTAAAAAATCAAATTAAGGCACTTGTTAATTTTTGAATGATAAGAATTAGAACTGGAAATTAAGGCACTTGTTAATTTTTGAATGATAAGAATTAGAACTATATATATATATATATATATATATAAATTTATGGACTAATCCATATAATTTGAGATGCGTGTAAGTTAGAATAAGAAAACTTTAAATATTGTAAAAGTAAGTTTTTTTTTCAATCTATTTAAAAATTGAACCTTTTTATAATAATAATAACAATAGAATTTAAACTCAAGACTTCATACAAATTATTCAAATGTTTACTACTAAATCAATTTTAATATAAAATTGTAATTTAAATACATTAGATAATCGTAATAACGAGTCAATACAGGTTATGTATATCTAAATTATTTATCCTTATTTTTTTATATTTTCTATTATTTTTATTAAATGAGTTAACCTACACACAAACTTGGAATAATTTCATGATCTTGTTCATTTGATCATGATATAACTTAATTTATTTAATAGTGATTAGTCTCAAAACAAACTAAATTGACTCGACTACCTTACTAAGCAACAACATACCTCTCTCCACAAGATGATTTTCTATGTTTATGGATGTTATGTTCGAGGAGAATAGAAATGTCCAACAAAGATTGTTGGGTAATTAATATGGGATCAGATTCTCTCTCTCTGAAGATGCTTATGGTGGAGAACCACCTCAAGGAAGAAGATCACTACAGAATGTTATAGGATATTGACCTGGAGTGATGGTTAAAGCCCATGATCTTTGGCCGAGATCTTCGGTAACTGACTATCTTAGTGGTGATTATGATATTGTTATATCTTTTTCTGTTCTCTGGTGGTTACGATATTGGATTGTTGAGAGGTTTGAATTGATTCTGTTTCTTGGGCCAAGGGAAATTATCGTAACAATGGGATAACTTCTTATCCATTTTAAGTGAATTTTCTTTTTTTAGTGAGAGGTTCTTCTCTCTTTTACATCATTTTTCCTTCCTCACCACTTCTCCCTCTTTTCCTAGTTCTTATTGCACATGTACCCTAACCACTAGAGTTACATTAGGTAGGACTACTCTACTCAAATCTTCAATTTTCTTACAAGTTATATTGCATTGTATTGCTTTACTCATATTTGTTGTGGGTTATTTTTGCATTGTACTGGTTTTAGTTGTTGTTGGATATATGCTGATCTGAAAACAATAGAAAGAAAAATCCACAATTATTTTTAAAGTTTCTTTCTATTAGGAGAGGAAAATCGCTGATTTATTTAGTTTTAAGTGTGTATGTGTCTGATTTGTTGTTTATATTTAATGTATTACTATAATGTTCTTTGTTTTACCATCATTTTTAAAGTGTAGTTGTACATTTTCAATAAACAATCTTTGGGAAAAATAAAAAAAACTACATTGTCTTGTTTATTTATTAAAAACAATGTGGGACAGATGGCCATGTGCACATGGTTTTTTTCTCATCTCATTGTCATTGTCAACCCTTGCTTATATTATTACATGAAAAAATGTCATACGGCATCAATATATCTCTCCAATGATTGACAGATTTAGAAAAATTTATTTATGTTCGTATATTTAGTGGTGGATGTTTAGGAACAACGTCTCTTTTTGTAAAAAAATTTAAATCAACACTTTATATACAAAGTTATGAACTATTCAAAATATAGTTGTTTTTGTAACAATATACAGATAATAATTTGACCAATTATTTAGTCCCCAAATTTTACCAATCCTCCAAAACAAATATGAGAATATACTCTAATACATTCATACATCATTCTATTTATAATGGTGAATAAAAAAGTCAACATTACATATACAAAAGGCGAGCAAAATCAAAGATCCTCATATCTAGATATTAACTCGTTTGAAAATGTCAAACTTGACATCAATCATTTCTTTTTAAACCAGAATATGACACATAATCTGAAAGAAAACCTCAATTAAAAAAAGAAAGACACACATAAAATAGGACACAACTCATATTAAGAAACAAAGAAAAAGCTTATAAGCGAAAAAATATTTTCCTAAGAAAAATATTCCTCCAATACATGCAAAAGCAACAAGTCTCTTCGCAAATGAAGTAGAATTGTAGTTCATACATGACAAAAAGTATTAGAAAGCAATATTTATATTACCTTTGAAAAAAAAATCAAGCTGAGTGAATTTTTATTTCCGCACTTACGGACATTTGCCCCAACATGGATCCACCATTGTGTGCAATCATTTATAAAAGATTAATAAATTTATCTTTAAAATATTGGACATAATAAGTTATAAATTAAAAATTTTATCTATTTATTCGAAGGAAAATAAATATAAATATTGTATAACTTTTATTTATTTATTTATAAAATTAAAGATTCTTATTTCAAACCAAGATACCTTTTTTACCCTAAAATTTTAATATAAAAAATTGTTATAGTGGTTTATTTTATTTTCATTCATATTAATTATGAAACATTCGTAATGGTTTTCGTATAAATTTTCGAGTGAAGAACACACAACAACCTAAAACAAATTTTTCTGTACACAAAACATAATTCGCAATTGTGATTATTCTATAAAAATAAAATAAAAACATTTGAACTCTTATTTTTCAAAATCAATAATTTTGATTCAACTGTCAATTTTACAAATGTTAATCATTAATAAGAAAATGTTGATGGTTAAATTACTTATGTGACTATAATATTAAATTTTTTAATTAAATTTATAGGTGATTTAAAGATATTTTTTTAATAACTAATAGTTTTTAATTAAATTCCTATTAAATTCAAAGGTTCTATTAATCAAATTAATAATTGAAAAATCTCATATTATAGTGTCAGTTAGTAATTAATTCTCAACGCTTTTCTTATTAACTGTTAATGGTTTGAATTTTACGGCTGGACCAAAAAATTTATTTTCAAAAATAGGAAACCAAATATTTTTATTTTGTATAGGATTAAAATTACACATCTAATAAAATAGAGAACTAAAATCTTATAATTATGCTCACATTTTTTGGAAATGAAAACACAATTTTTAATTCATACTCTTAACCTCTTCACTGATTATTAACTTTATATATAATTTATTTGAGCTAATACATAAAATATAAATTTTCACATTCTCTTTAAACTAAACTCAGATGGCGGGGTTAAGAAAAAATTGTAGTACTGAATATCTGTCCCTAGGCCTATAGGTTATAATTTATAATGGACTCACATATTAACACAACACACCATAACACATATTAATGTACACAAGCTACGTTTGCAAAAAGAAGAGGGTCATTTAGGCATTTAGCTCCAAACAGGCAAAGGAAAAGTATAATCTTAAAATTTTGTTTTTAATTTACAAATGACTTTATTAGCTTAGTAATTAAATATAATGCAACACGTTGATTTTAATCTTTTGAGTCATTATCAAATATTCTGAAGGAGTAATAGTTAAACTTAGCCATGATTCCGTGTTTCTTTGATCCGAAGCAATACATGGGCACAAGCGTTATGACAAGGCTATATTGTATAATTTATATATACGCGATTGATAGCATGTGTGCAATTTCACCTTTCCAATAAAAATATATAATTGTAGAATTCATTTTCAGGTTTAAATAATAATTAACTAAAGCTCTTCTCATTGTCACGCTTTTAATATTAACACATTGTAAATAAAATCTGTCACAGACCTATTCTTATAATTTTACTTTAATTATACTTTGATTTATGCTTTTGATACTTTTTTCTTCTATTGTTTCATCAATCCATATTTTAGTTTTAGGTATCGATATCTTGATAATTAAAAGAGTGAACATCAATTCTTCATTAAATAAATCATTATTTAGAAAATTGTTCAGTTTAAAAATATTTGTTTTTTAACTAATAATATAACTATATCAAACTTTAATATTATTGATTATTTTTATTTTTTTGTTATTTTTAACATTTCGTACAAATATTTAAAGATAAGAAATAATATAAAAATATACAGTATAACATTTTCATAATTATTAGAGCATTAACAACAAAATATGATGGCAAAAATAATGAATATAATATTAGTTGTAGTAATTTTTTTTTTTTGTAATCCTCGCATAGGTATTTTCTTTCCAGAGTAACCTTGTTTGAAATGTGGATATCACTCCCAATAAAAAACAAGTTTTGGTTCACTACTACGTTATGAGGGATTAGTCTTTTTTTGTTAGACTCAATCCGGTTAATTAATTATTGAAATGTAGATTTAAAGAGAATTAAAATGATAAAAAGGATAAATCCAATATTTTTGTCTTCATAATGTTGTACAGAGAATTGTCAACTAGTTAGAGTAATAAATATTTGGATTATGTTTTATGAATTTATCCTTCATTTCTTTTTTGCATTATTTCATGTCTGTCTCCAAAATTAAGGAACGAACGATTATTTTTGTTCTATTAAGTTTATTACTAGTTTTTTAGGTTCTTACAAACTAATATCTTTAAGATCTAGAAATCATTTTTTTAATGATAGAGTTGTATTAGAAATCACAAAAAAAAAATATTTATTTTTAATTTTTACAACAATACTTTAAGGTGACTAATTAATATTTATTTTTAATAAATCAAACAAACTCTTACGAGATTAGTCTTTCACTACTGAACGAGAGGATAATAAAAAGATAAAAAAAAATAAGTGGACTAAAAGTGAATGAGTGCATTAATGAACTTCATACTCCAAAATCGTTGACTTCGATCATTGTTAACTCCCGTAACATTAATTTAGTTTGTGAATTTGATGGTAAGTAACAACATGAAGATTACCAGATTTGGAAGATACTACACTCCGATAGTATATCACATCGTTGTCCCTTCGTTATCAAATTTATATGACTGTCTCTGTAACTTAAAACTAAAATTAAAACGTTGAGTAAATTGCAAGAAGCAATCCAAATCAGAATAGAAACCAAACCAATTTATTCTTCGCTACAGTGTCATGTCACGAGCTAAAGTCGTCGCGTGTCGTACACACGTGCGCTATTCACCAGGTGGCAGCGTCACCTACATAGACTCATAGGTTTTTGTGAATGATCGCGCACGTGCTTCTTTACCGGATCATCCCGTCACGCGACCGGTTTACCGGTAAACCAACCACCTTTGATAGCTCAAAATAGGATACATCCCGTTTTGGTCCTAAAAAAATAGACATTGATATATTAATTACTTATAAAACATTCAAATTTAATTTTTGGACGTATACAAAATGTAACAGATTAATTTTATAGTTAAATTTGTAAAATCATTATATTATTAAATTATAATATTTAAATATTAATTTTTCAATTTGATATTATGTGATAAATTTATTTATCACCATATAACCAATCTATTACATTTTTTTGCTAATTTAGATTTCAAAAATTAAATTTTAAATTTTCTGTTTAGCATCACCAATTACCAATTTGTGACTATCTCGTTTTCGGAAATCAAAATAAATATTTAGCCTTTTTTTTATTATAAAATAAATAAGATTTCGCGGTCAACATCTCACGAAACTCGTGTGAAACACGACCCCATTGGACTTACCTTTTTCTGATGCAGTTGGAACCTTTTCCTTTGGTCTTCTTTCCTTCTCTGTCTCTCTGCTTATTGTTATTGTTGTTGTGACTAAGGAAGAAGGGGCTGCTTCTTCCCTTTTGTTTTCAAAGGAAGAGAATTTTCAATTTTCAATTTTTCATTTGGTTCTCTGAAATGGAGAGAGATTTCATGGGTCTCAACTTGAAAGAACCACTAGCTGTGGTGAAGGAGGAGATGAACGATGATGGCTGCAAAGATTCTGGCATGTTTCAACTTTTGTGTTTTTGTTTTTAAATTCCTATATTTAAATGCTCTCTTGCAAAATTTCACTCCTTCTTGTCAATTACGTCTGGGTTTCTTTTTTTCTTTTTTAATTTCTGGGTTCAATTTTGCCTCTTTAGATTGCAGTTGGGTTGATTTATGCTAGAAAATTTATTTATTTTTACCATGCTCATAGATTTGCTTGGTTAACGTGGTGCCTTTTTTTCTTCTTTTAAATAGTTTTTCTTTGGTCTTTCTTTTAACTTTGTAAGTTTTTCTCTGGGTGGTACAGAAACGTTTGGTTATGTGTAAATTTTACACCACCTATTTATTAGGGATTCATGAGTTATTAGATTTTATTAGTGGAAATAATTAAGCTGTGTCTCTTGTTTAGATATTTATAGTAGTGTGTGTGAAAATTTCAATTTGGGGAAAGAAATCGTTGTCAAGTGTCTTACCAGTTTTGTTGATTTGGGTGTGCTTCTAAACACATACAGGTAGATAGATTTTCACATAGGTTATTAGGTGCTAATTGTGGAACTTTTGTTAATATCTCCTTTATCCCTTAAAGTCTATTGGGTAATAGCTTATGTTGATGGTGATTTTTGTGGGTATGTGTAGGCTTCAAAAAGGGTCGGATTGCACAGTGGCCATTCTCGAACAAAGTATCTGCCCTTCCACATTTGATGTCTTTCAAGGCTTCTCAAGATGATAAGACTAAGAAGATAGTGTCCGATCCCTTATCATCTTCTGGGTTTATGTCTATCTTAAGTCAAGAAGCATTTGACTCTAGTCAGAAACGCTCTGCTGGTGAACCCCAGGTTAGATACTACCCTTTCTGTCAGTTCCTCTCTGTGTATTTGTTCAAAATTGAAAAGTTAGCTCAACATGCAGTGTTGTTTATGTCTTGAATTAAAGTAAAATGAGTATAATTTGTTTTTTGGGCATTCTGACTGTTTTATTTTTTTAAGTCAACCATGAAAAATTAAGACCAGCTTCTGTTTCTTTCTTTCTTATTCCCCTTTTATGTTAAAAATTATAAAAATCTGCTTTTACTTATGGTTGTCTTAAGTCCTGGTGTATGACGTATGAACTTCCCTTTTGAATCAGAACCTAACATGTGATTGTTGTGCAACGTCTCATGCTTGTTGTTTCAACATCTAAACTCCTACATCCCTTTCATAGATTGACTTGATCCACAAGATCTTACCTTCTATGAGTATCAGCTGATGTCTTTTTAGACCTTCCTTCCATTGATTGTTTGCTATTACTACTATTTAGAAGTCTTTCAATCATGATGGGCAAGGTGATCTTCATTTTTCGCTGACTCCATATCCTGTGCAACATGATGTGAATCGTCCTCATGATGTGAAGATGTTTTCAGTTCCCAATCAAGCAATTTCAGTTTCCTTGGGGAATCCATTCCCGAAGAATCCTTTTGCAACTGCTGGTCAAAAGCTGTTACTTGGGGGAATACCTGTTACCACAACTCATTCAGCTCTTTCCTCTGCTGGTGCTGTTACTGGAATGACCCAATCATGGTAATTTTAATTTTACGCTTTAACCGTTGTGTGTGCTGTGTGCAAGCTTGTTTCTGTTTTATTTCTTTAATTTATGTTATTTTGAAGTAACAGTGTGAAACCATCTGCGCCTTCTGCTCAACTTACCATCTTCTATGCTGGTACTGTCAATATCTTTGATGATATCTCCGCTGAGAAGGTATATTTCTTTGTTCATCACATTCCTTCCTCTCCAATCCATAATAAAATAAATAAATTCAAAGTGAAAAGGGGAGCATACATCTTGTACTCCCTGATATCATGCCTTGCTCATGGTAAAGCTTTTAAATGTGGCCATCTTTTAACAGGCACAAGCTATCATGTTGTTGGCTGGCAATAGCTTATCTGCAGCTTCTAACATGGCACAGCCAAAAGTTCAGGTGCCTGTCTCGAAGTTGGCTGCTGGTGCTGGTGTGCCTGTGAGACAACCTGCAAATACATCACCTGGCTCTGGTCTTTCAAGTCCTTTATCTGTTTCTTCACATACCGGTGTACAGTCAGGGAGTGGCTCAACTAGCACTGATGAATTTATGGCTGCTAAAACAACTGGAGTTCCCAACACTCCTGTTTGCAATGTGGAGCCTCCAAAGGTAGTCAGTGCAACCACTATGTTGACATCAGGTATGTTGGTGACATCATTTCTCACACTCTTTGCAGTTTGATGGTTCTTTATTTCTACATCATTTCTGTGTATTGATATCTTGCTTAGGGTATTTGTCCACAACTTGTATACTAATGAGGGACGAATCTATCTGCATTCTAGAGTTTATCTATGTGTTTGATCATTACAAAATGTTTCAGTTTGATGATTCTTTCAATCCATCTGTCATGCAGCTGTACCTCAGGCCCGGAAAGCATCCTTGGCTCGATTTTTAGAAAAACGCAAAGAAAGGTTAGTTTGGGTGCATTATTTTTCTGGGTGGTTGTACTGAATCCGACACAATTTATATTTCTCCAAAAAAGGAAGGCATAGTTATCATCCATTGGTTGTCAACATAAAAATATATGAATGGGATTGGAAAGTAAAGCCAATCATTCCTCCACCTGTCCACCAACTCTTTCCTTTTGCACCCCTTTAAATGGTGCAGGCGATGAGGATAATAACTTTAAACTTGCCACTTACAACAACAAATCCTTATCTCACTAGATGAGGTAGGCTACATGAATTACATGACGCTATTTGGCTCCATTAAAGACCAGCATTTCAGCGGCCTTTTCACTTGCTATTTACATTATTGATTTTGTTTCTTAGAGAAAGTTTATATATTGAAATTTTACACTTGCAACCTTTTACCATGACATTTATTTCCCTGTCTTAATCAATCCAATCAAGTGGAAAGACAACTCTTTCATTTCATCTCATCTCATCACATCCTTTTCAATTCCATCCCGTACTAGCTGAAACTTGGAAACATAGCTTTCTTGTGTTTATAGACTCGTATAATTAAAGATGTTGGTGGGAGGGGCTCAGGATAATATAACAGATTGCATCTGCTTTGGGTTTAAGATATTTAGTTTAGTCTAGTACATCTTCTCCTTGCTTAATCTGGCAGCTAGTAATAACCAATATTGCATGAAATTATTTATGAGGTCGTTGTGTGTGGTTGCAGGGTGATGAGTGCAGCACCATACAACCTCAACAAGAAGTCTGAAGAAGTCTGAAGAGTGTGCTACTGCAGAATACCCTGGTGCTAACTTTTCTGCCACTAACACTGATTTGGCCAAGCAAGGATATTAGCCCGCCCGCACCTTTAGGAAACAAACTATTTCGGAGAAAAATATTGTTGTAACCTTAAAAATGTTGTAAGCAGATGCTTTTATTTTCGTTGATCACAACTTATGCTGACATTCTCAGGTTCAGCACATAGATAGGCCATTACCATAATTATTTCTGTGGTGTAGGGCTTTTACCTTGTTAATTGAAAGGTTGGTTGAATTTTAGCTTCCTACACTGTAACATTGAACCACCATGTAATGTAACTCATGATGATTTGTTTAAATTTGTGGAGTAAAAGTAGTTTAGATATTTATGTTTATTTAGTAGTTCTTATTTCTAGATTGCTTTTGTGAAAAATGTTCTTTTTAAGGACCAGGAAAAGAAGGTAGATATGGTACATTTAAATAGGTCAATAAACTTGTTTTTAAATAATAAGCTTAAGTTTTTATACCAGTTGATGGTTTAAGCCCTTAAATAGATCAATAAATAAATAATATCAATCTATTATAATTAAAATATAATAAATATAATAATAATAATATATTATTTATATTTATTGAACAAATTAGTTTGTCATGTTTCAAAATTACTTAAACAATATTTTTTTTAATTTAATAAACTTTTAAAAAGGTCCTAACTTAATGTAGATTAGATTATAGTCTGACTTATCTCCATTCTTAATGATGTTACATAAATAATTATAGAACATGTATCAAGCCTATAGGCACCTTCACGTTTCTGTTTAAGTGTGGTTGTCATATAAAAAATTGTGTGGTTCTTATCTAAATTGTGTGTACGGACTAATTATTCTCACCACTCTCACCGAAGAAGTTTGCTATTTTTCTACCAAAGAAATAAATAAAAATGTACTTGTCCAATCCAAGCTTAGATAATCACATTTTCAGCAAATAGTGAATTGAATGGTCATAACGCCCATTTCTGCCAACCCTCAATAGAACTAGATAAGATTTTTGCGTTGAATTCATTTTTTGCTTGTCACATTTTATTGTGATTTTCAAAGACCTCTAGACAATATTTTTCTGCCCAAATTCTTGTTCTTTTACAAAATTATTTTTAAATGTATATTATACCATAATTTTTTTCATTTTAAACCCACCAGTTTTAAAAATTACTAAAGTCTCTACTAATCTACAAATGAACCAATAGATCCATTCAGGTAACACATTTTTCTCAATATTTTTTTTCTTAATATAGAAGACTTAAATTTATGATCTTAAAAAAATTAAACTTAAATAAAAACTTAAACACATTATTGTTCGTAACAGAAAAAACAGCCTTATACTCAATAAGTTATCAACGATCGAGTAATTGTTGAACAAATTCTATAACATTGATTCTCATTTTCATATGTTGTGTATATAAACTTGTAAAATAGGTCTTGGAGGGATGGCTTTTTATACAAGCAAAGACAGAAGGGTTAAGCGGATGAGACGTCCCTCTGCTCCATTATGATTCACGATGAATATTGGTAGCAATTGTAACCCCACTGCCACTAGATCAACAGATATTACTGCACAAGTAACTTCAGAACGGTCCTTGTATAAGGAAAAAAAGTATTAATTTCAGGGATTAAAATTTAGGTATTTTAAAAAATATAAAGACAATTTTTTTTTTCACATCATTAACCCTATTCTTTTCCAAAATACCATCTAGGATGCTTTTAGAAGGAATAATTCTTTTAACCTTCCCAAGGGCCCAAGCGAGTAAGAATCCCACATTTACAAAGATGCTGTGAAAAGCTAGACGAGTCACTCCCCGTGGACTATTGATATATATGGGAAAATAAAGTAATTAATTATTTTTGTGTGGCATTACCCTTTTTTTTTTAAATGGTCCATTGTTGCATCACTCCTTCAATTATTTTGTGTGTCTAAAGATTCTTGGACCCACTTGCCATTGTACAACCCACCTCCTTATGTCATCAATTTTGTTTATTGTATTAGAAAACTCTAAATATCATCATCATGCATGAAAAAGATGCATCTTGAGATATAAATTGTTCTAATTACAATAACTAGGAAAGCAATATCATTGTCCTGATTATAGTAATTAGAAAGATATAAATTGTTGTCTTAATTAAATAATTAAGAAGGCTATAGTTATAACAAATCAATATCAATATAATTAGTGATCTTGAGATTAAAGATATAATTAAGATACAACCAAAATTCTCCTTATTAAAGAACTCAGTATGTGATATGATTAATTTAGTACACGGCATAGAGGCTTATTTAGAGAATGCTGTAACCATGGCTTGCCTGCAGCGGACCTCCCTGCCCTTCATGATAGATCACATGATGGCTGAGCACCAAGTGACATTAACAATTAAACCGAAGGTATAGTATAGCATCAAGCAGAAGATAAACACAGTGTATGGCATTGTGAAATAAATTTTCAGAACTAACACGAAGTCAATGAGATATCTGAATCTGTTGCTTCAATTAACAATTGATGGCTGGGAGTTTCTCCAAATGAATTCACCAGTACACTTCAATAGTAATGGAAGGGTCTGTGACATTATTCAACAGTTGAGATGAGAGGAATAACATCTACACCAAATTTTTTTAGCAACCTTTGTCAAATTTACACTTAAATAGACATGCTACTTGATTTAAGCAAATTATACTTTATATATGATGATATTACTCATTTTTCTAGATGTCAAAGGAAATTGCTAAATTTGTAATAGAAAAAAAAATCCCCAGTTATACTAATTCTAATATGAAATGAGATCTTGCTGATATATAAGAATACAATTCGAGAAACGACTATTTATAATAGACACGGGTCAACTCATGGACCTGATAATTTTTTTCTTTCCCTTTCTATCTCACATTTCTCTTTTATCTCTTCCTTTTTTGTACAAAAAAATTGTACACTTTTTTGTGTGTAAATACAATCTCCCTTTCTGTTTTCATCCGCGACCTTACAAGTTCTAACTTAAATGTATATGAAAATAGAGATTACTCTCAGATTTGATATTTTAAGTGATTATACAGAAGTTGCTGATCTGATAAATTAATATTGGAATGATAAGTGTGAGTAAAGAAATTTTATATAGGATAAGAATGAAAAAAATTGAACTAACATAAAAAAATATGAAATTCTTTTACCTTACTGAAATCAAGTAAACTGAGGAGATCATAGAAATGTGGAAGTATGTCATGAACAAAAGTAAGCAAGCAATGAAGCATAAATGGGCAATACTCTGCTGGATCCATAACATCATTTTCAGTGAGTTTATAAAAAAAAATTAAACATGAAGACAACATGCCGATATCATAAAAAAAACACTGTATACCTAGAAAGTATGGTGCCGATGGTGTTACGGAATGCGACTTTCTTTGTGATATGCAACTCAGGTCCTAGATCTACAACTATACATTTATGGGCCAAAGGGCCGAAAGTAACTCGACCCACTTGATGAAAAAAAATTGCTAAGGATTATAGTCCTCTTGAATAAGACACTGCCAGAAGATTCAAAAGTAGCTGAATATTTATTCAATAGCAGCTAAAATGTAATTTACACTTTAGAGTACAAAGAGCAAACATCTTAATCTTTTTATGATAATAAATGATTTACAACATTAAAATTCATTTAAAATTTTCATATTAGATTTATCCTTTTATATAATAAATACTTTTATTCTATCATTATTAATATTATCACCGTTATCCTCATTCTATTATTAATATTATCATCGTTATCATTATTATCATGTGATATTATCTCTAATATCATATATAAAAAATAAATTATATTTTCTTTAATCCTAATTATAAATATAATTACTAATTTTCAAACTTACTCGGAATTAATTTTTTTTATATTCTTAATTTATTATTAACTTTATTTACTAGAAATTCATTAATTGAATTATGAGTATTAACCTTAAATGTGACATCCCTTACAATATTTAAACTTTAAAGTTCTTTTGAATAAAATTAGAATTTATGATAATATTAAATCTGAACATCATTTTCTTTGATCTTGATATTTTGTTTTATATTTCTTAGATATTGGACTAGAAGTAGTTCTTAGATATTAAATAAAAATATATGATCATATTTTTTTTGTTAATATTATTATTATTTTTATTTATTATTATCATTATTATTAGTAGTATTTAGTATTTTTGTTCTTCTTATTATAACTAGTATTATTATTTATTATTTTTAATGTAATTTTAATTACATGATATAACATTTATTATAGAGGGAGGGGATAACCCATTATAGTGATATGTTGTGTGTTGGTATCTCAGCGGATGATGCTGAACAAATTTTTCGAAAGTTTTGCCATTTCTGTTTCTTTCATCTCACTTGATAGATGAAAATATTTTTGTGTCTCATTTTTTTTATTTTTAAAAAACTTGTAATTTTCTTTAATCTCAAACAAACAATTCTATTTTTTTTACTTTACACTGTTTTCATCTTTTAAAGTGATTTACTTTTATTTCTCACTATTTCATCTCAACTAAATGCATCCTCCTTACATAGTGTTTGGAACGAGAGAATGATCAGGGGTGAAAGTAGTACAGCTAGTGAAATTATGAAGTAAAAATAGTATAATTTTGTTGTTTGGAACGCCATTGCGTTGTTTGGAATGCTGAAATCAGAGCTTTAAGAGCATGAAATGATATGGGATCCACACGATTTTTTTTTTATGTGAAACTATGCGTGCCTTTTCCTTGCAATGCTAAAGGCTTATTTTTTTAGTATCAAGCACATAATCAATTATGGTGAAAACATAATTGATTATGACCATATAATTTTCAGAAGAAACTCAATTTGAGCATACAACAGGACATAATCAATTATATGTGTTATGTCTGTTAATTTATGTAGAAAAAGTTTTTTTATTGTGTAATTATTTTTTTGAAGTTGAGATAAAATTAACATTTCATAATTGTTTAATTTTTTTATTACTTACCTAATCACTTTATTTTAAGTTTTTTATTTTTTTATTTTCAACTTTCTTTTATTTATATCAAATAACTCTGCTTTTCATCTTCTTTTATCTATTTTCATTCCTTACACACTTTCATCCATTTTCATTCTCTGGTGTCTGTTCAACTGTTTTGTTTGACTATTTAGAGAAAGAAATGAGAGAAAAAAAAACCTAATTTTTTTTAATTCAATTTGAAAAATAAATATTTAAATAACTTTTGTAGTTTGGCGCACGTGCATGTTTAGCCGTTGGATTGGACACATAGACGCCCATGATGAGGTGGCGCAAATCCTAACTCTTTGTCCCTTCACCGCCAGAGCAACAAAAGAAACCCCGTAAGCATCTCCCATTGGAGATGCTCTAAGAATGCCTCTCTCTCTCTCTCTCTCTCCGTTGTTTCTCTCCCCTCCACCTCACACACTTCCACTCTCTCAAAAGGAGCAAACTTTCATTTCATTTGCTTTTCCCTCGCACTCACTCGGAAATTTCCGATTTTTCTACCTTCTTTCATTTCATTTCCCTTCCTTGCAGTTTTCTGTTGTAGATTTTCTTTGAAAATTACAGTGTTTGCAGTGCTCCTTTTATGTTACTGCTGGACACATTCATTACTTTCATGGCTGTGCTGCTGCTTTTCTTCATGTTGCCACTTTCTATTTCTGCATCTGGGGGTAAGTTTCTGCATCCATCTATATCTTCCTTTTTTTGCTTCTACTGACTTGTTTGTGAATTCTGATTAATTTACCTATGCTATTCATGTCCCCCCCCCCCCCCCCCACCAAATGCCTTATGGGTCTCATTCTCTTCTTCTTTTTGGCCTTTGATTTTGTTTTTATTCCTCATTCATCCTGCCATAATCACTTATTTCTGTCTTGCACTAGATTTAAGCCTAGCTTTTGGATAGCTTCACATTGAAACTGGCATTGGTCTCTCTCATGGTTTAATCTACTTTCTTTTTTATTTGCTTGTTTTCTTAATTCGATTGCATTTGCCTTACTATTTTGAAATTTGAAGAGGAGGGGTTGGGGGTAAGAAACTGGTAAATGCCTATTTCATTTTTTTTTTTAAAATCTTATTCAAAGTAAAGAGTTTTCTGTGAGAAATTCTTTTACTTTGTACTGAGTCTACGATCTGTCCTTTCCCGTCTTTGGTGGGAACAATGTTGTTGCGTCCCAGCTTATCACACAGTTGCTTTGCATTTTGTACTTAACTGCATTTTTTTGTAGACAAATTCATGGACTAAAATACCCTTATTTGAGAAAGCCATGGGTGAATATGACTAATTGTTCGTAGCTATGAATGAAACTGTCCTGAGAGTTAAACAATGAGGTCCACAATATTAACTGAGCCAGCCTGCGATCTACCGTTTATAAATAAATGCATTATCAGATTTAGCTTGAAAATCTGCATTCTAGAATAGGCAATTATGGCTACTCAGAAGAATAACAAAGAATCTTCACTTATATCACCTGAAAAAGCCTCAGGGACAGTGGGCGGTGGGGTGATTTTGACATTTGAAGACAAATACAAAAACTTGTCTTTATTTGGTTTTCTCTGTGTAACTAACGCACTACTTTTTTTTTTTTTACCTCTGGAATATACTAATATTTCGAGTCCTGACACAGCGGTAAAGTTTGGTCTTGATGACTTATTAGTCATGGGTCGAATTGAAAACAGTCTCTTTGTATATGCAAGGATAAGGTTAGATACAATGGGATATGTAATTTTTTTTAATATACTAATCATAGTAGTTAGAAAGTGATGTGGGTGATGTAGCACTGCTGCTAATTACTATAGCAGGCTATGTCTTTTCACAAGATAGGTGGCGTATATAATAAATTTATAGAGCCAGCTTGTCAGCTAAGTGAATCATTATTCATTCTTCTTTTCTTGAACCATATGTTTCTCAAGAAGTACATACAGTTCTTTGGATGTCATGTTTCGTATTTAATTTGTGGGACACATGGTAACCCTACCAACCATCTGGTGTTGTCACTGATTATGATATGAAACATCCTCAATGTGTTCTATGATTTTTTTCTAGAGAAATCTAGGACCTAGAAAAGGGTATGCATGTGGTGGTAAAGAATGCTAAAACATAATTTTTACTTCTGCATCTCTGGTTGATGTTCCAATAGTGCTCTTATTTTGTTTCTGAAGATTTATTGTAGATTGTTAATGTCCTCTTTTTTCTGAAAATACAGTACATTTATTTGATTTTCTTGATTTGCCTTACCATGAGGTTGAGGATTTATGCCTCATTTTTTTCAACAGATGCTTTTATTGGTGTCAACATTGGTTCAGATATATCTGACATGCCAGGTCCAACAGAGATTGTTGCTCTTCTGAAGGCTCAAAGTATCCAACATGTCAGACTCTATGATGCTGACCGAGCCTTACTTCTTGCACTTGCCAACACAGGAATTCGTGTTACTGTTTCTGTTCCCAATGACCAGCTACTTGGCATTGGTCAGTCCAATGCCACTGCAGCAAACTGGGTTACTCGAAATGTCATAGCTCATGTCCCTGCTACCAACATCACTGCCATATGTGTTGGATCTGAGGTCCTAACTACCCTCCCAAATGCAGCCCCTATTCTAGTCTCTGCCATAAATTTCATTCACTCTGCTCTTGTTGCTGCTAATCTAGACCGGCAAATTAAAGTCTCTAGTCCGCACTCTTCTTCTATCATCCTCGACTCTTTCCCACCTTCTCAAGCATTTTTCAACCGTACATGGAATCCAGTCATGGTTCCCTTGCTTAAATTTTTGCAATCAACAGGTTCATATCTTATGCTCAACGTGTATCCATATTATGATTACCAGCAGTCCAATGGTGTAATCCCACTGGATTATGCTTTATTCCGCCCCCTACCTCCAAATAAGGAAGCTGTTGATTCCAACACTCTGCTGCATTATACTAATGTTTTTGATGCAGTTGTCGATGCTGCTTATTTTGCAATGTCAGATTTGAACTTTACAAATATTCCTATTATGGTGACCGAGTCCGGATGGCCCTCCAAAGGTGACTCATCTGAACCTGATGCAACCGTTGATAATGCTAACACTTACAACAGTAACTTGATCAGACATGTCCTTAACAATACGGGGACTCCTAAACATCCTGGAATTGCAGTTAGTACGTTTATTTATGAGCTTTATAATGAAGACTTAAGATCAGGTCCAGTTTCAGAAAAGAACTGGGGGCTATTTTATGCTAATGGAGAACCAGTGTATACCTTACACTTGACTGGTGCTGGTATTATATTTGCAAATGATACAACAAACCAAACCTTTTGTGTCACAAAGAGTAATGCGGACCCTAAGATGTTACAGGCAGCACTTGATTGGGCTTGTGGACCAGGGAAGGTGGATTGTTCCCCTTTGCTGCATGGTCAACCATGTTATGAACCTGATAATGTAGTTGCACATTCTGCATATGCTTTCAATGCATATTATCAGAAGATGGATAAATCTCCTGGGAGTTGCGATTTCAAAGGGGTTGCTACTGTCACTACCACAGACCCAAGTATGGCAATCCATACTCCTACATAAATATATGAGTTGGATATAAAATATATGTGTATATTTATTTGTAAAGCCACTAGAACACCATAGCTATTGGCAATAAGAAAACATGCATGTTTCAGGCTTGCACCTTAACACAATAACCAGGTTTGATAGAATTACAAGATGAATTATGATGAAACTTGTTTCAGGCTTACTACACCTTTAGTTCCTCTGTATCTTCAATTCAAGAGTTTGGTCTATTCAATTTTAAACTCCTTTCAGATGTGGTTCAATCTTACCTCAGACATTTTATTTGGTGACAAAGAGAGCTCACATGGCACATAACTAATTAGCTTATGTGGCACCTTAGCCATTCAACACAATCTATGTGCCACTTCAGCACTTTGCATCTCCAAATTTATGTTAAGATAGGACCACATTTGAAGGAATTTAAGATTAATGAGACCAAAACTGCGCTACTAAAAACAGGGGACTGCAATTTTATAATTGAATTAATTAGGGAAAATGATCCTTTGACATTAAGTATGAGAACAGTGGTAATCAAATCTTGCTTATCAGTTTGTTTCAGAAGTATATTTGTTAGAATTATGGATGATTATATTAATGTATTTTGAAATGACACATGAACACTTTTTGAATTTAATTTCCTTAGCATCCTTTTTTGACATAATTAATTAGTCAGTATGATAAAATCTCTTCAAATTTTACAGCTTTTTTCTTTCTTGTCCATTTTCTATTGGCTCAGATTTGTTATACATTAAAGTAGGTCTTGCATAATGAATTTTCTATTTAAAATTACTTAGCATTTTAATATAACTGATATTTATTGTATTATAATTTTTACAGGTCATGGTTCTTGTATATTTCCCGGAAGGTATGATTTCTGGAGTCTGTTAGTTTGGTTGTTGTCATTCCTTTCCGAATCATATGTGCTTGTCTTGTTCTTATTTTTAAGATGTCTTATTAATGTATTTTTCCAATTCTCATTTCTTTCAGTTATCAAAGTTTTTGAAATGACTTGACATTTTTTCTCTTCTTTGGTTGCATATTATGGTGAAATACAGTCATGGTAGAAAGGGAACCAGAACAAATGGCACATCACTGGCCCCATCTAATTCCACAAGTTCGGGCTGCTTGTCACAATACCACTACAATGGTCGATTTTTCACAAGCTCGTTGATTCTAGTTCTACTTTTGTGTGCAGTTGTGTAAAACTAGGCTTATCTTCTGTTAATCTTTGGAATATAATTAATGGAGGCATTCTCTTCCGTCTTCTGGAAGATTGCGTCGCAACATATCTTATTTAGTGTACCTTCTAGAAATTATTTGAGTTGTCCAATTGATCAAAATGTATATCGGCAATTGTATCATGAGTTGTCCATTGAATTTTGTACAAACAGACCAGAGTAATTATTTGACATCATTGCTGTAAACATAGCTTTTTCCCCATATAAACCACAATTTGTATTCTTTGAATTGGAATTATTGCCTCTGGCATCATTTTGGAATACTTTGGCATGATGGCCTTTATATGGTACACAGCTGATGAATTTAGAGAAAACCTTCATTTATTATTCAGAACAATCAAACTTTAAGTACATTCATGAATGCAAATAATATCATCATTCATCAGCCATCACACAAATTACAGGAATTTGATGGCTTGATGCATGATAGTTGAAACTTATCCCAAGTTGCTCGTCATTATAGAACATCAGTATACGTATATCCATGAGAATTTTCATCACAAACTTTACAGATCAATGAAGAGTCTGAAGAAGTGCACCACCAATCTGTGTGTTGCTTACAATATGGTTTGTTGCAGAAACTGCACTTGGGAAGCTGTAACCAACATTCAAGGCAGAAGATATCTTCACAAGCTCCTTCTTCCACTTCTCCGGATTCAATGCATCCACCACAGTTTTCGCACCTTGGAATACAAAAATTGCAACCCCTACATGGAGCTAGGGGCCATTCCCTTCTCGTGCAGTGCTCTTTGGGGCAATCATAAACCATCCTCACCTCAAAGCACCTGGGACATATCTCCAAATCAATAAGCCGCCAGCTTTCTTCCTGCTTGAATACTGAAAAGCTACATCGTTCATGATAGTAGACAGGCTGCTGCTGCTTTTGCTGCTCTAGTGGTTGATTCTTTCCAAGGTTCATGATAAGCATGTCAAGATGCTCCTTCTGTATGTTGTAGATGCCGTTTATACTTAAGGTCTTTAAGCAATTGCTTCTTTGGCATAGTGTGTTCACGGCTCCTAGAACTCCTTCAGGGGTTATGCCAGTGCATGCTGGTATATGCAACTACACTCCAAATGAAACCAGAAATGAGACAACACTTCAATCGTACTATGTTGTCAACACGATCCAAGGTGCCTACTATTGTATTTTATTAAAGCCTAGTTTTTCCTAGTGTATGTATTCAGTTTCTTCTTATTTGGAAGATCTGGACATGGTTTTCAAGATGTACACGCCACCCTTTTGTCAAGTAGCTATTCATTTTTCAACAATTTTACAAAAAATCCCCACCAAACAGTTTGAACAAACAAGCAAGGATAGCCACATACACTTGTTATCCATTGAATTCCACATCCCTTAACACTGACCTCATTGATAAAAACAACTAAAACTAACCTCATAATTGTGTTCAGGTAAAGCAGGAAACCAAGGCTACTAATTTTGCTTAGTTAAAGAAAAGTGTTGAATCAGAAGAGCAAAAGAGAAAAATTGAAAATATGTATGGGGTTGGTTTTACCTTGTTAATGAGAGGGTTTTGTTGAACGACCCTTTGGAGGCCGTGGTCGGTAACGTGCATGCAGTTGATGAGAGCGAGAGTTTTGAGCCTACCATTGGCCTTTGAGGTGATTTTGATTAGGATCTCATCGTTGAGTCGCCAACTGAGGGGCCTTTGAACAATAACATTCAACCATGGTAATATGTCATTGTTCACTGCATCCCTTAGGGATGTGCAGACTTGAGACATGACCACAATCTCGTACACAGGAAGATATGCCAAGACCAGAAACACAGCCTCGTGAGGAGCCTTTGCTTCACTTGCTTCCTGCTCAACCTCAACCGCCTTGGAGGACTCTTCCATATGAAATCAAAACTTGACCCTTCCGTGTGTATGTCAAGTGATTATATGAGTTGGCGAGGGAAGGACACACAATGTCATACGTTAGCTATATGTGGTTGAATGTATGCCAGCAACACATGAGAAGTGTTGATTTTTCCCTTTAATCCCACTCATACCCCTCTTGTATAGTCGTTTGCCTTGGAGTTGGACTCTAGGTTATTGCTATTTAGAAAAAAAGAAATATATATATTTTTTACCCATGTTATTAATATAAAGTATTATCGATTTTGCTGATGAATTTAATACCTCATTTAAAGTATTAAGTATATTACTACTTGAACCAACTTAATTATTGATAAAAATCTAAATCTAATTAAAATAATTTACACATTGTAATTTTCTTTTTAAATTATCAATCAATTATGAAATATCATGTCATTGAAATCATTAACTTTTATTATAATTACTTAATTTTTTTTTATCTGGATGCTTTTTAATTGGTTTAGTAAAAAATATGATACTAATAATGTATTAAAATTAAACTTTAAAAATATTAAGGTAAACAAATTTATAGTTTTAATGAATGTTGATTTTTTTTTTACAGTCTATTGATGATACCTTAATGCGTGCTTGATTTTGTGTTTGATAAGCTTTAAAGGGTTGAAGCATGCGTTTAGAGGGGTACGAAACATCAAATAGTATATAATCTCGCGAAAATATGGACCGTTAGCAGTAAGAAGCCGTCTATATTTTATTTTTTCTCTATATCTCCCTTCTTATCACCTTATGTCACCTATTATCTCTATATTTATTTTCTCCTTTTTTTCTCTCACTAGGTGTTGATTAGCATGTTGGATGTTCAAATATATTTTTCCTAAGAAAAATTCCTACACTCGGAAATAATAGAAATCTATTACTGAAACAGGTTTCAGCTAGATAATGGATTTGCGTACGCTACCAATGAGTCAAGTGTCAATTTGAGAGTGAAAACTCTAAAATTATCTATTTGAGCTGAAGAAAGAGTATCTTTTGCTTGTCACAACAAACTACACACTCAAATACTCTCCCACTCGAAAGTGAAGTGCATCAAATACTTCAGAGTACAAATGTCTTTAAACTTTACAATTTGTAATTTCACACATCAGTTGGTTTGAAATATCAAATTATTTTAAGTTCTCAAGGAGATGTGCATATAACTCAGTTGTGGAAGCTATGAATGGTCTAATGGTTCAACAGCTGTCTTGAAGAGAAGGACATAAACCTTGTCAATGGAAAAATACACGAAACCACCAAGGGAATGAGTAACATAGGAGCCAAAACTAGTACCCACAATGCAGTGCCAAGCTGGACCATACGAAGAATCAAATTCCTGTAAAACCACAATGTTTTTGTTATGAACCACTCAAGCAGGGGCCAAACAAAGTCGGAAACAGGTAAATGAACAAAAAAGTGACTGTCAATTTAGAAATGAACAGTGTCTGTAAGAAAATAGCAAACGCTTGGTGTTATATAGATTCATCTAATCTCCCACGCTCTCTCACATCCACTGTGTTACTTCTTACTCGGATTATCACATCCTAGTCGGATTAGCAACACACTTTCTAACATGTTACTTCTAACATACTCTTTATTATACTAATCATGAGTGAAACTCATTAAATAAGGAGACTCACTAGTTTTTTTATAATTTTTAATCAATAATAAATAATGTGTTCAAAAGAGCAAGTAATAGAGTGTGCTTGTTCTTCTCACATTATTAAGAAATTCTAGAATCATCGTTTACCATCCCTGAGCCCCCATCAATGAAATGAGGGACCATCTATCGTTTTTGACATCACAAATAACCTATTTAGCAAGCCACCTAAATTCATTAAATCATAACCAACAAATCTATAGCCATGCTTATCAGGCTTTTTTCATACTCAAAGTTACATATAGAAGCCCATATGCAATCTAGAAAATCTACTTGACATTCTTCACAGTTCACATAAAAAAGATAATTTAACCATAATTGGACCACAGGTACCATACACACTTCAGGATAATCATACTTTTTCATTTATTGAAACTTCAAGTCTTCTCCAATAAAATTGGTGAAGCCTTAAAAAGGCAACTGCTGATTCTGCTCAATATCATCTCTTGCGCATCTGTATACTCAAAGAAAAACCAACAAAACGTGCCATTTTCAATCTCTTATAATCCAAGCTACGTTTGTATACTGTAGGATAGCTACA
Organism: Glycine latifolia; assembly: GCA_013407115.1. Classification (NCBI taxonomy): domain Eukaryota; kingdom Viridiplantae; phylum Streptophyta; class Magnoliopsida; order Fabales; family Fabaceae; genus Glycine; species Glycine latifolia. Next base: position 31,065,420 of record CM023945.1, read on the forward strand.
GAGCTCATGTAGCACGCAAGATCAAACCATTCTTTACCAAATCAATTGACACAAGTAAGATAAAAAATAATAAAAAAACAGATCAATTGTATCTGACAGTAATATCAACACCCCAAATCTTGCATGGTACACATCAGTACTCCAATGCATTTCTCCTTCTAAGTCAAAATAGACATGTTTTCGAACTTTTTCTTTTAAATTCAGTGTATGATCCTGCACGATTAGACACATTCCATAAACCATTGATTATGCCAAATCAATTAGCCACATTCCATAAATGAATTAGCAAGCAATTAAACACATTCCATAGATGTTCACTCAATTGATAAAACATCAACACCCCAAATCAAAACCAACTCATTGTGATCCTTAAACCATTGATTATGCCAACTAGATTTTTAAAATTCCTAACAAAAATGACTTAGTGGTCAAGATCAAACAACCAACATAAAACTGTAAATAGAGGAAGAAGAATAACCATAAGAGAGCTAAGATAACTGTTTGTCACATCAGACCAATTTTCATAATTTCGAAACCTTCCTAATTAGCCATCAAGATTTCATACTATGTATGCGGCAAAAGATCAGGACACAGAAACAGATCTTGTAAAGAAGTCAAGATACTTAGACACACAAACAATAGAAACAAAAAAAGGTAACCTTCTTAAGTGTGAGGGCCAGGCGTTTACTATCAAGCTTCTTTGGTGGCATAGAATCCAGGAGATCACGTGCACAACGAAAGGCACGGTTCTGAAGAGGGAGAGGCATGTCACAAGCTCTGACACGAACGTTGTTGTGTTGTAGGTGATCATGCTGCTCTTGTTGCTCTATGGTTTTCTTCTTCTGTATCAAGCTTTTGAGAAACTTGCTTCTTCTTTCTAGCTCTTCCTCTGCAGCCTCCATCTTCCCAACTCACCCTCTCATCACTCACACATCAAACCCTTTTTCTTCTCTTGCACTCTTGCTTTCTCAGATAAAGCAGAGCACTCTATTGTCTTCTGGAGGGGCCCCAAAGAGAGTAAAGGAACAAAGAGAAATTAGAAGTAGAAGTAGAAGAGAATAAGTATGGGAAGATTAAGACAGAAACATAAATTTAGTGTTGGGTATGGTATTGGTTTCTGAGTTGCGGTGTTTCTTTTAATGCATGCATTTGTTGTTGTTGTTGTTGCCCTTGTTGCGTGTAGACGAGGTCGTTGGTTAAGGCGTAGAGATAATTTGCAAATTTCTAGTATATCAATATGAATACTTTGATATGCTGAAAATTGCTCTTAATAAAGAGGTTTCAGAATATATCGATGAAGGGTAATCTGAAATTTAATTTATCCTTACATAATCAAATTTAAAAAGAAAGTGTTATATTATATGTTTAAGAATATTTTACATGTATTTAGCCCAGACAGCTATGCAGGGTGTGGTTTTCTTTTTATATTTTCTTGGAAGGTGTTATCTTAATTTGTCCTACATAGTAGTATATACAGTTGCTTTACTTTGTTGCTGCAATTTTTGAAGTAAAAGACGTTGTGGAATCGGGAATGATACTCGTTGCCGCTACTTTATACAGTCATGCAAAATCAATCATTTTCACTTTTGCTTTTTTCTTTTTTTTTTTCCTCCCTTTAACTAGCAATATATAATTTCACTTTCCTTTGCTTAACATTGACAAAACCTGTTAAGAGGGAACATGTCTACCACTCTTGTCGTGGATTTGGTCAAAGTAGACGTTTCTTGTGGCTACAAACAGTATCCATTATATATTTTTTCTCCTAAAAAAGTCACAGAAAACTTCGTTTCTCGCAACTAAAGTGTGATTCTGCAAGCTCGAGGAAGTTATGAAATGGCTAAGCTATATCTACATGAATATATAATTTTTTGAGAAAAATTACTTATACACTTATAGTATAAATTTTTTTATTTTTAAAAATTATTTTAAAATAATTCAAACACTAATTTATGATTAAATGATAATATAAAATTATATTAAACTATCAACACATAAATATTAAATTTTAATTTTATTATTTATCAATTTTTCACATGGAGAATAATTCAAGGGTATAAAAATGTTAATTAACTAGACATCATTTATACCTTTTATACTCATTTTTTATGTGACAAAGTCATTATAAATGAAGAGAAAACAAAAATAGGTCCTACTATAGATATTCAAATGGTAAAAAATCAGGGCCGGAAAATTAAGTCTAGACAATTTATCAGGACAGAATTTTGCGATCGAAGAGAGTAGTAAATGCAGAGTCCACTAAAGAAAACTTTTGACTGTGGTAAAGAAATAGAGTTTTGCATGGAGTGTTATGAAATTATTGAAACATGTCCAAAATTCCCAAAAAAAAAAAAGCTTTTTATGATTACATAAGAAATAATCCAGTAAAAGGGATGTTATGTAAAGCAGGTTTAATGGACAATGAAAATGGAATAGTCATTATTGATTGGTTAGGACATCCTGCTTTTAGAGATAAAGAGAGACATGAACTTTTTGTACGGTGTATGACTACTTTTTTTTTAAACATTTCTGGTTATTTTGGTAATCAGTATCCGAAAAACTGAAAAGACATAATATGAAGACTACTTTAAGGTTATAGTTCAGACAAACAGTTTTGTTGATGGCCAAAAATATGCCTAACTACGATCAGTTTCAATGAAAGATGTCCGTAATCATCAAATTCCCAATGTTTTTAACGAAGTAAAGGGACGATCAGGCAGGTTTAATCTGTAAGCTTCACTGCGTCAGTATTTCATCTTAAGTGCGTTGTAAGCTGGGTATCTATTAGTTGAAGTTTTCAAGGGTTTTCACATTTCTTCAAGATTTCAAGGGAAAAACATCGTCACCATATAGTTTTTTTAAACCGTTCCTGATCATTTTATTCATCATTGCTCAATGAGACCAAAAAAGGCAACGGCCAAGGGGCATAAGGAAATTATCAGCGATAAAGGCGTTCAGATCTCATGTTCTCTGCAATTTCAGTTTCCCATCGGTCTCCATTTTCAAGATAGTTCTCTTTCTCATATAAAAGCTCCTGCAACAGAAAACATTTAAGTAGAAACCATTACAGACATGCATTAACAGATAGTACTTAAACATAGAGTTAACAACAAAGCTGTAAAGATAAATGACGTACCTTTTTTAGTAGAGTAGGACTGTGCACTTATCGCAGGCCATAGTTTTGCTATTACTTTGTACAATTTGTTATGCCAAACAGCAAGAGGCATCTGATCATATGTTTGTACTTCTATACTACTATTGTTGCTACTAATAACAATAATACTCAGGAAAAAGAAAGATTTTTTTAATATCTGATATGAATTCACGATGAATATTAAATATTATTCATTTTATTAGGATTCCAGAGATCTACTAACAATCCATAGTACTCTCTAGCTTCAATCCGAACTTTTTCTAAACATGCAAATGACAATGAAATCAAGGACATGTTGTAATGAAATTAACACTTAGATGCCCTGCTCAAGCATTGCTCGGACCCTCATCTGAAGTGTTGGAGGTAAGGGATTTGAGAGAGAAGGATTTAGTGTTGAGTGTTTGAAGTATTACACTAAGAAGTATCATTTGTGGAATGTTCAACAATGTTACCTCCAGCTTAGGAAAAACCCTATTAATATAATAAATTATTAGGTTCTAGTCCATATGGATCCATATAACAATAAAATAACTTATAGGATTTGTATGTGAATATATTAATATTTAATATATATATTAATATTTAATATATATATATTAAATATATTCAAGAGGAAGACTATAAAGCCGGACGAACCCAGCAGCATCAGCTTGATCATATATCTGCCCACTCTCAAATGATGAAATGTCTTGCCTATACAGGCTAAAGGGACTCTTTCAACTGGTTACAGTAACAGAACCTTTGTACAATTTCAAAGTCACAGAACCTGTTGTTGTCTCTGTGATCTTCTGCATAAAGGCATCCATGGACTCCCGAAGCGGATCAAACCATCTGCCAGCATATACTAACTCTGCATATTTAAGGGCTAATGAATCTTTGACTTGTATTGTTTCTCGATCAAGTGTCAAAAACTCCAGCTCGCGTGCTGCTGCAAACAGGATGGTTCCACCTGGAGTTTCATAAACTCCACGGCTCTTCATACCTACAAGCTGATTCTCAACCATGTCGATCTGACCAATCTCATTGAGCTCAGTAAGTAAAGATGCTGGCGAAAGCCTCTTCCCATTGACTGAAACAGGAAGGCCAGACTCTCTCAATTTCCACATATCTGCAATGCATAATGCGCTCTTTCAAAAATTTTAAGTATAACATGTTTAAAAGTATTACAGAAATGTGGAAGCTATATGTAAAGTGAGATCACAAGAAACAAGCTTACTCTGCTTTATCAGGAGCATCCTAAGGGTCTACAGACATCATGTATGTCCTTTTTAGGCTCATTAGCTGGGTCTTCCAAAATATCACCCTTCAGTGTCAGATATTGCATATATCAGAAAATAGCAACATGTCATTTCCAAAATAATTTTTGGAGCTACAGTGCAAAAAGCAAAACCTAGATCAAGATAATATGTCGCAAGTGCTTGGGCACTACAGCATACAAATGCTGCTTTGTATTCAATTTGACGATTCACATGTTCTCGGGACTTAAAAGATTATTGGATTCCTTGAAAATTTAAATGATGGTAAAAGGGCGCCTAAATGATGGAACTTTAAATTATTGAGGGACTAAGTTGATTGTTAAAATCTTCTGTGAACTAAAGTGATGGTGCGTGTATTCTGGAAGACAAAATGCGGGTCTATATAAGAAAAAAGGTACATGGAAAATGCACTCATAAATAGTCACTGAATGTAATAGCCCTGGAATGAACATGCTTGTGGGAGCACTTACATACAATAAGTTGAGTTGAATGGTGAGCCATGGACTATTTCATAGTCTAAAGCAAATAGGAAATGGATAGTCTTGATTTCAGATGCCAACATGACACACTTCAGCTATCAACATATAGGCAGTGTTTAGTATACATGTTAGATATTGCTTGGTAAACATGTTAAAACAGGGTGGAAGATTCTGCTATGTTTGGTGCATTTCCATTTTCCAAAATAGAACATAATAGGCCATGAGGTTGAAAAATGGTGCATTTTGATTCCACTAAAAAGGGTAGAACAAAGAACAGAAAAGGACATTTTATTCCATTCTATTCATACAACAAAACACTATCATAGTAAACCACTCGCCTCCAAAGTTGGATCTTCTCATGTCACATGGCTGTCATGGTAAGAAATAGTCTTTGTTCTCTATCACCCCTCTTAATGGTCATGTAATGTAACATAAGAAAATCCAAATCCATTACTTCGAAAGATAATCAAAATTTTGACCTTAAATTCAGTGACTGCTTAGGCCAAAAGAAAATGAAAAATCATTAGCACAGCTTACTTCAACACTATAACTAGAGCTATATTGAATATAACTGCAAAGCATACCTCATGGCTTAAGTGCCAAAGATTCCTATCCCTGCTATATATGGATTTCTTAGTCACAGGAACAGGTATATTATGCTTTTTAGCATACTTAATAGCATCTTCTCTACCTGTAATATCCCACTCCCTCCATGGAGCCACAACATTTAGCTTGGGGTTCAGAGCAAAGAAAGTAAGCTCAAATCGAACCTAAACGTTTATATAGAAAGTGTTAGCATAAAATAAATGACATGATTAGTGTTGTGAACCTAATAGTAAGACAAGCCTGACCATTTCCTTTCCCTGTACACCCATGAGAGACAGCATCAGCTCCAACTTCTTTGGCAACATCAACTATCGCCTATCAGCCAATAGATATCAATCAATCTATGTTTATAGAAGGGGGAATAAAGATAAGTACATTCCACTATCATTGCCATTATGATTCTTCAATATAAAAAGTGTGAACACTGCACTAAGAGCTAACAGAGGAAATGTTTTAAGCCCAAAGCATCTAGTAGTCCCTAAACAGTGAAATCCTCCAATTACTACAAAAAGCTACTACTTGATAGGCAAGTGATTATAATTTTAAACTAAAACTCTTGTTTGCCAGAAATCTGAAAGGACCACCTAACCCCAGATAACTGAGCAATAATCTATTAATGAATACCCCGTAACAATTAGTAATTACAACAAATGATCAATCCATTATATATTTCCATCGTCCTAATTTCCTTTTCCATGTTTAATTTCCCCTTTTTCATACTTTCCCTGTTTCTCACCCTCCTGCCAGTTGATTCAGCAGCTGTATCATATTATTTTTTTCTAAGTGCTCCTTGGCTGATAATTTCCGTGTGCTCCTTGGCTGTTGCTTGCTTTTTTGGATCTAATTGAGTAATGATGAACAAAATGATCAGTAAATGGTTTTAAAATAACTATGGATTTATGGTTGTTACATCATTTTTTTCCCCATCTTCTGCATTGCTGGTAAGAATACTATAGTGACGAGCTTTTCTCCTTGATCGTCCTTTTACTTCATTGAAGACATTGAGGATTCGATGATTACCAGCGTGTATCGATCCGATAAAAGGAAGAATGGTGCATTCTGCAATTAGGCGTGTGTAAAACTAAATTAGATCAGCTTGGTAATTCATAATAAGGTATGAGTATGTCTTAATACTAATGCTCTTTTGTTTAATCAGAAATTTTGAACTACTCTATTTATTCTCCTCTAAAACTCAGATATCAAACATATCCTTACTTATAAAAAAGTACAATCACATTCAGTTGTGCAGTATACTAAGGAGATCATCATTGGCAATCTTATATCTCATACATTATTTTTTTTAAATTGAAATATTAACTATTACTAAAAATTTGAGTTTAACATTACGAATAAGGTAACTAATAGTGGCAAACCTTCACTGAAAAATGAAAAACACTTTATTGGGTGGATGATTAAAATATGATTAGTTTTATTCTAAGATAATTATTAATTAACTTTTCATCTTATAAAACCTTTAATATTATTCTATTATATTAATGCAAAGTTTTAATTAAATTTTTTTTAGTGTGCAATAACGTACAATAATGAAATTTCATTAATTAGTGCTTGTGAATTGAGGAACTGTGTTGAACGGTCCAATGATAACAAGATCGAATGCGAGTTTATATTATTGTTTTTTATATTCTGTTTTGTTTTACTACTTTTAATACGATAAAAGAAAGTCAATACAGTATATGCACGATGAATGAAAATGAAAAATTAACATTGGAAGGAACGGGATGACAGACATTTCTGATCATTTTATGTGTGGTCAATTACTAAAATTTAAGTATTTAACCACTTTCGGACCGCTAAATCATAATCAGTGTTCTCACCCCTTCATAAATTGACCTAGTTTTTAAATCACTGATTCAAACTATTACAATAATACAAATATATGATGAAAAGATTGAGACATTTTTTCACAGAAAAATGAAGGTAACACATCACACAACTAGGTAATACCACATCTATATAAAAACAAGTATGTAATTAACAACGACAACAAAACAGTAATATATAAGCCATTCTTCAATCATAAGTGATGTTGATCAGATCTGACGCAAGTATATATATAACTACATTTGCGTAAGTATATATGGATCCTCAACGAGTCATAGGTTCAACTGCTGCTGGAGCCAATGGAACCATGGCTACTCCCTGGTTCCCTCGCTGAACATTTCCTTGCCACCCTAACCACCAATGTCAAATAAAATAGATTCAAGACAAAGAAAGAAAGAACTCATCTGTAAGTTTTTTTAAAAAAATAATGTACGTGGAAATCAATGATTATGTATATATACCAATGACCATGTCAAATCCGCGGTTTTCAAGTTCGCGATATTCTTGACATAAGGCACAGGGTTCACAGCAGCAATGAGTCAAGCAATCCCAGAAAGGGCTCTCCTTCAACATGTACTGTCGTCTCATCTTGGTGCGGTAGAAGCATGAGTATATCCAACCACAACCAATTAAACAACAAATCATCGTATACAGGGCCCCACTAGCACCACATGCTGCAACCATTAATTTGTTAATTAGTGATCTCTTTCCTCATCATAGTATAGAAATAAATGTTAATTAATACCCTTAATATATAAATTAAGAAATTAAAAGAAAAAATATTTTTAGTGAAATGTGTAAAATTGTGCTCTTAATAAAAAAAATTTACGTTATCTTATGATTAAATAATAAATATTTTTTCTTTTAATTCTTTAAATAATATACTAATGACATTTGTTATCAAGATTCAAGACCCGTACATATATATCTTAATGTTATAATTGAACTAGCTAGCTAGTTTCTTACAGGTTGATCCCTGGTCAACAATCTCTGCAACTCGACCAAACGTTATACATGGACACCAGCACGTTATGCAACCTGCAAACAAATTAAATATATATATATATATAAACATTAATATTAATCAACATTATATTATTAATTGTGTGAAAAATAAATGGGCAAGTTAGTTAGCTAGCTTACAGTTTTTGAAGTTGGAGAAGCAATCAAAGAGGCCCGTGGACCAATCAACCTGGGCCTGCAGGGCTTTGAACTGGGGTTGTGGGTTGTTGTTGTTGCTGTAAGCCACCGGAAAACCAGTGGCAGCGGGCTGTGCACCTTTTGAGGTCGGTAGAGACATAACTGTATATAACTATCAGAAAATTAAGAAGCAAAGACCTTGTTAAGGGGTATGGAAATTATATGATGGTGAGGAGGTGGCGTGATCTAACACTTTATAGTAGAATTTGAGGAACAATGTGGAATGTTTTTTTAGTGTGTGTGCTGCCATCACCAATCCTTTCCACCCATAGATATAACCTAAAAGAGGAAATTTTGTCTTGTCTTTCTAAACTAGCTGTTTGTTTGGCATGAGAAATTGCGTAAACTTTGTATAAAATATTATACAATTAAAAATTATAAAAAGAAAAGAGAAAATACGAGATAAAATGAATGATTGATGTAACGAAAAGAAATAAAATAGTTATAAAAAGTATTATATAAATATAATGCGCAGAATAATATAATTTATATACACCAAAAATTAATCTTATTTATTTATCTATTAATCATGTTCAGCCTTATCGTATGAATATAGTTCACCGATAGCATACTTCACAGAGACTACATAAAACATTGATGGAATTCATTTTCTTGTTTTTTTCATTTTGTGCTCTGTTTTGTTTTGTTTTTAATCCGGCAAGAGAATGCCTACGCATTATGTGCTCTGATTTGTCCTGATTGAAATTAGTTTTGCTATTAGATCTTGAGTGAATTTTCACTCAGAACAAAGAAACAACTAGCGTAACATCTTGAGAATCTTATAGATACATTCTAATATCGCATTATAGTCAAGATCGATCCAAGACTTAAAGTAAATTTTAAATATTTTTTTAATTTAAATGTGAGAGTTAAATTTGAGGCTTTTTTTTTGTCAATATATAAAACTTGTTTTGCTTTTTAAAAATTAATATGAGATTTTTTTTATTAATGGACTTAAAACTAAAATTTAATTGATTTATCCTTGAATCGACTCAGTAACGAGGAACTATGACATAAATTACAAGTATTAAAATGAAAAGGGAAAAATAAGGAATGTCTCACTTAAAACATAATATTATGAGTAATGTTATGTTGCATGAAACAAAACATGCACGATACACACGAATAGGCACGTGGACGGCAAACTTTTTTAAAAACAATATTAAATGTAATTTGACGGAAAACATCATTAGTGTGTGAGTGACGAAAATCATTTTCGTACTCAAGAGTCAAGAGTACTTCTCCTGACAGTGCACTCGACCTGGTTATGGCATTGGGAATCGAATTTTATAATTATGATATATGGATACTTATTTATATATTCTATCTTAATATTATTTTTAGTAGATGTGAGATTTGAATAACAATGGGAAAAGCAGCGGCAACAGAGGTTATTGGACTAGTTGGACGATAGGTGGTGGTGTTTGGTCGGAGGTGGAGTACGGTGTTGTAGTTTTGTAACTCACCGGGAAACCGCTAGTGGTGTACGATGGCTTTGCTCCATCTGAGGCTGCTTCGTTCATAGCTACTTAAATTAATTCTGCTGGATTTGTTTCGATAAAATTAAAGGGTGTGATTGTGAATGTGCCTGCAAATATTAATGAATGGGTTTGGCTTAACCATTTATAAACGTATAATTTGTGGGAGCGCTTCAGCGACAAGTCAAGGTGTACGTCTTAGGTGTGAGGGTTGAAAATTATAAGATATATATGTGAATGCACCCAGAATTTACGGAATTGACATCACACCACTATCAAAGAAAGAATGAACCAAATGACAAGCACCAAACAAACAAGGAATCTAACTGTGTGTTTAGTCTAACTTTATTTAAAGAACAATTTTTTTATTCTTAATATTTTCTGAAAAAAAATTAAGAACGTAAAAATTATTTCTCAAAATTTAATCATTTCCAACCAAGTATATATATTGTAATACCGCATTTATAGAGGTACTATAGTAATTAATAAGTGGCATCAATTACCTTACAACTATTGAGATGAAATGGGGAAAACAAAGAATGAATCATTCTTCAAACATTATTGTCCTTCAGGTCTAACACAAGTATCGTAGAAACACAATATTGTCTTAGTTACAGAACTGCATCTATTATACTACTATACTTAGGGATCCTCACTTCAACGGCTCATGCCCTGTTCGACTGGTGGAGCTGTTGCAACAGTCATGGCTACTCCCCGACTTCTCTGCTCAACATTTCCATGCCAACCTAACCATACCAAGTTCAAAGAAAAATAAATTGAACAAAAAAGGAATTTCTCTATAAAATAAGATATTTGTTTTCCTAGCTTAATTCTTTTTGTTATTTTCATTTCTTCCTCACATAACAGATCACCTAAAACATTAAGCTCTCATTTGTTTGCGGAGGAAGAAAACTAGAAAAGATTGAAAATAATAACAAAACGAAATGAAATCTATACACTTATACTTTAATTCAAAATGTTCATATTAATTCATTTTCATTACGTTTTATTTCACTCTACAAACGCACTCTGTAAACAAGAATGTTACCAAAAAAAATTAGAAAGGTGGACAATAAGTCATCCAAATTGAGGATTGATAAGTTAATCAATTGTGAGTACTATGGCTACTTTAAAAATTATATTTATTAAATAAAAAAGTTTTTTTCAACAATATTTTTACTTTATGATAATTATTGTTTTTAAAAGGTAGTATTAAATTAGACTCCCATATAAAAAAGCACTTGGGAAAATAGTAATTGTTAATTCAAGTGGATAAGACAATAGTTTAAACATGCATGGTAGTTTATGAGCTGTATCAATTGAAGAAAGGAGTTACAAAACAGAAAAATTAAAGTGCCAGTTATGGAAGCAGTTGTTTTGACGTGGAAAAAAGGAAAGCAAAACAAAATTAGGGGCCATAATAATGAATTAAGCAAATGGTCGATACCAATAGTCATGTTGAATCCACGGAATTGAAGCTCACGATATTCTTGACAGAGGGCGCAGGGCTCGCAGAAGAAATGAACCAAGCAATCCGTACAAGCATTTCCCCGCAAATCGTACTGTTTTCTCATATAGGAGCGGTAGAAGCAAGAGTATACCCAACCCCAGCCCCACCCACACCACCACCTCACCCCAATTACAAACAAAATTGCCGAAATGACCGAATACAGAGCCCCACTAGTAACACATGCTGCAGAGCCACCAAATCACAGATAGCAAATATTTAATGTTACGTATATTCTAGCGAAATTAACAAATTAATATTTATCGATAACAAAAAAAAAATTAACTTTGTAGGTCGTGAGAAATTAATTAAGCAATAAATAAATTCTTACATGGAGATCCCCTGTCAAGAATTTCTGCAACTCGACCAAAGGTAACACATGGACACCAGAACGTGATGCAAGCTGAAAATGTAGTAGTAGTGCGCTTTGAAAATTAATAAAGTATAATATATTACACATGACATGCATGTAAATTTTGAAAATAGAGGTCTTATCTTACAGTTTCCCCAATCGGAAAAGCAATCAAAGAGGCCGGTGGACCATTCCACAATAGGTTTAGGCAGGGGAGGTGGTGCTGGTAATACTACTGGACCGTATGAATACGAATACACCTCGGCCTCCGTGGTGCTGGTGCTGTAGCTCACCGGGAAACCGGTGGCCGGTACCGGTGGCTTTGTTGGATCTGAACTGGCTGCTTCATACATACCTTAGTTAATGCTGCTACAACACTGGCTAGCTGTGTGGTAGAAACGTTTGGATAAGGGTATGAATGAATGAATTTGGCTTTAACCACTACCAATGCGTATAATTTTAAAACTAGCTACATGTCAAAATCCGGTGAATTTTATAACTATAAATGCAGTTAACGGTATGATGATTTTAAAAACATAAAAAACACTACCAATGCGTATAATTTGAGAAAATGCAGTATTGCATGGTATAGTGGTTCAGCGTCAACTATATTATAGTAGCAGAATTCTTTTTATTGTTAATATTTTCTGAAAACATTTAAAACATAAAAAAATATTTCTCAAAATTTATTTCTTAGAAAGTGAATTCTGAGTTTCACTCAACTCTGTAAAATTAATTTATAAGTTGAGAGTTGTCTCACTTATATTATTATATTCACGCTATATGTCTAGCTAACATGGAACCTGAGATTTTTCTAATAATTATTTTCAAACAAGCATATAAATAGCATTTGGGGAATTAAATTGAAAATTGAAAAAATATTTTTAAAAGAAAAAAATAAATTCTTTTAACCACTACTATCTGTCTAGTAGTGAAATTGAAGTAATATGTATGAAATCATAAGTTCATCCAATAAATATAATTCAATTTTGATAAGGCATGTTGTATTTGTAGGAGAAAACTTAAATTCCATCTCCATATAAAATACTTTTGGAGAGAGATAATTTAAATATGACTAAATTTCATACTAGCTGAAAATTAATCTTATCATCAATTCATAGTTTTAAAGTTTGAGAATACTTAAAAGTTCCACCCGAAATAAAAGATCAAATCCTTTAGAAAAGGGAATAAAGACAAAGAAATTGATGAATTTGCCCAATTGCAAAGTGCTACGTCAAAGTTTCATTGTTTCAGCAAAGTGGGATGACTTTGATAAGATTTTTTTTCTTTTTGTGGGTTTTGATACGGCTTGCAAATTGCAATTGCATGATAAGGCTATGTATAAGTGAAGAGTAATGACACATATATGTTTTAATTTTAAATATTTCACCTACATTTATTATTTTTTCTTTTCTTTTTTTCTTTGTATCATATCATAAACTCTATCATAATTATATTTTTCTATTACTTTTATCTCTTTCTAAGTGTTGGATAGATTAACGGATGTCCATCAAATATTTTTTATAAGCGAATCAATTGCCAGTTTCATGTAAGAAAATTATAATGGTCCCCTTGATTTTTCCACCCGTAAAACTATCAGTATGGATGCGGCATTGAATATTTGATTATTTCAGATAATAAAATCATTCTGAATATAATATTTTTTTTTCTAAATTTTTATTATGATTCTATTTTTAAATTAAGAATGGAACTTAAAAGTTTCTATTTAAACTAAAATAGTCTTGATAAACTGATCCACTCATTTAATGTTGTGCAAATAGTAACATTATCACAAACGAGAAAACAGAAATAAATCAGGAAGTGGCATTTGTGTTTAGATAAGTGTTTGATACAATGTTGGAATCAAAAGATGAAGTTAACAACAATTACCTTCAATCGACAAATAACAAGATTATGTAACATGTACACACCTCATACATCAAGAGTTACCGGTTCTAAAAGTCAAGTGTATATTTCAACCACACTTTTCAAGAAAGTCATTTTTAAAGCCACGTTTCACAAAAGTCTTAGATTATGAAAGCTGTTTTTTAATTTTATTTTACAAATAGATACATTGTAAACCACTATGATCAGCCTAGCGGTGGAAGTTAAGATAAATGCATAAGAACTGATATTCTATCCTGGTTGCCACAATTAGATACAGAAATAGATACATTGTAATACCGCATTTATTATAACAGTAGTATAACATTAATTTAAATGACAACTATTAATATGAAAAGGGGATCGAAAAAAAGGAATGACTCATTCTTCAAACATTATTATTCTTCATGTTTAACACAAGCATCGTAGACCCATTGTCTTAGTTACAGAACTGCATACTATTCAACGGCTCATGCCCTGTTCGACTGATGGAGCTGTTGTAGCAGTCATGGCTACTCCCCGACTTCGTTGCTCGACATTTCCATGCCACCCTAACCATACCAAGTTCAAAGAAAAATAAATTAACTAAACAAAATAAGAAATTTGTTTTCCAACTTTGCATAGCTGGGTATTTAGCAAATAGAGTAGTGTTAATATATATAATAAGGTAAGGTACATAGTGCATACCAATAATCATGTCAAATCCCTGGTGTTGAAGCTCACGATATTCTTGACAGAGGGCGCAGGGCTCGCAGCAGCAATGAATCAAGCAATCTGTACAACCACTTCCCTTTAGACCATACTGTCGTCTCATCTTGGAGCGGTAGAAGCAAGAGTATAGGCAGCCACAACCAATGACACAATAAATCAGCGTATACAGAGCCCCACTAGCACCACATGCTGAAGCAAATAATAATCACTCTCATATATAGTCAATAATTTGGAAAATCAAATCTTAATTAATTCTATATGTGTTCTGTTCTGAGCTAGTGAGCTAGAAAACAATATTCTTACATGTGGATCCCTTGTCAACAATTTCTGCAACTCGGCCAAAGGTAACACATGGACACCACCACGTTATGCAACCTGAAACCAAATTAAACAATTAATTATTATCATCACATAAGTGACCAGGGATTAATTACGTACACTTAAAAAAATTATGAAGTATACATTTTTTTAACAATTTTATAATTCACTATGTAAACTAATTTTTTTAGGGTGCGCTAGGCTATTTATTGGGAAAAACCTAAGTCACACATTGGTTAGAGATAGTGTTAAGATAAAGTATATAAGTGGAGGACAATCCTTACTCTATGAGCTAGCTTTTAGGGTTGAGTTAGATCTAAATTCACATTCTAAGATGATATCAGAGCCTATCTTAGATCCATCAATGGGTCACCCAGCATATTATCCATACCAAGCCCAAAAGTGTTGGGCGTAAGGAGGTGTATTAGAAAAAATCTAAGTCTCACATCAATTAGAGATAGTGTTAAGATAAAGTATATAAGTGAGAGATTTATAACTTATACTAACAATTCACTCCCTTCTTAGGTTAGTTTTTTCATAGCATTCAAATTAAATCAGAATCTCCCACTTAAGAATATCTATCCTGAATAATACATCTTTATCCAACAAATCACTAATTGATGGCAAGTTAAATTTAAAATCATATCATCTTAAATGGATAGTATATATACTTGAGAAAGATATATAAGTATATGAAGTTAATAAGTGCGTGTGATATATGACTAACAGTTTCCACAATCGGAGAAGCAGTCACAGAGGCCGGTGGACCAATCGACAATAGGTTTGGGCTGGGGAGGTGGTACTGGAGCGTAGGAAGCCTCGTTGGTCGAATACGCTGTTGAATTGCTATAGCTCACCGGAAAACCGGTTGCCGGTGATGACTTTGTTGGATCTGACCCTTGTTGCTGATACATACTAATGCTGTGTAATGTTATCGGAGTTGGAGCAATTTTTTTTCGATTGGATAAGGGGTGTGATTGAATGAATTTATCTTAAACTCTATTTATACTATGACGAATGGTAGAACTAGAAAGAATGTGCGGATCTCATAAATTTTTTAATATTATCTTTGATTCCCATCTATTAAAAAAAATTCCAAAAGCTCCGCGTCAACTATATTTACTAAATGCAAGTCAAGTCATGGTTTGAGGTTTGATAAGCGCGTGCAACTTGTTTTTTACTTCCAACATTTTTATTATTATTGAATTGAATAATAACAACTAAGCATGATAGTTACGGTACCACGTCGTGCTTCCATAAAAAAACAAAAACATGCTTGCACAGATTTTTGTTATCGTTTGGTTTGGTTTCGTTTGGTGTTATCTTTAGACCAATTCCCTCTTGAAAAGGTTATATAGACGCAGTCCTTTGCACGTCGTCATAATCTCCAATAAATTTACTCGCTCATTATCTTCTGACCTCATTGTATATAATAGTTAATTAAATGGATAAAGTATCTCTGTTAAAAGCCAATTGGTTCAAGTAATAGACTATATTTTATTTTCTTGTGAGTTTCTAATATATCCATTCTTTAATGCTATTAGATTATGCTACTCATATATATATATTGACTATTAAATTTTACAAAATAAGTTTTTAATGTGTTCGAATGTTTTAAAATTTTACGTTGAACTATTATTTCATAATTAAAAGGTAGTTTACTTTTATTAAATTTTAACTTTTTAGTTATTTAATTATATATTTGCACATTATATAGAAAAATCAAAATAACATTTTTAATTAGCGCATCCGACTTGTTCTTCACTTCCACTATATTAATATATAAGCATCCAGTCATGAAAAAGACAGTTGCATGATGCAAGCAAGAATATACAGAATTACATCAGTTTCTAAGAAAGAAAGAAGGATGGTAAGTATTTAAGTTTTTAAGGTTTTGTTTTGTTTGCTGACTTGACTTGATAGGTGAGTAAGCACCAAACAATTGTTTATTCTTAATACTTTCTAAAAGAAATAAAAATTAAACAATTCATTTATTGTATTTTTACTCTGTTAATTATAGACAATTTATTTATTGACTAAATATTTTGTAAATGTTTCGCTTAAAAAATATTTATTAAAAAAAAACTAGCGCATCAATAATTGTTAGAAACATTACTATTTGATGTAATAAATATTCAGCAAAAATAAAATTGATGTAATAAATTTAACGGAGGATAAATTACATTAGGTGTAACTGGCAATTTGAAAGATAAGAAATGAAAGCAAAATTTGATTAGCATATTAAACATAAAATGGATTTTCATTTTTTTTTTAACATCAAACGGGTTGATTTTTCATTGATAAACATTTATCTCAATTGTATCTTAGGAAGATCAAGACTAAACTGTCAAAGGTATCCACCAATGAGCTATTTCGTATTAAAATAAAGGACTTAATATCCAATTTAATCAATTTATTTATTTAAAAGGTTCAGTTAAGTTCCCTAAATTTTCGACTATTAGTTTTTTAATTTTCAAAATTAACTCAATTGAATCCTTTTTGTTAGGTCTATTAAGTAGATTAACATATCTCTCAAACATGGCATTTTCTAATTGGTTGAGGTGTAAGTTTAGATGTTTAGAGTTCATGTGCACAAACATGAGAAAGATGTATGCCATCTCCTTGGATCATCTTGAAGGCCTAGATAGAGATGAGGATGAGAACGATCAATGTCGACATATGTCTCTGAACTCGTCATTATCATAGTGGTGTTTCCACGCTATCTTGTGTTGCCTCGGTTGCATCACTATCATCTATCTAGTGCGTCATCTGAGTCGTGCTACTACTATCCATCTCACATACCCAATCTCCCTTATCGCTTATCCATGTTTGTGTTAATACAGGATCTAAAAAACGTGAATTGGCACCACGGCATGAACCATCCATATGTCATGGTTTGAGTCGACCCCAAGAACAAGTGTTCCACGTAGGATGACAAAATGGACTGGTCCAACTCGCCACTAGCTCGCCAAAAACAGGATGGGATGGCCTGGCTTGCTAAGACTTTACCGGTTGAACATGCTAACCACCCTTTAAAAAAACAAAAACTCTTAAAAATTATTAACAATACAAAGTATTTAAAATAAGAAATTAGTCTTAAAATCTTAAATCACACAAAATACTAATAGTTTTCGATGATAAATAATAATAATAAGTCTACCAATTAGCTAAATCATAACACAAAGTCACAACCTCTAAAACTAGTCTTAAAATCTAAAAAAAAAATACAAAATAATTAAACATAAACCAAACTAAAAGACCATTTCTACCTTTTTTATTTTTATTTAGTAGTCTCATATATTAATATAATTATTATTTATAAAAAATTAATATTATGGGTTGGTCGGTCAATCCATCCCGCCTCGCCTCATTTCTAATCCGACAGATTAATGAATTAGGTGAAGCAAGACATAAGAGATGGTGGATCAAAATCTCGATTTCACATGTTAAATTGATGGCAGATAAACCCACCTTTTGCATCCTATTTTATCATCATCCCTAATTTCACGCAAGATGAAGAATGTAAGCGTGATTTAGAGACCTCAAACAACATCGTATCCTAATCCATTAACATTTTTTTAATGTTCAACCATTCAATTTGATTTTGACACATCTTATTCACACCAGATACCATGGCAATCTCTTAGGATAGTTGTTTGTAGGTCTTCGAATTCTTTTTTTTCTGTCCCATATTTGTGCAGTCCATCTTGTGTAAATTCTAGACTTGACTTTGTTCTTTCAGATTTGCAATGAAAGACGTATTTTTTTTAAAAACATTATGATAAACAAAGTGATGGTTTAACTGTTACTATTTTTAAAATTTTAAAATTTTAAATTATATTTATTCTATTATATTTTTAAATTTAATTTATTAATAACAAATATAGTAACAGCTAAAGTTCTACTATTCTTAAATCTTAATTGATAGCCATAAAAAATACAACTTAACAGTGTTAATCTTAATTGAAAAACAGATCAAACTGAAATAATTTTGAAACCAAAAAAACTGTATTACATAATGAAAAGTTATAAAATTTAATTGAGATTTTAAATAAACTAAGAAACCAAATTTGATATTAAGCGTGAGATAAAGTTGGGGGAAATTAAATTGAGAAAAAATAGTAAATAAATTCTTCAGGGAAATGACAAAGAAATTGAGGAAGAATAAAAAGTAAGTCAAGTTTGGCATGTTTGGCCGATTGGGAAAGACTAAGGTCGGCTACAGCTTGCATGGCAGGTACCACACGAATGAATCAATTGGCAGTTTCAAGAAAATTATAGCCCCCCTTGATTTTTTTCAGGTGGCTTCTACCGTGAATCCTACTCTTATATCGTGTGTCTCACGGGTTGAAAAGAAAAATAAGTGTTACAGTAGTTAAAAACATATTAATAAATTTAATTAAATAAGAAATTTTTAATGCAAAATGAAAATTATATTCCCTATTAAATTTATAAAAAAAAATCATTTGAAAGGTGTCGTCAATAAGTTGTTGCCTCTTCTCACACTTTCATTGTTGTTTCCAAGCAACCAATCTTTATCGAGCTTCCAGCGTTCTCAAAATGACCACTTCACCGTCGCAGGTTCCCATGAATTGAAGCCCCTTCTTGAAATGGGGTGGGTGGCAGCGGCAAGAATAACAACATGGTCGCTCATAGCAAATCCTGTTCGAAAAGTATTTTCTTATAATTTAAAATTTAAAATAAATATATTTTCTTTTTCTCAATCAATTTTTTCTAAAGATAAAAACTATTCCATATTTATTTATTCTCATCTTTTAGAAATTATATTTGACTTTAGTCTTTTTATCTTTTGGAGATTTTTAATTATTATTATATTTTTTTACTAGTTTGTTAGTTATAATACTTAGGTTGCATATTTGGTAACTTTTTTTTATTTATATAACTTCCTCTTAAAGAGAAATAAGGAGGATACATATACATATATCTACATCAAAATATCATTTATTTATTTCTCTTTTTTTATAAAATTATATTACATTACTACAACTATGTGTTTTGAAGCATGAGATTCTTTGATTTGAAATTTTTTCGGAATAATATATATTTAGAGAATTTCTAACTTCTTATACAAGTTTTCATAATTAAAATATTTTCTCTCTTTTTTTCTCAATTATTTTTAATTGTTCTTTATATTTTTTCGTCCTTTCATCTATGTCTTTATATTTTCTTCGCACAAATTCTGTGACTCTTCCATTGATGATATGATCATCATAAAATGCTAAACAATCAATCAATCAAATAATTTAGTGTAAGCAAGGAGAATTTGAATTCTGATTTGGTATTCTAATTTCTATGTAAATGTTCATTTTCTTATTGAATTCTCTTTTTGATTTTCATGATTATGAATATGTTTAGGATTGAAAACAAAATAGATTATAGATTTATTTTCTAATTTTGAATTTTAATCATAGATTGTTTGAATGATATTTCATTTCGGCTTGTGATTTCAATTAATTTAGGAGTTAATTTGATTGAACTGATTTTAATAATATTGAATGAATATTCATAATATGATCATTATATGAGAATTATGATAATTTGTATTATTTGGTTTGATGAATTGGATTGATGTTCTTGAATCTATTTTACAATACATTTTTATTAATTCTGTTAGTTTTTGCATTTTTCTTTAATTTTTGTTGTGTTTTTGCAATTTTTTCACTGTCTATAAACTGTTTGATAAAATTCTTTTGCTGTTTATAAGTGGATTAAGTTAGAAATCAAATTGAACTGTATCTCTGAGTTGATCTAAATTAATCATGTGCTACAAAATTATCTTAGTTTTATTTATTTTATAACGATTCGATAATCGTTATCAAAATTGGGGTCCAATTGAATTAACGAATTGTCATATCTTTCGAGAATAACACATGTATATTAATTTATTCTACCAATACATTGAGGATATTTTTTCTCTAACGTGATTCAATCCAGACTCTTTTAAACTCTTCTACTATTAAATTTTATGTTTTGTATTAATTGATTATTATAAACTTTATATGTATTATGATTCTATTTGAACTTATTATACTGCTACATTGATCATTTATGACTTCCTAATTATTTATCTAACAATTTTAGAGAAAAAAACTTATCTTTTAAATTTGTGTTTCCAAGCAACAGAACTCACGTATAAGCCGTCCTTTTTTTTCTTTTTATAAAAAAAATGTTGCAATTTCTCTTTTATATGTATATTATTACTTTGGCTAAAAGAGTTTCCATTGTATATATATGTGCACCGAAAAGTTGACTCGAGACATATAATTTCTTTGTGTTTGTCATATCGAGTTATAGTTATTTGCTGATATTGACATGCTTGACTAAAGTGATGTTATATTGATATATTACTGCTAGCATTTTTTCTTGCAGTATATATGCAATATCAAAGTTCTTTATCACTCAATTTCTATCATCAATATAGTATTACAGTATTCCCATGAATATATTGTTTTTAACACATTAAAATAGCATAATTAAAAAATAAATAAATTGTGTGACTATAATTGTTTGATTTTGATCAAAGGCTTTTAATTGTTAGATATATATGTATTTACGTTGGTAATTTGTGTATTAGGACTTAAATCATTAAATCCTTCATGTTATAATATCATTATTTATCATAATGAAATTTTTTGTGCCTTGTGTTTCAGAATCATATATATGTTTTTGATTATGTCAAATTGCTTTAAGTTGATTTGAAGTTTGATAGATTTTAATTGGTTGAAAAATATACTCCAATTTAATCCATGGTGTTATAATTTAGTTTTTCAAGTTTTAGTTGTAAATATTGAGTTTATATTGTTTGGCAATAAAAACTACAAGATTACAATAAAACTCAATTAGCTTTGTATGACGTGAACTGTTTTTACATATATAATGTACCATGCGCTTATACAAATTTAAAACATTTATAATGGCCGAGTGAATATTTTATTTAAAATTTATACCGAAAATGAGCAAACTTAAAATAAAAAATAATAAGTCATGTCAAAATTTTAAAAAATTGATATGAAAACCACATGACATGTAAGAAAGAAGTCTGGTACCACGGTGACAAGTCCATTCACTCGAAAAAACCAGCCCATTTCAAAAACAATTAAAAATCGGTCAAACCGTTCTAAAGCTGGTGAAATTTTAAAAAAAGAAGTCAAAAACTAAATTGAACTGGTATTGTATTTTTTAAATGTTTTAAAATTTTATCTAAAATATCTTAAGATAAATAAAAAATAAATATTTAACAAATATTTCAAATAAGTGTATAATATTTTATTAATTTATTTATTATAAAACATATGAATTAGTTATTTAATTTATTTTACAATTTTTATATTTAATTTGTTATAATTTTGTTATATTAATTTATTATTATTTTAATTCCCGTTGTAAACTTGTATTATTAATAAACATTATTGTATTTCATTAAAATTTATAACTTAAGTATTTAGATTTGTATGCCTATTTTGAATGATAAGAATCTATAAAAGTAATGATGTTCTATTTTAATTTTTAAAGTTATAAACTTATAATATTATTTAATAATATTTATTACTAAATTATTAATATTTGTTCGACCACGATTAAACAATTAAATCTTGAATAAGTGTTATGATTGGTTCAATGATTAATTCCAATTTTAAAAACTTTAGTGTAAATAAATATTCTTGATATGAAAAGAATTATTTAGGAGAATGGGTTATTATATACCCTATGTAAGAGAGGGTCATATGAAGAAAAGATTTCTCAAGTTGTCTAAACAAATGTAATGTTAGGTTTTTCAAGTTTATTGTCAAACAAAGATACCAGTAAAGGATGTATTTTTATTTTTTCTGATATATTCCTCAAATTACAACATGTATATATATATATATATATATATATATATATATTAGATATTTATCTAAAATAGGTAACTATCCTAAATTATAAAAAAGTAATCAATCTATACAATTAATTATCTCCTAATTTTATCAATCAACACAATTAGAGATAATTGAATAATTTCTTGAATTAGAAAAGATATTGTTATTCAACATTCCCTCTTAAGTTGGTGCGTCAATGTCAAGCATACCCAACTTGCCAACTATGTCTTAAAACATTTTAGAGGAAATAGTCTTTGTCAAGATGTCTGCTAGCTGATCTTGTGATTTCACAAATGGAAGGTCAATTATTTTTTGATCGAGCTTTTCCTTGATGAAATGTCAATCTATCTCCACATGTTTTGTGTGGTTGTGTTGAACAGGATTATGAGCAATCTCAATTGCAGCTTTGTTGTCACAATGGAGATTCATGGGTTCACCATAATCTATTTTCAAATCTGAGAGTACCTTCTTGATCCATAAGAGTTCACAGACGCCATGTGCCATTCCCCTGTATTCAGCTTTTGCGCTTGACCTGGCCACCACCTTTTGTTTTTTTCTCTTCCATGTGACTAGATTTCCTCCTACAAAAGTAAAGTATCCAAAGGTTAATTGTCTGGTAGTTTGATCTCCTGCCCAGTTAGAGTCGGTGTAAGCCATTACTCTAGTCATGCCATTTTTTTGCAAATAATAGTCCTTTGCCTGGTGTTCCTTTCAGGTATATGAGAATTTGAAGTGTTGTCTCCATGTGCTCCGTGCTAGGGTTGTGCATGAACTTACTTACAACACTTATTGAATATGCTATATCGGGACGAGTGTGTGAGAGGTAAATTAGTCTCCCCACAAGTCTATGATATTTGTTGATATCCGTTGGTTTTTTGTTCTTGATGGATTCCAAGAGTGCGATTCATCTCTATGGGAGTTTCAAGAGGTTTGCATGCTAGCATCCCTATTTCAGTTAGTAAATCTAAAACATATTTTCTTTGTGATAGAGAAAGACCTTGTTTAGATCGAGCCACTTCAATACCAAGAAAATACTTCAGCTGCCCAAATCTTTCATATCGAATTATGAAGCTAAATGTTCCTTTAATAGTTTCATCTCATTGCGGTCATTTCCTGTCAGTACTATATCATCCACGTATACAATTAACGCTGTTATTTTACCTTTGTTGTGTTTGATGAACAACGTGTGATCTGGATTGCTTTGAGTATACTCGAAGGCTTTCATAACTGCTGAGAATTTTCCAAACCAAGCTCTTGGAGATTGTTTCAAACCATACAATGCCTTTTTTAACCTGCACACTTGTTTTGAGTTGTTACTTCCTATGGTGACACTTGGAGGAATTTCCATGTATACCTCTTCCTCCAAGTCACCATTAAGAAACACATTTTTTACATCAAATTGGTGTAAAGGCCAATCCCTATTAGTTGCAAGTGATATTAAAATTTGAATGGTATTCAATTTTGCAACATGAGCAAAAGTTTGTTGGTAATCTATTCCATACCTTTGGGTGTAGCCCTTTGCCACTAACCTTGCTTTATAACGGTCTATGTTCCCATCTGCCTTTAATTTGATTGTATAGACCCACCTACATCCGATAGTCTTCTTACCTTGTGGTAGGGGTACCACATCCCAAGTGTAGTTCCTTTGTAAGGCCTCCATTTCCTCATTCATTGCTTGTTTCCACTTCGGGTCCTTTAAGGCGTCCTGCTCATTATTAGGTATTGCAATACTAGACAATTGGTTAATAGTCATTGCATAAGATTCAGAAAGTTGTTGACACGAGACATAATTACCAATTGGGTATTTTACTTTTGTATTTTGATCAGCTTCATAGTATTTACTTGGGATGCCTTTGGTTGTCCTACTAGATCTTCTCAATTGTTGAACATTACTTATTTCACTTTCATTTGATACATCATAGATGCACTCAAATTCATTTATATTTTCATTATCAGCATGGCTTACTTCAATCAGGTTACATGTGTTATGATCGACAGGAGAGTCAGACGAGTAATGTTCTGCCTGATTTGATTCTCCATCATCCAAATGTAGATCATTTTGAGGAAAATTAGTTTCAGTCGAGTTATAAGAATTCATAAGTGATTCAGTTGCTGATGTTGTTTCCAATTGTAATGTTTCAAGTAGAAGGTCTTGCTCTTCACCATATCTCTCCCCCTGAAGAGAAGACTGTGTGTCTCCCCCGGAGTAAAAGGCTTATGTTTCATAAAAAGAAGCATCAAGGGTCACATGTAATTTATGTTGAACTTGATCATAATATCTATATCCTTTTTGGGTCTCAGAATAACCCACAAAGATACATTTCTTTGCACATGGATCTAGCTTAGTTCAAAGGGCTTTAGGAGCGTGGACATAGACAGAACATCCAAAGACCCGAGGTTCAAGGTTGGGAACATGGGTTGTGGGACATAGACTTTCAAGTTTATGTTTAGGGGTTAAAAAACCTAGGATCCGGGAGGGA
The DNA here is from genome assembly GCA_013407115.1 of Glycine latifolia. Classification (NCBI taxonomy): domain Eukaryota; kingdom Viridiplantae; phylum Streptophyta; class Magnoliopsida; order Fabales; family Fabaceae; genus Glycine; species Glycine latifolia. The sequence goes on from CM023945.1 coordinate 31,090,564, forward strand.
GTTTTGTTGATGATATAGGTTGTTGATTTAACAGCCTTGCCCCAATAGAATTTAGGGACATCCATGCCAAAGAGAGAGGCTCGAACAACCTCCATAAGTTTCCCATTTTTGCGTTCCGCAAGGCCATTCTGTTAGGGTGTGTAAGTGCAGGAAGTTTGGTGCCAAATGCCATTTTGTTTTAGAAAAAGACTAAACCTATGTCCATATATTCTAAACCATTATTAGATTGAAGGGTTTGGATTTGTTGTTGAAATTGTGTTTGGACCATATTATAAAAAACTTTAAAGGCTTCAAACACTTCACGTTTCCTAAGAGTAACCCATGTCATTCGGGTACATTCATCTATAAAGGTTACAAAATATCGTGTGTTAGATAAAGTGGGAACCTTTGTAGGACCCCAAACATCAGAGTGTATAACAGAAAATGGAATAGAACTTTTATTTGAACTAGGGAAATAGGAAATTTTATGGCTTTTGGCCAAATCACAGACATTACATTTAAAATCCGAAAGACTACAATTTGAAAACAATGCAGGTTTGATTTTTTTAAGATAGCCAAAATAAAGTTGTCATAAGCGTTTATGCCACAACTAGATTTGATTGTGGTTCTTATTCAAAGTAGTAGCGTGGATAGCATGTCCAAGCCGTTGAGTTCCATGGGTCGTGGCTTCCAAATAATATAAGTTGTTTTCTTTAACACTATAGCCAAAAGTCATCCTGGACGGGATGTCCTGAAAAACACAGAAGTTAGGCCAGAAGATCATGGTACAGTTTAATTGGGTAGTGATTTGGCTGACTGATAATAGGTTATATTCCAAGGAGGGAACAATCAACATAGAGTTTAAATTAAGTGATTCTGTCAGGCTAATAGAACCTTTGCTTGTAATTTGTGACGTGTTTTCGTTAGCAGTAATGATAGTTGGATATGTGTGTGGAGTGATTGAGTGCAAGTATTTAGAATCATAAACCATATGCTCAGAAGCGCCAATATCGATAATCCATGTATCTTTTTGTGAATTTACAGATAGAACAGTAATCTTACCACTTTTACCTTGTTACGTAACATTAGCCTTGGGCAGTTCCTCATGGTCGTCACTCAGTGTGGTCATGGCTTTGCTCATGATTTTCTTTCTTGGTCGCTTAGTAAAATCCCACCAATCAGGGTAGCCTATCACCTTAAAACATCGTTGTTTCGTGTGACCTGTTTCACCACAATGAGTGCACACATAGTTAGCATTCTTACCTGAGGTCGAGTCCTTTCGATGCCTACTGGTACCAATCATAGGTCCCTAGTTTGACTGGTTCATTACAAAGACAGAAGGTTCAGATGCAAGTTGACTTCCTCGCATGATTAGATGCTATTGATATTCTCTGCGAACATATGCATATGTGCTTTCCAGATCAAGTTTAGGATCCTTCTTGAGGATTTCTCCCATGACTTGATCAAATTCTGGATCTAACCCGCTCAAAAAAATGTGAACTCGAAGTCGTGACATTGCATATTGAAGATTAACTACCTCATCAACAGTTCTGGCTTGTGTTCCCGTGCGATGATCAATTTCCTGAAACAAGCTCACCAATTCATTATAATATGTGAAGAGAGGTTGATTCTATTGCTTGATGGTGAACGATTTTCAATTCAATTCAAACAAGATTGTTTCATCCGAGCCATCGTAGAATGTTTTTGAAATAACTTCCTATATTTCTTGTGCAGTCCGAAGCCTGATAAATTGTTGCATCAGATGTGGTTTCATGGCATCAACGAGCCAACTTTTTACTTTCTGATTCTCGGTGACCCATGTTTCATAGTTGGGATCACCAATCGTTGGCTCTTTCGCAGCTCCAGTAAGGTACCCACCTTTATTCTGAGTTCCGATCCGTAATTGTGACCAAAGGTGATAGTTTGATTCATCAAGGATCATGTTTATTGGCAGTGAAATGGAATCCTGTTGAATCATGATGTTAGGGTTGGCAAGGGTTGTAGGTTGATTCTCCATGGTGACCTAGAGAAGTAGAGGGGAAAAGGAACTAGAGAAGTAGAGTGGCGTTCGATTTGGGGAAAAAAGAAATGATTTTGGGAAAAAACGAGAGAGTTGAATAGCAAATTCGATTTAGGGTTTTGGGATATGTTTCGGGTTTAGGAATAGCAAAAACGAGAAAACAGAATAGCATAATAGCAAGTCACGATGTTGTGCTTCAGGTTTGTGCTTCGTGAGAGATTCAATTTCAGTCTTTACGATTCAGGGAAACAAGGAAGCAAATTCGAAAAAAAAAAATGAAACCTAAGCTCTGGATACCATGTCAAACAGAGGTACCAATAAAGGAGGTATTTTTATTTTTTCTGATATATTCCTCAAATTACAACATGTATATATATACATCAGATATTTATCTAAAACAGGTAACTATCCTAAATTATAAAAAAGTAATTAATCTATACAATCAATTATCTCATAATTTTATCAATCAACACAATTGGAGATAATTGAATAATTTCTTGAATTAGAAAAGATATTGTTATTCAACATTTATCCAATAAATTGGCCAGTAAAAAGAGATTTTTCTAGCTCGTCTAAAAAACTAGTAATTGGGACAATTTTTTCAAGTTTGTCTAAAAAATTGGTAATCATAATGAATATTTATTAAAATGGATTTATGAACGTAGGCAAAAGATATCGAACTACACTAAATTTGTGTTGATCTTCTGTTATTTTTGTTTATAAAATTGTTATATATGTGGGTTTCATATCTTTGATTCTTAATGTGAGTGTAGAGGGTTTATTTTTACCAGCAACATATATGATGAACGGTTAAATTACTCCAACAACAATTCTATAAGATTAATTACGATCATTAGATTTCATTTCAAGAATGAACAGTAAAAATGTAAAATAATTCTTCGAATAACTTGATATCTCTTTTATATATATATATAATTACCTCAAAACATTTTTTATATTTTTTTTAGAGATCATGTAAATTAATTTTTAGTCCATGATTTTCTCTACAAGAGTATGTCTCTCACATCTTTCATTCTTATATTATAATTAGCTTTTAAATTTTAATACAAATATCCATATATAAAATTTAAAACACTGTTATCTAATTATAGATTTTTATATAATTAACTACTTTAGAAACATATTTACAATTAATTAATAATGAAAAAATCTTTACACTGTTTAAACTTAAACTTATATTTATAATTCGCGATAACTTATTCGAAAAGCAATAACTCTCTGCACCTTCCTTGTCAAAATTAGGTATTTTCTTACAAATTTCTTACCCAAAGACACAAGACGATAATTAAAAAATAGGTCTTTTGTTGTCACTAATTTCTTACGAAAAGACACAAGACGATAATATATATATATATATATATATATATATATATATATATATATATATACATATATATAATATCAAGATTTATCCTAAGAGGAAGCCAAATAGGTGGTGGATGCACCTGGTGCTTAGTTTTTTACTCCTGGTTGCTACGTAAAGCTGGCAATAACCAAATGTAGCAATTGTTCCTGGCAATAGTTGTACTTGTACTTGTAATGTAATGTAATTCAGCTAAGAGCATCTCCAACGCAGGAGCTTGGAGAGTTCCTTAACGGAAAGAATCCGTATCTTGAAAAAAAAAATAGCATTGGAGTAATCTTACGTGACGGAACCGAAGCTTGAAGAAAGAGGAGCGGTTTCTTATATAAGCACCGCTCCTCAGTGGCGGAGCCAGGGATTTTATTGAGAGGGGGCGAACATAAAAAAAATTATATCATAAATAAAAGTACTTCGAAGACAGTACAAATCTAAAATAAAAAAAAACTATTACAGAAATTAAAATCACTTCATGACTTGACTCTTACTCTACGTGTTTTCATATTGTTAAAATCATCTATAATTGAATTTGTGCTAAAACTCAAAACAATTTCTTTTTCAATGTAAAACAAAGAATCATTAAGAAATTGGTCTTCCGTTCTATTTCGAAGTCTGATATTGATTATCTTCATAGCTGAGAAAGATCTTTCAGTAGTTGCTGTAGAAACTGGAAGAGTGAGTACAAGTCTAATCACTCTATCAATAAGAGGGTAAATGATGGACTTTCCAGTTTTTGCTAGCCCTTGACATAATTCAAATGTAATTGATAAATTAATCAAATCTGGATGTTTAGGAATGTCAAGCTCAAAATGTTGTAACTCCATTTTCAAATGCAATTTTTCCTGTTATGTGAAATCTCTAAAATAAAATTTATCAACAAGTTTGCAAATATCATCACTGTTAAATGACTAGTACTTGTTTCTTGGATCTAAAGTCATGCTCAAAGCAAATAATTCAACAGTATTATCATTGAACCTGCTATTTAATTCTTGTAATTGATAATCAATTGTAGCACAAAAGATATTTACCCTATAAAATTCAACAACATTTTTTCTCTTAAAATAAGCACCAATGGTAGTAGCACCCTTCCCCATAATTTTTCTGCGCGGCAATCACAAACAATATCAAATATCAATGGCAATCGCGTAAAGTAAATCATTGTTACATTTTGAATGAGATGCACACAACACATTGCACAACATTAACAACCGAAACAATAGTTTATATTTTTTTTATTTCGTTTCAGATTTAACAAAAATGGGTTCAGCCCAACATGGTAGAGGGTATATGTGTAAAAATAAGGGGTGCAAATAGTAGTTTATTTTATTTTAGAAAAATAACAGAAACTCTTCTCTTTCTGGTTTATCAAATGAAACAACTTTGTTGATTCATTCTGCTCTCTTGGGATTTGTGTTTCCTTTGTGTTTAGACCTCTTCATTTTATAGTGTTCTTTCTCCATCTTCCTCTTTATTCTTTTCCTTATTATTATTATTTTTTTTCTGTTTTATCATCTTTCTTTCCTTTTTTTCTTTTTCTGTTATCTCTCTATCCCATTTTATTTTTATTATGTTTTCTTTCCTTTTTTATATATTTTTCCTCTTTTATGTTTTCTTTCTTTTTTACTGTTTTCATTTTTTTTTCTTTTTTTTACTACGTTCTCTTTATATTTTTTTTCCTTTCCCCTTTTACCTTTTTTTAATATTTTTTCTTTCCTTTTTTTTTTCTTTCATTTTTTATTTTGTTTATTAATTTTTTTAGGGGGGGCGGTGGCCCACCCTAGCCCCCCTAGTTCCGCCCCTGCCGCTCCTTACACAATAAAATAATATTAAAAAACTCAACCACCACAGGAAAATAAAGAGGAAAAATAACTACCTATAACATACCTCCTTGCTCGAGGAAGATGACAACGGCGACGACGGCGACGGCGGCATTGGACCATGCAAGGACAGCGACAGCGAGAAGACAACAAGGACGATGATACGAGAGACGTGACTCGTGAGGGCTGAGCGACAGTGGTGGAGAAGGAGAAAGAAAGCGCAGAGAAGGAGAAAAAGGAGAAAGAAAGCGCTGAGCGGAGAAGGAGAAGAGGAAGCTTCTGGAGTTTGACGGGAGAAGGAGAAATAAAAATAAGAGCTTAGCCATTCATAGTCGTTGGATCAGATCAATGGTCCAAATAAAAGAAAAGAAAAGCAAACTTGAGTTTTGAAGGGAGTGTGTGGGTGGGGAAGGGGAGATTGCTAAATACACCTTCCTTGTTTGCTAAATGCATTTTTCTTATGTATGTGTTTTATTTTTAAAAATTATCATTCTTCAAAAACTAAATTTTAGAAATTTTCAAAATTTTAAAACACCCGAATACTATTTTCTGAAAGTGTTACAAAGCTTTCCAGAATTTACTTTTCCAAATAAAAAATAAGAGTTGTATGAATCTGTCGTAAGAGACACAAAGCAAAACTCACTAAATGTCATCGACGAGTCCACCCTCTAAACTCCCATATCCTAAATGTTAAGTTTTATTTAAAAAATATAAATATGTGGATTTTTTTGAGTTCTTTGTAATTTTTTGCATTAAAGTAAAATATTGGATAAATTTTTTAGGAGTAACATAACACTGTAAAGACCACAAAAAATACTGGAGAACCATAAAAAATTATTTAAAGAATCCAATTAGATTTTTTGCATTAGAGAAGATCCAAGTGGCGGCAAAAGTATCGGTACATAGCTACTTAATTTTCACACGAATGTATAACTTCAACTTTTGAAAGAGTGGACGTGCTTTTCATACTCGATGATATTAAAGCGACAAGTCAACTTTTCATTAAGTGGACGTTGAAAATTGATGATGCAACAATACAACGTTGAACGTATTTTATGTAAAGTACTTCCAAATAATAATTACTCCCATTACCATATGTGCTATTGTACGTGTTAAGCTGCCATTCCTTGTATCTCTAGCTGGCCTCATATCAAATCATGCCTAGCTAGGCCATGGGATCATCATTTATAGATGTCTTTATTTTTGGAAATTCTTGCATTTTCTTTCCCATTTTGATTTTTAAAAATAAACACATGTTCAAAAGATGAGATGTTATCTTACACCATGGCCATTGATTATATTTACTCTTTCATTGAAGAAAATTTATATAAAACAATTTTTTTATCAATTTAATCATTAATTAAATTATATAGCTTGATTATTCATGCTAAATTTTGTCCAAATTAAATTGTTACTTTCACATATATTTTAAAACTACACATATCATATCAATTTTAGTATATAAGCTAGAATGAATGTCTCCTTTTCTAATAGTCACAGTACTTTGGTGGGGCTGCAGCGTCGTGAAGAAGCTGAAAAACAAAAACTGTAGTTGGCGAGTCACATTCAGCATTTGGCAAATAAATTATCAGATATATTTATTGCGATCCAACACATTCCAATAAGAAATTTTTCCTTCATCGCAGAGGTCCAAGCATATCCTCTTATAATGTAAGTAAGAGGGAGTATCGATTAGTACTATATGTTCATGGATCACAAGGATGAAATAACAAGGTAAATCGTAGCTATAGTTAGAAAATAATTAAGCCAGTTATATATTTTCTCAAAAAAATAAGCAAGTGAAAGATTTGAATATTGTTACTTGCATGATGGCATTGACCCTATTTGTTTTGACAGGTTCAACTTGGGGCCACACCAATTATTCATTGGCTTGGCCTTCCCTTTTCCTCTATTTAATAACGATCCATTGAGTTGAGGCCTCATAAGCTTCACACACAAATTGCCTTGCCCTTCAATTCGAAAATGAGCGAGAAGGTTGCTGTTGGATCATGGTCCACTGGCTTTTGCGACTGCTTCTCTGACTGCGGCTCCTGCATATATCCTGCAATTGCATGCTCTATCTTATTCATTAATTAATTAATTTCCAATATGCTTTCATTATTATCTTTATACTATATAGTATCTAGCAAATTAATTCATTAATTTGTTTTTATCCCTGCGCTGCAGGTTGCCTCACGTTCTGGTGTCCCTGGGTTAGCTTCGGAAGGATAGCCGACATCCTCGACAAAGGATCAACTTGTAATTATATTAAGCCAGCCTTAATTAATTAATTACCATGCATGCATATATTATATTAGTATTTAACTGTTGGTATGAAGTTCTGGTCTTTTTAAGTAACATTTCGAATTTGAGTCTTGATAAAAAAATCTCATTAAAAATAATTAATTAGGTTATTCGATAGATTAATTATTCATAAAGTTGACGAATATTTCACACTAATGTCAAAGTGAAAAAAAAAATCTATACTAGTATTTCGTTAGTTAACGATATTATTCTTCAATGAATGACTGCATATATATGCAGCTTGTTGTTTACATGGAACACTTTTCTTCCTACTTGGTGCTTCTACTCATTTCATCGGGGCGATCTACGCGTGGATGTATCGTACAAAATTAAGGAAGGTATATGGGATTGAGGGAAACCAATGTTGGGATTGTTTGGCGAGTTGTTTGTGCCCCCATTTATCCATTTGCCAAGAGTATCGTGAGCTCAAAGCCCGTGGATTTCACATGTCTGCTGGTAATTGACTACTACTATCATTTTCCTTCAATTCGTCATGGCTTGCTTCTTCTTATTCTGTTTCCGATATATATACTACTAGGTTGGGAAGGGAATGTGCAAATGCGTACACGTGGCGTGACATCAGCTCCGGCAGTGGAAGGTGGCATGACCCGTTAGATCGAGCAGTGTCGTGCACTGGATCTTCGTTCATGTATGTCAATGGGGTTGTAGTGATGAGTGAAAATAAAATAAAGAATCGTTTGTGGTGAATAATTTATCACCGTGATGTTCTGTAATTATATATTATTTCTTTTTACTTACATGTATCTGCTGATACTGCTCTAATCTTAAGAACATGAAATCATGTATTATATGTTCTAAAACAATGAACAATTTAAATAAGAAATAAGATAAGTAAAAGAACACACACACCAAAAAAAAAAAAAAAACCAGGGTATGTAGATTCTAAATTAAAAAATGTGTTTAGACCAATTAAGTAATTTTTTTTTATATTGTAAAAAAATTGTTTTAATATTTCGTACGGAAATAAATTGACAAATAAATCTGCAGGAAAGTTTATCTGCAGATTTTCATGACATTTTATAATATTAATATATTTTACCTGTGAACAAATTTGACAGACAAAATCGTAGGTATTTCCTACTAATTACTATTCTGCATAAAATTTTAAGTATTTACTGTGAATAATTTTTTTCAGCTATATCGGTAAGAAATTCGTGTGATTTTTTTCTGCAATAAATTGACACTTTTCTAGTTGTAGTGAGTAATATTACTTTCAAGGATTAAAAATTAATATTTTATTCAAAATTTCTACCAAAGCACCCGAAGCAGCACGAGAAAATGAAAACATGAAACATCATTTTTTTTCCGACCAAATTTATGAGTAATGGTCCTTAAAATGTCAATCTCTGCTGTTGTCTTTGAGGATGTCCTTGTGGAGACGTGGACATCGATCGTAACATTCCGACAGTTCAATAAACAATATGCAAAACTCAGGACTATTTACGTAAACTTTTTAATTAATAATTATAAAAATAAAATATTTTCACTATAAGTTAGATTGTAGACGCTCACTGAAAAAAAAAATGAACACTGATAAAAAAAATTGTAGACGGTCTTTTATACTAGTTTATCCAAATATTTAGTATATATATATATATATATATATATATATATGAAGATTTTTTTTTTCTTTCTAGAATTGTTTATGAAAAAGTTTATCCGAACCATACATGTTTGGGTGGCCGTTAGAATCGTTGCATTATTTATTTTGAGACAAATTTAACGGTTCAACGCAAAAGTAAGAATCCCAATATGTTTGCAAATGTAATTTTGAGGCACTTAAAAACATTTACTCAAACATACCTAGAGACTATCTTCATGCATGTTAAGTTTATAGAAGATGGTCTAAGTTTGATTTTCATAAAACATATTTAAAGGTGAAAAATATTAAGTATGATTAAATTTGGAATTAAGAATTAATTTCACAATTTGTTCAAATGGTTGAAACTTGTAGAAATGTCTTAAATTGTGTTTTATCATAAAGCCAAAGATCTTAGCTACAAAGATTAAAAACCTCTTTTCAAACCTTTATAGGTAAATCAAAATTTAAATTTTGCATGATCCTTTTAAGATTTGATCTAAAATATCTCATGCATTAATTATTAATTTTACAAAAATATTTTTAATCTTAAGTCATTTTTCTTATTTTAATAAATAATAGATAAAATATATCAATATGATCTTGAACTTGAGTATTTTGAAAATTTTATTTTGTCGCTTCATATAGATAGTCAATAAAAACAATAAACATATTAATGATGAAAAGTTAGAATTAAAATTAATAAAAATATTAAAAGAAAAAAGAATAGTGTCTTATTAATAGCAAGAATATGATCTTCTAAAAAAAATAGTATGATTTTATAAGAGTTATAGATAGAGAGAATTTAAGAGTATCAACGATCCATTATGAGCCAGCACGTGCTTTATAAATCTTGCTTCTTCCCTTACCTATGATGGGTTAATGTCATCTCCTATTAACTTATCCGAATAATTATATTATGTTTAAATATTAACAGGATCAATCAACATGCCTTGGATTAAACAGTTGTTAAGAATAGAAGAATTTAGAAAATTTTCCTTTATCAACGAAGTCTATTTTTTTGTCCTGCTTTGTTAGCATACTCGAGAATGTTTTTACTTAATGTATTTAGTTTCCATAAATTTTAAAGGATTTAATTCTTTATAACCAAATTAGGGCGTGAATTCCATATGCATTTTGTTGGTGAAAACCGAAAGCATTCAACCTCTAGACCATAAACTTTATATTCTATATATAGACTTGCCACCGTTACATAAAATCCTATAGTATACAAATTGCACTATCACTTCACTTACGAAAAGAAAAACACCACAAACCAGAATACTATTACTGACACTCTTCTCCCTTTTTTTTTCTTCTTTTCCTTAGGAGCAATGCAGGGTGACCAATTTTGCGCACCACATGGAAATCATAGATACACTTGCAAAGTCAATAGTGAGCTGAAAAGAAAGCGAGAAGGCCCACCAGCGGGGCATTGATATATGTAGTGGGCTCAGACTGTTGAAAGAAAGGCCTGGAATCAGGGAAGGAATCTGTGTTATTGGTGGGCCCACCCACCACGGCCCCAACCAACACATTTGGGTTGGGATTTGGGCTAAAGTAATACCGAGATCCAGCTTTACAGCCAATATGGGTCGGGTGGGCCGCCACTGAGGGAAGCGAGCTGGCCCGGTGGTGTATCCTCTGCGGGTAGCGTGCACCATATCCAACCATGTACGACATTCCCAATGGGTTGTCCCCAAGAATGTAATCCACCTAGTAAATGAAAGCCACGTGCACTCACATTACAACATTACCCTTGTTGCAAAATCAGCATAATAACAATACTACTAGAACGACTTTGTGCATATATCAGAAAGGACAAAATCTAGCCGTTAATTTTGTCAGATGTGGAAAACTAGAAACTGGGCCCTTAATCGACGGTGATGTCAAATTCTGTTGGGACCCAACTAGTGGAGGGAACTGAAAAATGATATTCATACCTGGCGTTTAGCAAGGTGTTTGAGTAAAGCTGGGGTGGCAGTAGTCTCGCCACATGGCACGACCTTATTGGCGTGGCTTAGGTAGTTAGAATAAGCTAGCAGCAGGAAAGACAGGGACGTTACATGTTGCATGTTACTTCCACCAGCCTTGAAAATAAGCCCACCTTTTCGATTAGCCAACAAAAGAGAAGGTTGAGTTAGAAAAGGAAAAAACACAGTAGTAGTATCGTTACTGCAATATTTGTGCAGAAATACCAATGCATGGATTTTGCACACAATCAAATGCCAAAGCTTGATTAACGGCTTTGGACGGGTCTCAAAAATCATAATCAGTTACAATTCCATAATCACGCGAGAATCATTTTTCTCAAAATAATTAATAAAAAGTCAACAAAGTGAAAAAACTGTGAGCTAGGGAATATTTTTACCTGGGGAATATTGAACTTGAGGGTGAGAAATTCCAGGCAATGTAGAACAGATAAATCCATCAGCGTTTTGTTTGAAGGACGCAAAATAGTCTGCTCTTCCCATTAGCACCTCCTACAGAAAATAAGAATGAATATATTCACTTCACCGATATTAGACTGTTTGCCCTTTTAAGGTGACAAAATAACTAATATGTACAGGAGCCGTTCCTCAATATCTCTGACCCAAAACAGGATTACAAAACCCAATGAACTTGTATGGATGTGCATTGGATAACTATTTTTAAGTTTATGCTTTTCTCCAAGTAGTATAATGCGCAAATTGCAATGGATCGTGGATGTATAATACTAACAAAACCCAATGTACAATTTGGACTCACGATTACAGAACAGGATTAGCACGGGATAGGCTTATAAAAAAAAATAATGTACCATAATGGTCAGTTAAAAGAAAAGAATGCGAGAAATGTGAAAGCGATGAGAGCTTAAACAAGAAGTAACAGACTCAATTGATGCGGGAAAGTGAGGCAATAGTTGTGCAGAAATTAATGGTATGGTGCACATGCATCGAGCAGTGATGGGACCCATCCATTTGCCAGATCTAAAAGTATCAAAATAATAAAAAGGGCTAGACTTTTTTGGTTCCAAATGTTTACGATATGGTTTGGCCATCCAATTTGGTTCTGATTGCAGAGACAAGACAGTCTACACCACCCTAATTCTATTCCCATTGATTTTTAAAGACAAATTCGCCACCCCTCCTATATAATGTCATAAAAATCCAGTGGCATGATTTAGATCTAAGTTCCAATTATTAGGGAATGCCCCCCGCTTATATAAATAACAAAACCCGGTGCCCACATTAAACTTAAAAATGCAATTCACATCATGTGCAATCATCAGCATTTTTCAACAACCCTTTTCTCATTCCTATCCTGACTTCTTTTAAATATTCGTGAATAAACCGATAAAGCTTGTTTTAAAATCCGATCTGTACTCACATTCCCTATCTAGTTGTACCATACATATGCGCAGGACCTTATTCACTATGCCATAGATTCCTTATATGACCCACCAATAAAAGAAAGTCAAATTTAAAATACTTTATTATCTTTTTGCATTTTTTTTATGCATGATCTGAAATTATTGATGCTTCTTATAAAACACCTAAGTTTTATTTTCAGATGGATGCATACTTTATTTCACAACAATTTAAACATTTTGATAAACAAACACAAAAATAAGTCCCAGTAAAATAGTATAGGATGCCCTGTACTTCCCTTACACAGGATATTATGTTCCTTACTATTCTAAAATCTTAAAACACCCCTTCCATTCGTTAAAACTTTTTTTTTTTCTTATTTCAAAACTAATCTCATCTTATTTTAGACATTGGCCCAATCATATTTCTTATTTAAAATTATCTCAACTAATTACATGAAAGTAAAAGAGATTTAAAAAATGTTTTAGTCAAGGTATACGTTAATTAATTGTTTTTTTATTTCATTTACAATTAACTTAAAAAGACAATAATTTTAAAATGAGAGGAACCCATATTGCAAAATAAATAAAATAGATTAGTTGAATCAAAGTCATATGTAATGCATATTTGTAAAGTTAGTGGTAGGAAATAATGGTGTTGATCTGAAATTCCCTGTTGTGCTTGTGATGATCGATGAGTAATAATATGATATGTGCAGATTGGGGATGAGCCAACGGGAATGAGAGTCCGAAGTGGACAAAAGTAAGTCACATTCCACAGACCACGTGACGCAGAAACTTAATCTCTATATTCTTCATCTAGATTGAATGAATGAGCAGTGTCACACTGCGCCCCCACATGCTCAACGGGGGACGCAAGACAAGAGGAACAAAAACACCACATAAAAGACAAAAGCATTTTGATATGTGCGCGCACACACACAATGAAACAAACATAGGAGTAGTAATGATGAAATAAAATGGAAAACTTAGCTAATTCATTAATTACTGAGCCATGTATAATCGGAAAGTAGGTAGCAATGCAATGCCTAAAAGAGGGTATAGCAGTGTTAATGTTACCTTAGAAATGAGAACATTAATCCCAGCATGCTTGTTATCCCAACCAAACTCATTAATGGTGTCCCCAGCCCTCAACACCACCTCGTTCCCCACAATGTATTCTCTGTATTGACGCCTACGTGAGGCCTTGTGCAACCACGCTGCTGCCCACAGTAGCTCGTCCTAACATAATCATATATATATATATATATATATATAAGTCACTTTTTAACTGAATTAGTCATCTAATCCAACGGCGAATATTCCACACCATACACAAATTTTTTTCTTACTCTTCTCTTCACACACTGTACATTATTTATTATTATTATTATTCACATGTAAGTATATACCTGGTAACCATTGACGTCGCAGTAAAATGGGCAGACTGCACGGTGCAGGCTGTTACTGTATGCACCACGATGCTTGTCAGCAAACTGGAACACCTGCACCCTCACCCAAACAAACAAACGGTCATTTTCTCGTGATATTTTAACGGAAAATGTATTAAATGCACCTGTTTAACAAATTAACCATACACAGAAAAACACACGAAAAAAAAATACAACTACAACTACCAAAGAAGAGAAAAAGAAATTCAATTCCCGGTAAAGTGTTGTTGAGTGGAATGGGTGGCAGGAAGTTATTTCATGTCTCTCGTGAGAGACGAGTCTCGCTTTTCACAAACCGCTTTTCAAACTTACCACAGTTCCGTTTTAACTTTTCAACCAAAAAGACATTATTTTTATTTATAAATAAATTAGAAGAAGAAAAAGGAATGAAAAGAGGATGAGTATGACGCAGACACACCGCAACGGCTCGATTGAGGAGCATGGTAGAGTAGGAGGGGTCACGTGATCTGAAGACGATGGAGGCAGCGGCAAGTGCAGCGGCAGTTTCACCAGCCACGTCAGAGCCAGGGTGGGACCCATCGATCTTGAAAACGGTGCGCAGCGTGTCCATGTCTTCGGGTCTCTCCCAACAGTTATGATCGGAGTAAGGGTCACCAACCTGCACGAACACCACGCCGGAGCCAATCTTAGCCGTGGCCTTCAGCAAATAATCTGTCCCCCACCTCACCGCCTTCAACGTGTTCCCTAGCTCCGCCCCCAGGCTCTTCTCGAAATCGATCACGCTCCACGACAGCATCGTCGTCGTGAACGCCATCGGAAACCCGAACTTTATGTTGTCCCCGGCGTCGTAGTACCCTCCGCTCAAGTCCACCTGAGTAAACAACACAATGTACCTACTTCATTAATCATCATAATCATCATTTTCTCTATCTATCTACCTTTTTCAGAACAAAACAGAAAAACTTACTCCGGCGGTGGCGCCGTCGTGCAATGCAGAGTCGTGGCGCCAGCGGAGGCGCTGGTTGGTGGGTAGTTTGCCGGAGCGCTGGCCTTCGAAGAAGAGAATGCTTTTGTGGAGGGCGTCGCGGTAGTCGTGGCCGGCGGCGGTTGGGCGGAGCAGAAGGCGGAGGGACATGGCGAGGACAGAGAAGAGAAAGAGAGCGTTTGGCGCCATTTTTGTCTGTTTCTTTCTTCCCCACTCTGTCCCTGCGAGTGACGAGGTGATGTGTGAAATGTGAGTAGCGAAGGGGAAACGGTCGAGGTTGTTATATAAACGAGAAAGCATCCTTGGATTCCAGTGCTTTCTCCAGTAAGAGATCGCCACGTGGAGATAGGGCAGTGGTCATTTTTCGGAGCCCGATGCAAACCGGGCTTGACTGAAGTAAAACGGGTCTTGACCGGGTTCGGATCGAGTCAAGGTTTGGGGGGAATGGGGGAATAATGCGGACATGTGAAGGGCACCGCCAATTGGTGGGAAACACGTGGAGTAGGGGGTTGGGGAATGGAGAGTGTGGGACCCAGAGGAAAGAGTGGGTGCATTGTAAGATAGTACTCCTTCGCAGCTTATGATGGTTTGACTCTGTGTGTGTGTAGTGTATGGGGAAGAGGAAGGACTGGGAATGGCATGTGCATTTATGTCTTATAGTTAGTAGCTACTTGTATGTCCGTGTTTGCACGGGCTGGGATAAGTTAATTACAAACCAAACATCTCGATACCAAATACCAAAAACAAAATACTCTTGATAGCATCGATATTATCTGTCAGGTTGGAATTTTCATACGCCCAACTGTAAAGGCTAATTGCTCCTAGATTCAACAGGTTTAGGTTTCAGTATAAATAATTACCTATACAAATTTGTGTGAGTATGGGTATTATGTTATCTAAGTTTATTCATATGTGTGTAACATATGTATTGTATTTACTTTTATAAGTACAACTAAAAAGTTTAAAATGTTGTTTAATTAAATTAAAGAATATTATTTGTAATACTACTTCATAATTATAAATTATATTATCTTTAAATCCTTTCTTTGTTTAAGTTATAATCTATCTTCGATTTCTTGAAGCGAGTCAGAAAGTTGGGTTGTAAGCTCACTATGTTCTTCTTGCATATTAGTATATTGGAGTTATAGTAGATTATACCAACATATGTTATTGATGTTTTAAGTTAATACATGCATGACTTCGGATTAAGAAACCTATAAGCAGTGGATAAGATACTCCATCAATACTTAATGACTATTAGTATTTACGAAAGGGGAGAACCGTTACCATGAAAGCTTACATACGGATGCCAATTATGCAGGTGACTGCAGGTCAGTCAAATATTGAATATTAGCACATGCGGACACTAAACTTTTGGCTCTTTTTTTTTTAAAAAAAAAAATTACAAAACGCAGCAGCGCAGCTCTTCTCTCTCTCGTTCCCGCCTCGTGGCTCTTCTCTCTCTCTCGTTCACGCCTCACGGTTCAGGGGTTCACCACCGTCGGCCACCCTCTTCTGCCGCGCGCCCGCACCGTCGTCACCGGAATCGCCTTGCCTCGCCGCGCGCGTCGTCATCAGTTTGCAGCTCACGGGCCACGACCACCTCGTTCCCTCGTCGCGGACCGCGCCGTTGGCCTCTGCGGTTTGTCTCCGACGGGCCATGACCACCTCGGCTGGCTCGGCACGGCACCTCTTCAAGGCTATGTACGAATGCGGTGAGTGAGCACGTGGTGTTTGTGAAAAGTGCTCTGAGAACTGAAAATGGAATTTGCCCTCTTTGTGTCATTGTGTGTTTGTGGCTCTGAAAAAGAATATTGAATTGAAAGGATGTTTGATTTTGTGTTTGTGGCTTTGACTATGTGAGTGTTGATTTTGTGGAGGTGAGTTTCATTTGTGTATTCTATTGGAATTTTGTTAATCTTAGATTTTGGGAATTGCAGGTGGTGATTGAGGTGACTCTAGGGTCAGTTTTTTGCATGTGGGCTGCACTAACTGTGCCAGGAAAGTTTTTGTCAATCCACCCTCACTCTGAAGAGAACAGGTAATTACTAATTATTCTTTGTTTTTCTTTTTGAAGGTTTGATTTTATTGAATGTGAATTTGAGCTTGTGGTTGATTTGATTTTGCTAATGTTACTGTAAGTGTTATTAGCAAGTGATTATTCTAAATTTTTTAGGATTAGCAAAGATCCAATGAAAGATGATATGCTTCCTTTGACTTTGGGAATGAACATAGTGATTTAGGCAATATTATAGTTGACATAAATTGTTTTTGCTATGTGATTATGTTGCATGTTTTGTGTTCGGTGTACCGTGATCAGGTTATGTTGCTTGGGTGAGAGGACTGGAAGCCTGAAATAGTAAAACAATGGAAATAGAGAAGGTTTGGAAATCAAGATGGTTAGAAAGGGAGGTTAATGTTGTGAACTTGGCAAACTAATTCTCAAATAGCTTCTTGTTCCAAGAAAGGTTGTGGTTTAGTTGCCTCACATTGAGTTGATCTTCTTGTATATATTTGACATAGTCATAAAGTAGATGTGTTTGTTAGTCTTGTTTGGATATTGGGTGGAGAATGACTTTTGAGGAGATTTGATTTTAGGAAATTAATATTGGAAGATTTGAGGTGTGAAAGTACATTGAAGTGGAACTAGAGTTGGTGTGAAGGTTAATAGGTTTGGCAACAGATAAGATAAACAAATACTTCTAGGCAAGAGTAAAGTAGTAAATATCATTCTGTTTGGGTTAAATGATAATGTAAAATCTCATGTCAAGTACATGTGATTACTTTATTGTTTTCTTTCATTTTTATACTTATTTAATTTTCCCTCTTTCCTCTCAAACTAGAGGAATAATTTATTGACACAAGGATTAATTAATTCAATTTTGATTGGCTGAGTTCAGAATTAGGAAGTTATAATTCTTTGTTAGGCAGTTGTCTTTATATTAATTTTGGATTATGCAGTTACAGGTTGTGGCATGTCAGTTAGGCATGGCAACGGGGGCGGTTTTTACTTATACCACCCCTGCCCCCGAATACTTAAAAATTGCTATTAAAAAATTAATTTTAAACAACAATCATAGCATAAAATTTGACCGCGCTAAATCTCAAATGTATGTAATTACAATGAAATTTCAACATTAGATATTTATTGCTGGAAAATAAAATTAGTTATGCTCCTAATTCTTCAATAAAATTAAGCCTTTATCCCAAGGTATTCCACATATATAAGGGTATTTTTGTAAATAATTAAATATAGCATGGCGGGGGCGGGGGCGAGGCGGATATCAGCATTACCAAAACCGCCCCCGCCCCCGAATTCAACAAGCGGGGAAAAACCGAACCTGAACCCGAAACCGGTCAACTCAATTTTTCCCTGTTGACATCGGGGCGGGTTCAGACGGGTGCCCACAGATGCGGGTCAAGTTGCCATGCCTAATGTCAGTTATAGTGGATATATAGGTTGTGTTACAGACTTTTATGTGGCGTTGATTTAAATTTTCTTGACAAAATAAATGAAAACTAAAAATAAGTATTTGTTTATCTTATCTGTTGTAATAATCCAACATATATCACTCAAGAATTTTGTTTTGTAGCGAAAGAAAACTAAAAATAAATGAAATAAACAATAAAAAATGTGAAACTCACATTTATATATTTTACTTTAATTTAAAATAATTATCTAAATTTTCTTTCATTTCACATTGTGGAACGCATAGACTTTCCAATTTTAGACATATTCCAGGCATTGCCCATCAATTACCTATTCTTTAAGGCATATTCATTTTGAAAAATACTTATTGTACCCATATGACCGAGAAGTGCACCGGAGGAATCAGCGGCGAGGCTTGACAAGCAAACAAACAGATGGCCCTGTCAATTGAATAGTCATAGATAGTCTCCACTCTCCACCGTCGCTCAGATTTCGGTGCATGTCTTGCTTAAGTTTGGTTTCTTCCATTACTCTGTCTTAAATGTCTGTCATTCATTTCTTGGATTGCGTCCATGACTACAATCTGTTCGAACTATATCCTCAACCAAATCATTTTGCTCTCCTTGTGTTTCATTTCAGCAAGATTTTGGACTTTTATGTTTTCTTCAGCTTTAATCAGAGGAACAAGGCGTGGGTTTTCCTGCACATTTAATAGGTTCATTTTTTCTCACTTAAATAAAGCATTTCTTTTCTTTGATTTGTTTTTCTTTCACTTTTTGTTTGTGTCTCTTCATTTGTTCACTATTTATTGCATTTATTTGTTGCATTGTCTTCCTTCTTGCTTGCCATTTGCCAAGTCAATGGAAAGGGGAAAAGAACTAGTTTTGCTTCAATTTATTTGTGTTTGAGATATTTAAGGCTACTGTAGAATCAGCTTTATATCTTTTCAACTTCGCAATCCAAAAGTTAAAGATAGATAGATATATAATATAGATCATATGACATAACATAATGTATACTTAATATAATATAAATAACCCAATGCTCACAGCCTCACACATTGCTTTTAGCTGTTGATAACATGTTATAGGGATATAGTCTTTTTATATTGTATTACGATTTAGGAGATAAATATGCATCTTATCTAACAGTAAAAAATGTTTGTGTGTCCATTATCCTCATAGAAAAGTGGGAAGTCTCCTTCCTAGATGTCACCATAGTAGCAAAACTGTCTTCTTCTACCATGCAATTAATTTCAATTAACTTATTTTTCCATTTTTGTGATTGTTGGGAACAGTACTTGTCATAGTTCCTGCACTTGTTTTAGTGCTCCTGATTTTTGACTTTTGAATACAAATTTATGTTCTCACTATGCAGAGATAGCTTATTCTGGTTATGCTGTCTAGTTGAACATGTTCCGACCATTGCATCATGCCCTACCCCAACTTCATATTTCTGGTCTTTCACTCCTGACAAGTGCATATATCAAAGAACTTACAGAACACCAAGGCATCTTTCAGGAGTTTCCACCTTAGCTTCTCGATCAGGTTTTCTTTTAATGCAGAGATCAAATATCTTTGGAAGCCATGATATTCTGGGAAGCTGGCTCCCTGCCAGGTACATAAGTAATGAATCAGTTGAGCTGAAGACTGACAATGATGTCATACGGTTCTCTCTAGACAAATCTGATGATATTAATTATGCAAAGAAGAGCCAGCTAAACAAAAAAGTTAAAATGTCTAGAAAGGCTAAACTGAATGAGCTCAGGTTCTATCGTTTGAAGGCCAAGAAAAAGATGAATTCCCCAAATCCAGAAGTTAGAATTAGATATAAGCTTGAAAAGGTTGGATTTCATTGCGACGGTAATTTTTAGTTTAAAGCTTTGTTTCCTGTAGCTGTTGTACCTTGCTTCTTCATTGTTGTTGATAATTTACTTTTATGATTTTATAATCTATGTTTTTTGACATCCTCCAGTTAGCAAGTAACAATGGTATGGGCATTGTCCTGGTATTCACTAAATTAATGTGCTTCCCCTTTTCTTTGATGTATGGGCATTGAAATAACCAGAATGTTGCTACATATGGATTTGTATTTGAAATACCTCCATGGAATTCTATTTTCTATTTTGGGAAGTTTCTGTTAAGTTATATTTTTCTTTTAGACATTACTACTTTGAATATTCTTTTTTTCCAGTTACCTGGCTTGTTAGTATAAAATCACAATATACATCAGCTTGGATAGTAGATATCTTTATGTTTTTAACTTGGTCATTCATCTCATACGTACAAACATGATTTAGTGCCTCAGATAGGCTGGAAAGAGGCATTGTTCCTTTCCTCCTTAATTTTTCCTCTTCTAACTTGCAGTCTTTTATTTTAATTTATAATTCTACAGGCCAAGCGAAAGGAAACTTGGTTGATTGAGAAGCTACGAAAATTTGATGTACCAAAACCCCCTCCAGAAACATTTGATCCTGAAATTTTAACTGAGGAGGAGAGGCATTACCTGAAGCGCACTGGCGAGAAAAAAAAACATTATGTTCCAGTTGGGAGACGAGGAGTGTTTGGTGGGGTCGTTCTTAATATGCATCTTCACTGGAAAAATCATGAAACGGTAAAGGTTATCTGCAAGCCTTGCAAACCAGGGCAAGTTCATGAATATGCTGAAGAGCTTGCTCGACTGAGCAAAGGCATTGTGATTGACATCAAGCCCAATAATATTATCATTTTTTACCGTGGAAAGAACTATGTACAACCGGAAGTAATGTCACCTCCAAATACATTATCAAAAGCGAAGGTAATTTCCTTTGCATTTGTTACTCATTGTTCATTGACCAAATGTATTTAGTGATAAATATATTATGGTATTTTTGTTGAAATTACAGGGGAGAGAATTGAATAATATGATATTTGTATTATGATGTGATACAAGACACTAACCCAATAGTCCTATTTATACTAATACTAGAGTCCTAATATAAGAACAAAAAAGCTTTCTTAAGATAAAAGATAAAATCACTGAGAATGGGACATGGTTCCTAACAAGACAAGATATTAGGATCCCTAAAAATAAGGAAACACAATCATCCTGAAAATAAAATAAATTATCATAATCTGTTATGTAGAAGCCATTTTGAAGGTAAGTATCCCTTGTTTCTCTCCTATTGAGCAATTAGAATTGTAGAAATAATCTACTTGAGGGTTGAGTTGAACATGACTGAATGACAGTGTGATGTATGTTGCAAACTTGCAATATATTAGAGGATTGGCATAATCCAAGGATCAAAACCATTCAAAATATAAAAAAATTCAAGTTATTATGGCAATCATCTTTTCTTGAATCTTTATGAGCTTAAACTAGGTTGATAGGAATGATTTTCATCTTTTATAGCCTTTTTTAATATAGATCAGTAGTATTTCATAATGCTCATTTCATTTATTATTCACTGCATTTGACTAAGAAAGTTAGCTATAGAAGTTTGTAGACTACTTTGGATTTATGCCTCAACATATTGCTGCTAATAGTAATGTTGGGGACCTGCTCTCTCACATGCCTCATGTACACTAGTGAATTGAAGCTATAATTTTTTGTTTTTTATTGAGAGATTAATCCTCTTTTATTTAGATAAACTTGTAAGCCCTGTGTTTGTCTTCTGAGAAATGAAAAGATTGGTGCTTTTGATAGACTGGATAAGTTTAAAAACTGCAAAATGCTGATTCATAGTTTTTCATGGGGAATATATTATGTTGAGAAAGAATTGGGTTGTATTCTTTTAGCATAAAGCTTATGGACTTACGATTTCTATCTTATTGTGAAAATTTTCCAGGCCTTGGAGAAATATAGGTATGAGCAGTCCCTTGAGCATACTAGCCAGTTCATTGAAAAGTTGGAGAAAGAGCTTGAAGAGTATCATAAGCACCTTGCAAAGTTTAAAAAAGGGAAAGAGGATACTGCTAAAGATGTTAGTTTTGGACCTCTGGCATATTATTATTGAGATGTTTTTGCCTATATGATGCTTGATTTAGAAAAAAAAATGTCATAAGCAAACTCGATTTCTTGCCTCCTTTTTTTACTCTGCAAATTGGAATATACCATAACCTTTACAATAACTTGGGATTCAATTGATGTTTTGAAAGTGTGGCATAGCACATCCACTAGAGCTTAAGAAAGTTTGATTACACTAGAAAAGTATAATTTAAAAGCAAAATGATGAGAAGAGAATAAATGAAAAATGACTAAGCTATAATAAGTGTTTAAAAACACCAGATAGCTCAAACAGCCTTTTTGATCAGACACATTGTAAAGTTGTGGTTATTTTGTCAGGGATTGGGGAAGCGTGACTCTATCTATGCTGGACACAAAATGTCACATACATGAGGCTCAGACAACCTTATCTTGTTTGCTATTGAGTAACTGTAAGATCTGTAACTTTTATGATTTTGAAGTGGTTTAAGGCCAGCATAACTTCTGCATGAGATGCGAAGTGTCTATATTACGGTTGAAATCATAATGTTACAAAGGAAAAGGTTGCACATTCCTTATTAGTTATTAGGTCTTTTGAGACTTACAATACACGTTACATGAACATATTGTTGTGTTAGTTACGGTGTTATTTAGCATATGATATCATTGGTTTATTTCCTCATTTGTTTCATGCATCTATGACCCACCACAATGAGTGACAATTGCTCATTTACCCAAAATACATCATTGAATTCTCTGTTTGGCTAGTGGCCATCATAGTGGGGTACGGTCTCATTGGTAGATAATACGAAGCTTTGCTCAGCTGATAGTTGATGTATTTTTTCTAGTTTTTTTTCCCCACGATATCTTATTCTCTATAGAAAGAAAATAAAAAACAACAGCAGTATTTGCTTTTCGTTTTGGGGATGAGATTTTTATAGATGTCACATCATTATACACATATGGCTGTGCTTATCTGTTGCTTATTTTTGCTGCCTCGAATCTGGTTTGATTTCTGAACAGATAAGTGCGAGTTTCTGGTCTACTACTGTAATGCAGTTACACTACACCATTGGGGTGGAATGTCAAGCATCACACATATTCCAAGGTCTTGTTCATTATTGGAGATGTCAATGATTGAAGAAGGATTTCTCAAACCCATTCCTCGGATGCACTGAAACAAAGTTCAACATGACTTGCTCTGTAACAAATTTCATAACAAAGGTTTAGCAAGTGTTGTTGCATTTAGGTGAGGACGGTAGATGATGTTACTATCCATGTGGCTACGGCCACTAGCTCCATGATAAGGCTACCTATACCAAATGTTTATGGCAAGCTATTTGTCTTTATGCAAGTACAGATCATAACAGTTTCCCAATGCACATTGGTAGAGTGACGTGTCTTTAATCATAAGAGGGTCTTCCATGTCTCTCGCTCTTTTGTTGGTCCAATGAAAATAACTTAATTCAAGCTATAGACCTCACTAGAATTCACACAACCAAAGATAATAAACAATAAAGTTTTGTAATTATCCTTCATTCACGGAGTGTGATTATTGGCCCTGGATCTCGTTTTGACAATGACGTTCATGTGCGGATGTGGATAATTCATCCCGAAGCTTTAGAGATCCACACGGAAAGGTTTCTCATCTTGTCCCCCCTTTACAGTGCCCGGCGAGTATTCAGACCAAGATTTCAGTTCCCATCTTTTCTCAATCACCTATTATTTGATTCCTTTCTATCCATATTATGCATATCTATTTTTCTTGATGACGTAGATTTGTAGACAATGACCACAAGAATTAACTCTATAAGTCTGAAATTTTAGTTTGGTACTTATAGTGTTTTAAAAAATATCTCTCATTGACTGAAAGTTATACAAGTGGAAAGGGAAATTCTAACAACACTCTTTAATATTTTTGTTCTAAGACTTTCTTTACGATTTGTTAGAATTTATTGAAAATCTACCACAATTGATAATTTCAAAAAAATTTAATCAATTATAAAGAGTGTGATTAGTATTTCTCAAGTGAAAATTAAGTTGAAGAGGTGGTGGATCTATATCATCAAATATGGCAAAGGGAAATGTCGATAAGCCATGTCATTATACTCGGCATGAGAATATATGAGAATGATGTGATGAAACCCATAGTTTCAACAATAAAAGGTTGAGATTAATTTTTATGTATTGTGAGTGTAAAAATTATACTGTCAAATAATTAGATATATCTCTGTATAGGATAACTTTTGAAAGAGTTATTATAAAAATTAATTACTTTATCATGAATGATAATTTAAAAGCTTACACCGTTGAAATCCCTATAATTGGATAAGAATGTTATTTAGGCAATGTTAGGGCACAGTCTTTCTTGATCGAATCTAATGGTATTGTTGTCATGTTGGACTGAAAAAGTCTTTAACGCAAATTCAAAGTAAGGGTTTAAACGAAAATTTCTTGTCTGCTTAAACAAAATTGTTTGCTTTTGAAAATTTTATAAATAATTAACGAAAACCAAAACTTGAATTTATGATATAATACCTAATACTTTACATATATAAGTCAACTTCTGTTATAAATTTGAATGATAGTTGAATGAGACTATTTTTAGGAGCTCATATGGAATGAGTGTTTTTTTTTAATATTTTCTTAAATGAGAGTCCTTTTAAGGATTTTTCTTGAATGATAACTTTTATAAAAAGTTATACTCACTCTTATTAAGCCTTATGTCTTAGACCAATTATAATTGCTCGCATGCACACATGCACATATGACATATATAGCAAGATGACTAGTTTAAAAAATTATGTGACTTTTTTTTAAAAAATTGATGACTTGTGTTTTTTAATCTTAAACATTATTTCTAAGATATAATCATCAATATTTATTGTTTGCTCTCAAATAAAAAAAGGTTATTTCACTATATTAAGTGAGAGGAATATTTGTTTGAGAGGGTGAGTAGAATAATATATGTACTCTTTTTATATGTAAGAATCAAAATGAAATATTAAAATTTTTTCTAAAACTTACGTATTCAATCAACTAAATTGAATACTAAATTAAATTGTTTGATAGAGTATATGTACATTATTTTTTATTTATTTATCTTCTTTTATTTTTCCATCAATCTTGTTCCATAAGATATCAAATAATTTATAATAATATATATACTTGTTCAATCAATTGAGTTAAAATTTTTGAATATATGTACTTATTTTCTTATTTATTTATCTTCTTTTATTTCTTATCATCCTAGTTATGCTCCTTTCCTTTCCATGGTTACCACCGCCAAACAAGGTGTTAACTAGTATACCAAAGAAGAGTTCTTATGTTCAAGAGAAAAGAAGGTTCTTAATCGAAGATAAATGATGTCTGGCAACAAATGTACACACTAGTACTCTAGTAGTAAAAGTTTTCGTACGTACTGTTGTCTTTTACTTTGTGGATGAAAAGAAGAGTCAGTTACGCCGTTGAGCCCGTTATTTGATAAAGTAAAGATGTCCTTGTCAAATGGATTCACCCAGCACCACGGTTTCAGATCAAAATTATGATGTTCTTTTTTCTTGTGCTAGCTACCTGCTGTTTGTTATTTGACCCCTTAAAAGTCAAAGTTGAAATTAAAGCTAACGAGGTATTAGAGAGTGAGCATCGCTCTAACGAAGGAAGACACCACTCTCGTAGCTAGCATTTTGAAAATGTTATTATGTTGCATTAGTTGCCCCTAACCCTGTACTTAAATTTGGAGCAAATAGTTGCTTGAATGGTGGTGGGTATAATAATTATATATAGTTTATGAACTTTCGCTTTTTCTTTTATGTTCCCTTTTTTGCAGTCCCCCACTTAGACAGGTTTGGAAAAGAAGCAAACCAAAGCCAAATATAAAGCATTTCAACTCAAGCATTACCAACTCGGACATGCATGGTTTTTACATTTTATTTCAATGCACAAGTTATTTTTTAAATCCCAAGGGTAATTAATGATGACATTTACCGCAATGCTTGATTAAGCTCTAATTGGTTTAGGTTTAGCGCAGGAGAGAAAAGACCCTTGCGGGCTTTGATTGTGGGGAAGGTTAATTCCCACAATGATTGTCAATGTCCTTGAAATTGAATAAGGTGTGTGGAATAATGGAAGGGAAGCCACTATTTTGAAAAAGGTTGAACAAAAGCTTCACGCTTGAGGCATAGTGAGTAAAG
This sequence comes from Glycine latifolia, assembly GCA_013407115.1. Lineage (NCBI taxonomy): Eukaryota > Viridiplantae > Streptophyta > Magnoliopsida > Fabales > Fabaceae > Glycine > Glycine latifolia. Next base: position 31,116,997 of record CM023945.1, read on the forward strand.
TGTGAGAAACATTCTTATCTATATATGCGCTGCCCCAATTTCCTAACTAACAACCCAAAGTCTTAACCGACCAAGAGAAAAACGTGCTCGCCCACAGGCCACACACACTTCTTTATTAGGTTATAGCCATTAACCAATTGATACTATTGTAGTGGACGCCATCGCATAATAATGTACGGCTACTTAATTACATACTTCAACTACAATGAGTCATGCCACATTGCCAATCGAATTTTCTTTTTCCATGCAACTAAACCTCGTTATATTCACATGTTATATTTAATTTAAGTTGAGTACTGAATCATGACGAAGGGGTGTCCCAAATTTTATAAGAAGAAATCGGTGAGTTGCTTAATAAGTCTCTTAAGAGCATTCAATTGAACAGCGCACAATAATTGCTTTCACTAAGACCTGCGTATGAATATTATTCATTTTTACTTTTCCCTATACAAGCAACTTCATGCAAAAAATCTTTACAATGAAATATTTCTCTTTTGTTCTTCCTATAAATCCCAAAAATAACTTTTATCATAATATTTTATTAATTTATAAATATATTATTTATAAGTTAATTAAACTTTTTAAATTAAGAAAAATCTTAGCGCATTATTATGATAATTTTTTTTGCAGATGTTAAAAATTGAAATCAAATCAAATATAAATAAAATCAAATATATTTTATTGAAAATGATGAATGTAACTAACTTCACACAAATAGCACAACATAAAAGATAATAATTAAAATAATAAACGTTATATAATTAAAACAATAACTAATTTTCCTAATTAAATTACAGATTCATATTACGAGAATTTTGGTTTAGAATGAAAATAGAAGTTATGATTTTTTTTTTAGAATGAGATGAGACAAATTTTAGAAGTTTTGGTTATATAAATAAAACAATTACATTGCACTCTATTTATATTGCATGAATTCAAACCGCTAGAAATATATTAACGACTAAAACTTTATGCTTTAATTTTAAAATACATAAAAAAACATTATAATAATCATTTTTTGGTTTTTCAATTAAATTTATTGTGGGTAGCAATGTTGCTTTAGGAAGTAATTGTTTTCTCCCTAGCAACTAATTGGATACGCCTATAGTGGGAATTGCTCCACAAGCATGTTGTTTGGTCTTTACGGGATTGCTACCTCACTACCAATAATCTGGTACAATGGGAGTTGCTCACATACACGTTGCTTTCTCTGAAATAGTTGTTTTCCTAGTTGTCGATAATGTTACTCTAAGAGCAAGATTATTGATAATTAGAAAAACAATTTTGTAAGACCAAACAATTTATTTGTGGAGCAATTTTCACTATAGGTGCATACATATAGTTGCTAGGGAAGCAACAATTGTTTCCTCAAGCAACATTACTACTCATGGTAAATCTAATTAAAAAACATATTATCATGATGTCATTAATTTGTGAATGTTAGAGCATTTCTTTTTGGCAATGTATTTTTAAAATAAAAGTCTCAGTTCTAGTTTGTTAGAATTTTATAATCGTTACAATTTTCACAATATAAATAAAGTGTAATATACATTTTTTTTACAAAATCAAAACCTCTAAAATTTGTTTTAATTTATTCTCAAAAAATTCAAAACTTCTGCTTTGATGTGAGCTATGATGATAAAGGAAACAAAGATCGACTTTCAAATTTTTTACAAGAATATTGTTGATATGAGCAACGCACAACTACAATTTCACAAAATCTTGTGTAACAAAAGAAAAGAAAAATTATAACTTTATTAATTATGTTAGCAATGTAATTTTTATTATGTGACTTTTATTCTTTTAGTTGCTTTTTATTATATAATGTTTTGGACACAATAATAATAAGCAAATTTAGCTATTGTTTTAATTATGTAGTTTTATAGTTTTAATTATTTCTTTTATGTTGTTTGTGTGAAATTAGCTACTTTCATCATTTTAAATAAAATATAATTTTATTATATTTATATTTATATTTAATTTAAAAATTTTAAATTTTTTAACATCTGCCAAAAATATTTAAAAGTTTAATTAATTTATAAAATAATATGACTATAAATTAACAAAAAAGTACTAATAAAATATAATAATAACAAATATTATTAAAAGTAATTATTGTAAGTTGCTAAAATGTGATGCTCTAAGAAACTCCCCTTAAATATGCTAATATGATAAAAGCCGTTGATTTCGTCACGGACTGAAAGTATTACATGCCAACATGTCACCGAAATATTAGGACAATAAATACAATAAAACTCCTGCCCTCTTACATCTAACTGATCTAAGCACTGTTTTTTTTTTTTTTTGTGAAAATCTAATTGTGTATTAACGAAGTCCAGTTTCTTTTTGTACGCATTCCTAAACAAAAAAAAAAATTATAGAATCTGGAACATATAGAAGTTATTTTTGTGTTACTTTCATGCACATATATTCATACATTTTCTTCTTCATTATATTTTTTTTATTCCTTCAACTTAAACTGTAAAGAATTTTAATTTTCTATTTTTCAAATTAATTAGTTATCTCTTTTTTCTTCTACTTGAAATTCAAAAAGAAAATATTCTATCCAAATATTCGAAGGCTTATGATATAGGATTTGAGATATGAAATAAATTTAAAAGTTTAAAAGTAAGGAATTAAGGGAAAACTTAATAAAATTTGAAAGATTTTATGATGATTAGAGTTTGAAGAAGATAAATTACGAGATTTTTTTTTATCTTTTTAGATGAAATTCGATATTTTTAGTGATTAGTTTTGAGTAAAACTAAAATAAAAAATTGGAAGTTTTAAGTACATAAAAATTAATAGGAGACCAAATTTAATAAATTATGAAAATAGAGAATTTTAAATAGCTGAAAATAACATAGTGTCAAACTCAATTACACAAAGTACTAGATGAACCCAAAAAAAATAAGCCAACTTTTTTAATTATAAATTTAGGTTTTTATTATTAAATATAAACAATTTTATGTTTTACTTCTTATAGCACATGTTTTATCATTATTTATCACTTTTTTACATTTTTTTAAAATTCAAAATTATTGATTACTATTAATTTTTATTTTAAGTCTTTTTAAATCTTAACTTTACTACTTTTGCAATTTTCTTTTATATATTAAAATTTTAGTCACCTATACTCTAAATTTAATTAATTTTAAATTTTAACATTTTCTCTTTCTATTTATTTATTTTAGATTTTACTTTAACTTAAAAAGTATTTATACAATTTATGGAACACTTGTTATGACTGTAATGATGGATCTTAAAGATAATTTTCGCCTTTGTCGCGTGAATTCAGATTTCCTTAAAGCCGAAAAATCTCCCTAACAGACAGAAACTATTTTTCAACCGAAACTTTCTTCACGAGTCACAACAAACAAAATACAGGTAATAAAGACGTCAAATTATTTTCAAACTTTCTTTCTTAATCAATCATTTGAGTAATTCGTACCCAAAAAAGACAAATAATTTGAGTAACTTGTTTTTTTCCTTCAAATTTCCCAGACATCGCGACTTACAGTTAGTACCATAAATAAATCAACCACGAATGAACTTCTTTAAATGCTAAAGATGCCTGTTGACGTGCCAGTTTGGTTGCCCATCCAGAACGTTGAAAATTATACTATCAATTTTGCCAAAAACGTAGTAGTTATACCTTCTAATTAACTTCTTGGTGCATAACGTAAAAGCAAACATGCTGGAAATAATTTCTAGCTCAATAGTAATTTTCTTCTGTTTGTTCAATTAACAATTCAATGCATCCAAAGAGGGATACACCATTAAAAAAATCTAACTCGATTAATTAAATTGGATATATAAATTATTATAAATTTTTTAATATTTATCTTTAATTTTTATGGATAAAATATGAATTATTGTAAATCTTTTAATATTTATTTTCAATTTTTTATAGATAAAAAAATAGACAAAAAAACTAACACATAATTTTCCCCAATATTTATTTAACCTGAAAAAAAAAATACAAACGAAGAAAAGAGAGTATGGTTTTTAATATAAAATATGTTAATATATACTCACTTTTTTTTTTAGAATGAGTACTATGTCTATGTATTAACAAAATAAACCTTAGATATAATTTAAGAAAGTAAAAATTCTAACTTACTAAAGTACTCATTCTAAAAAAGAGATCAATATACTTTAACAAATCTATAATAATTTGCTAACACATATATACTTTTTTTTTATTTTGGATAAAATATATTAACAAATTGCATTTTGATTATATTTTCAAATAATCATAAAAATAAGCAAGCATATATTAGCAAATCACTTTCAATCAAAATCCAAACATTCGACACATTTCAAATATTTGCATATATTTATATTTATAAAATAATCTATAATTAATTAAAGGACTACCTTGCATTTCAGATAAAAATAAAAGATTCGGTGGCATTATAGTTATTTTAGCCAAAATCAACAAGCAGAAAGTAATTTCGCACGAAACTGTTGGCTACAAAAACCCCCTCCCCCTCTCTCTCTCTGTCTCACGGACACACTACTCACAACTCAGAACTCACAGCACAAACCGTAACAGAAAGAAACAGAACCAAACAATGAGAACCCAACGGCTTAACCATCTCCTTCTCTCCCTCTTCCTCTTGGCAGCCACATTCTCCAGCCTCCACCCGATGGCCACCGCCGGAGACGAAGGCGCACCGTCCGCAGGTGACGGCGACGCCGATTTCATCCGCACTAGCTGCAACACCACCCTCTACCCGGACGTGTGTTTCACCTCCCTCTCTCGCTACGCCAATGCGGTGCAGCAGAACCCCGGCCACCTGGCGCGCGTGGCCATCGCTGTAAGCCTCTCGAAGGTTCACCGCGCGGCGTCCTACGTCTCCAACCTCACGCGCGACGCCGACTACGGCGGCAGCACGCGCGCCGCTCTCGCTCTGCACGACTGCTTCTCGAACCTGGGCGACGCCGTGGACGAAATCCGCGGCTCGCTGAAGCAGATGCGGCAGATTGGAGCCGCCGGCGCCGGCGCGAGCTCGTTCCTGTTCCAGATGAGCAACGTGCAGACGTGGTTGAGCGCCTCACTCACCGACGAAGAGACCTGTACGGACGGATTCCAGGATGTAGCGGACTGTCCCATGAAAACGGATGTATGCAATCGCGTCACCAACGTCAAGAAGTTCACCAGCAATGCCTTGGCGCTCGTCAACTCCTACGCCAACAAGGGAATGCCTTGATTGTAGCCACGTGTCTAATTAGTTACCGTCTGATTTTATTACTTTTCGAAAAATTCACAAGTTAAAGAATAGTTTGTGTTAAATTTGCCGTTAAAAAACAAAAAGTGCAGTGTGTGTGTGGGACGCGTGAGTCCTTCTTTCTTGTATGTAAATTTTGGTATTCTTGTAGACAGTATTTGCTGTCACGCAAGAAAGTGGAGAAACGCATCACTTCATTCACGTGATAGAATGGAGAGTGTAGATATATATTGGAACAAAAATATCAAGTGAAAGTAGAATGTGTAACTTTGATTTGTTACTTTTAGTTTGTTGTGGTTATTGATGCTTTAAGGAAGGTTAAATTTTTAGGGTTGTGTTATATCAATTTTTGTGTTTTTATTCCAGTTAAAAGAATGACTGTAAATTTCAGTATTACACAGTAAAACTCTACTTTTTTCCTAAAAAAAAAGAAAGAAAGAACAGAAACATTCATGAGTTTGTTTGTTCTCAACTCACTTAAGATTCTTTGACTTGGCCGCAATAATGGTTGGTGAAAAAAGTAGTCAAGATTGGTGTGTAGTAAGAGCATGGACAGAGTGACAGACTCTCATTTTAACTTTCTTTTTTTTTTTTTACTACATGTATTTTATATTTTTCACATACAATCTTGTTTTGACACTGTAGCCATCAATTTTTTTTAGTAGGAATTTAAATTTTAGTTTATTACTACATTGTAAGAGACTAGTTCTTTTTCACTAAATCCAGCTATTGTTGGTTCCTCTCACCCTTGTGATGTTAAAAAATAATATTAATACCGATTTTTATTAATTTATGTATATTATAATATATTTGTTTATGCAAATACTCAATGTGATTCTATTGCATCGTTCTATTTATTAATGTAATGTGACAATATTGAATGTGTGTATAAAACTGTATTAAAGTATTTTGACAATACATATAAATTATTTTTAATTTAAAATTAAATGTTTTTATTCCTTATAAAATTAAGATTTATTTTTGTTTGCCTTTAATTTTTTGTTTGGTAATTTAAGTTTTAAAAAATTTAACTGTTTGAAATAGTATCTATCATCATTTAATAAGAATATAATATGCAATTAAAGATATATATCATGTGAGTGATAGCATGTGACATTATATGTTAATCTATAGTATAGTATGTCATATCATCAATAAAAAATGGTTGTAAAAAAATATTGAAGGAGTATACATTGAAAATGGCGGATCTAGGACTTTGCCGCAGGCTATTTTTAAAAATATATAATAATAATAATAATATATATAAAGGTAAAAAAAACACTAATAAATATTCAAGAAGATTAAGAAAATAGGGTACTAAGTTAAAATACATAAAAATAAGAGGATAAAATATTTTAAAAAATATATATTTATGATTTTATTAAATAAGAATATATTTACTTAGCCTCACATGAAAATGGATGACAGGTTCAAACTAAACACATAAAATTAGGAGTCTAAAATATAAAATTATCAAATAAATACTTAGTGATTTTATTAGAATGAGAGAGTATATTTATCTACCCTCAAATAAACATAGGTATGCCAATGTGTATGTATGGACATGTTCATTGACAATTAGGGAAATAAAATATAGAATTGTAAATATATGTAATATATTATATGATGTTATAAAAAGATAAGTAGAGAAAAATAATAGGTAATAATATATAGAATGTTTATGTTGTTGAGATGTTCATGAATAATTATCTAAAATTATTCTATTCATCTATTTTTTCATATATTATTTATACTTAATATATAATTACATATTTTATTTATATGACTTGTTTTTAGTTAATTATGTTTTTTTGTCTTGTCTTCCTTAGTTTAACTTTTGGTTATGTTCTTGACTGTAGTTGTCATTGTTATTAATGTGTGACATAGGCAATGCACTAATAGTTATAACTATTGTTATCACTATCACTTTAACCACCTCATTATCACTATTGCTATCTCCTTTGATCTTACTCTTATTACCTCCACAATTACATTATCATAACTATTTTCAAATTTTGTATCATATATCTACACAATAAAATTAAGAATGATTTGGGAATTGTAATTACATGTCCACGACTTTATATAACTCAAACATAAATCTTATAATCTGAAATAAAAATTATTGGTAAGATTGTAATTTCATCTTTCTACACTACAATTCTTATTTCATTATCCAAACATTTCATATATGATGTTTGATCGGAAAAAATGAAATAATTTTTTTTAATCAAATTTTCTTGTATGGTTCAAAAATAGTGAAAGGAAGAAGAAATAAGGTTTTTAAATAAAGATTTTTAAGTTATTTTTCTAGAGAGGTGTAAGAAAAAGTAGAGAGTTGTGATTCTCTTCTCACTTTTTTTTATTTAAAAATATATTTTCTAAAACAATTGTATACTATTGAGCAAATAGTTTCTCTTGCAATATTTATTGAGTTATGAAATATTGTTTCCAATACAAATTGTGATTCTCTTGCAAAGATGTTTTTTCATAGTTTACTTCTATATTTTTTTCATGTACCTTTTTTTGTTCAACTGTTTAGTGGATAATTTGAAAAACAAAAAATACACTCAAGGGTCAAAAGCTTTTAAATTTGCTTAAGAAACAAATAAATTTTAAAAACTAGAAAATTATTTTCGAAAACAATAACAAACAAGACCTTAAAATCTCTCTCCTTGGTCATTTTTGTTTCATTTGGCATTCCTCTTTTCCTTTTCTTTGAGCCAAACACTTGGTATATTTATCAATAATGGATGAGTTTTGCCTGCAAGTTGACAGTTACTAATATACGCAGATGAAGAATTGCAACCACCCAAATGATCATCATCATCGAATATATACGGATATAATTTCCTTCAATCATATAATGGAAAAACATGATTCAGTACGCAAATTTAAATGACCTGATCCGGAGGGTCCACAACAATCTTTATCAATCGGTTTCCATTGTTTTTCATAGGCCATGATTGATATTCTTGATTATGTCCCATGCACGAATGTTTTTTTCTTTTTCCTTTCCATTAACATTTTTATCTTATACATCTTATAATTTTTTTTATCCCTTTCCATCCACGTGTACTAAAACTATTTTATCAAACATAAAAAATTTGAAATCATAAAATATATAATTTTATACATATTTTTTAAAGGCATTTTCGTATGCATATTAAAAATACACTTAAAAATTAAAAAATAAAGTATCTATTAGCACGAAATATTTTCCAAGATAAAAACACAGTGCATGAAGATATATGAATGTGACGGGCCGCCTTTAGTCCTAACTTTTACTTTATTTGATGAGAAAGTATATAGCAGTCTAATCAGCCTATTAATAGAGAATCCAATTGACTCTAACTATACATGATCATAGCACGTAACGAGATTACGTTCAAACAATAAGTTATTTTTGGGAAAAGATAATAATAATAATTCATCTACTTCTACGTCACCTACATACGATTTTTAAACTCAATCTGAGTGCTGAAGATATTTAGATTACTCTTCGTCTCTAATCCATCACATTCGAGAATAGAACTCGATATAGTATTAATGACTCACGTAACCAACGTAATTGCTTTATTCAATAAAGTATTATTTCAGAAAGATGCATCAATACGAATTAACTAACTGTTTATTAGTGCAGTGTGGTCGGATTCAGACCTATTTAAATTTTTTTAATAAAATCTTTTTTTCTCTTAAGATAATTTATCACTATAACAATTGTTACATTAGATTAATAATTTTATTAATATTTCACCTATTGCTGTGATTTTTTTTAAAATTTCCATTTACTGTCTATATTGCTCAATTTATCTTTTCCCCACTAAAATTTACCCCATAATATTGACACACTCTTTAATTTTATCATTCTATTGTATTGTTTTAATATAAATTATGTAGTGCCATTCGCCAAAAAAAATTATGTGTTGCCCTACTTGATATTTTTATTTATTTATGGAAAGCATTTGTCCTTTTTCTTTATGTATATAATTTAATTTAATTGGCGTTTTTTAATAATAAAGATAAAGATAAAGATGTTGTCTGCTCCTTTCTCTTTCATATATAGTTATTTTATGGTTCAGCTTTAGTTTGGGGGCTGCTCTTTCTGAGTTTGCACTTTTTATTTGAATTAATATTAATGGACAGTGCTTATGTTAGGTGTAGTTTTACAATTATATGCGTGCGTATAAGCCGTAAAAATACACCAGCATGGATTTTTGGCTCTATGCTTTGGGCTTTTTATTTGTTAATATCATGGCAACTACGAGGAAACACCTATGTAATTAGTGTAGCAGGCAAATTAAATCGTTCAAGGGCCAGTGTGTCACTTCAAATAAACCATATAAATACATGCATGTACAATGTTTATTATAATTCTATGTATAAGCATGACACAGATGGTACAGTAAATTATTTCGAGCTTGCAAATTATTGGGTTAGCTACAAAGCTGAATCAAGGTTTTGTCTTTTGGTATGTGCAGATTAATTAAATAAACGTGTGACCAGCTTGAGAACTAGTTATTTTTTCTCGCATCTAGCTTTTCCTGGAACAAGCTTTATTTACTTAAAATTCACCCCATACTTAAATTTTAAAATTTAAACTTTAGTTCGCGATAATATAACAATAAGTCATCAGTCAATTTGACCAATTTTATTTCTCATGATTTCCATGTTTCCCATAAAAAAAAGAATAAAAAATAAGTTGTCAAACTTTTTGGTAATGTGTGAAAAAAAATACAGACTGAAATATATATAAAAAAATTGTCACGTGATAATCTTTAATTTATCTGTGAATTTAAAATTGTGCAAATAACATTGCCGTTTTCGCCCATCAAGTGAAACAAATAGATTTGTGTTTGTGTAAACTGCAAACGAAGTCAAAATATAAATTAATTTTCATTAACTGAAATCACTCGTAGATGTTTTAGAGTTAAACAACTTTATATGTTTGCTTTCACAAAATAAATCAATAACTCTTAAATTTAGACAACAGATAAATGAAAATGGATTGAGAGCCCTACATATATAAATCGGAAAAAATGTGAATAAACAAAAATGAGATGTGAATGTCTCTAGAAGTTTCAACCACATCAATCCAAGCATCTCTCTCCCACATGATTGAATGTTTGATAAATATACAAGCCGTGAAACTTCTTGGTAATGTGTGAAAAATATCAATTAGTCACGTGAATAATGTTTTGCTATGAATATAAAAATTTGCAAATAACATTACGGTTTTCAATCTTGTGTCTTGAGGTAATTGTGGTTTCTTGGTTAACCCCGGCCACCAAATGAAACAAATAGATTTGTGTAAACTGCAAATGAAGTTAAAATCTAAAGTGAATTGACTATTATTTTGCATTAAATGGATTCACTCATACATATATTGAGTTAAGCAACAATGTTTTGTTTTACAAAAATAAATCAATATAGCTCTTCAAATGTAGACAACAGATAAATGAAAATGGATTGAGAGTCGTACATAAATCAGAAAATGTGTGAATAAACAAGAATGAGATGCGAATAATGTCTCTAAAAAGTTTCAACCACATCAACCGAAGCAATATCTCCCTCCCACACGATTAAAATGTTTGATGAACATAGAAATATAAGGAGAGTGACAGGAGCATAAAGGTTTGGAGTTGAGGTTGGAGACAGAAGCAGCCTGTGAAATGAAAAGACTAGAAGCTAAGCAGGTACCAAGTGAGAGTGAGACAAATAATTGGACACATCACACAAAAACCAACACTTTTTCCATTCTTTTCCTTGTGGACAGCTCGCTAATAAAGGTTCACGAGAAGAGCTCATGCAGAAATAATATGGAGATTATTAATTTATTTATGGTCCCCATATACAAACCTATCAATATATATTCTGTTGCCTGCTGGTTGCTTCACGGATGTTCAGCACAGTCCTTATCAATATCTCCAATATCACCCTATTACTTTATGTTTCATATTTTAATCATTAGACTTTGGTCACTTTAGTAGTATTTAATAAGATTTTTTTTTATATTCTTATATATGAGTAGATATAGCATATGCATCATTGGAAAAAAGAAATTAGGCAATTCATGCTAGTTTGTGCAAGAGAATTTATATTTCATTTTAACAATATATATGTTTGAGGAGAGACAGTGATTGGATGTACAATTTTGAATAGATAATTAACTTTATAGTGAATTCAAAATATTAAAATTTTTAGTTGTAGAAATACACCGAGTTTCATTAGGAAATCAAAAGTTTTAATTATGTTAGTTACAAAAAAGAAGTATGAAAAATTCTTATAGTATATCCGATTGCAAATTATAATATATGTTAAATTTGTTAACTTTTATAATAATTAATTTTAAAATTATATCTAACATATTTTTCAATTAATTAAATTTATAAAATATTTTACACGGTCATGACTAAGAAGTTGAATTATTACGAAAGAAAATATGAGGAAGCTGATCAATGTTAATATTTTTAATTAAGGAAACAGAACACTAATAAATTGCCGTGTGCAATATTTTTGTTGCCTATTTTTTATTTATTAAATCTTAGTTGTCGAATTTTGTTTCTAAAGAAAAATGAGATTTGTATTATTTGCGGCACAAGTTTCTCATCTATGTAAGGTTTGCATCCCTAATCGAAACACACAACATAATTACAAGCAACAAATTGTGGACGATGTCGGGAATATTTTATTCGTATCTCTCAAATATTTCAAATTGAAACAACAATGGAATCATGGCATTGAGGTGTTGTTTACTTATAACTTATTAATTAGTTAAATTTTATTTTATTAGCTAAAAATCTGGTTTAAGTAAAAAAAGAATTTTCCTAGTTAATATTGTTGTAATTTTTTAGTTTGTAACTAAAAATATTTTTTTTACCCTTGTTTTATTTTTATTTTTATAATCCCCTGTTTAATCTTTCACATTTAAAGATTCTAATGTTTCTTCCATCACTCTCTCTTATGCACACCACCAGAGAGCTGATTGACCAATTGGAGTCATTTTCACAATCAAAATATTATATGGGTTTATTCTAGCTAAAATAATTTACTGACATGAGTCTTTTTTGAGTATTAATTGACCACGTTAATATTATTAGTTTGACTACTAAGTTTATTAAAAAATTACAAGTTTAAGGAGAATCCAACACGTGGCATGCTTCATATTTTTTTGTTATAATACTCACTAAAAATTTAATAATGCACCAATTGATATAATTAATATAATTACCAAAAAATAATAGAGTATTTTTAATATAAAAATGACCAAATCAATTACTATTTTCAATTTTATTTCTATAAGCAGATAATCAAGTTATATAATAAAAAAGTAATTTTATGACAGAAAAATAAATATATAATCAAGTTTATGAAATAAAAGTCCTTTTTAATGAAAAATAAATTAATTTAGTATTTTTTATCATATAAATATATTATACATTTATAGAAATGAAAATTAAAATATTAATTGATTTGTTCATTTATATATTAACAATACGTAGTGTTTTTGTTAATTATATTAAAATAACTATTATCTCGGTTTTTATTATTATAAATTATTTATCTTAATTAAAATATGAAAAATATAATTAACGAGTTTGATGCTTTGATAAAATAATTAATTATGCCTATATCTGTTATTCTTTATTTGTCAAATAAGTCAATATTTGATTTTTAATTTAACTAACTTTTCAGTTACATGGCGTAAGTAGGTTTGTTAGTTTCAAGGTCCAAAGGCTTTAGACCCTATGTTCCCCAACCCAACCCATTACGACACCCTCAGGCCCATTATTTAGCATATGGTATGGTCTGGACATATAGATATAGACCCATTACGTATATTAAAAACGAGGGGAAAAACTTTATACATTCAGCAAAAGACTAATACACCATTCTGATACAGTGTATTTTTAATTCTTACAGATTCACAAATTCATAATTTTTTTTGAGAGGCCATACGGATTACTCAATCCATCCGTATGGGCCATACGGATTACCCAATCCGTAGGTAAGTTTTTTTTAAAGTTAAAATATATTTTTCTAAATAATTTAAAATAATGACACATGCAAGTTTCGAAGCTACAACCTTCACATTATTAACGCGACGTTCCAACCAACTGAGCTAATAGGTCAATTATGTTAAAAAATAGTTAATGTTGATACATATAATATTAAATTTTTTAATGTATATTTAATACACATAATTTTATATAATAAATTTTGTAACAATTAATTTTAATCTAATAATTAAAATATTTTTTCACATATAAAAATCATAATTTTAAATTAAAATCATAAGTTTAATAAAAATTTATAGATCTAATAAAAATTATATTTGTATTTACATGTTAAATTAAAAATCATATCTGTATATACAGTTTATTAAACCTGCAAATTTTTATTAAACTTATGATTTTAATTTAAATCTATGACTTTTATATGTAAAAAATACTTTAATTATTAAATCAAAATTAATTGTTACAAAATTTATTATATAAAATTATGTGTATTAAATATTTATTAAAAAATTTAATGTTATATGTATTAATATTAATTATTTTTTAGCATAATTGACCTATTAATTTAGTTGGTTGGAATGTCACATTAATAACGTGAAGATAGCAGGTTTGAGATCTACATGTGCTATTATTTAAAATTATATATTTTAACTTAAAAAAACTTACTTACAAATTAGGGAATCCATGCTTGTAATAAAGTGAGTGTAATTTGGCTATTTAAAAAAGTTGGAATGGTGTAATAGTCCAAAAACGAGCCCATTATTTCACAAACTTTCCCGTTTATCGACCCACATCCGAAACTACGTCGTTTCGGTAAAAGAATATCTCATCTGTTATCTCCTTGATCCTTCCCACGCCACGGTGCTCCTCGTTGCTCTTTTACTGCGTTCCACTGTTCTTCATCTTTCTTCTGGTCAATGGTTGCTCTACAATTATTCTATTTTTCCCATTCAGTATTCTTCACTAGGTGCAAGTATTCCTCTTAGCGCCAATCTTCAGCACATTTGAATACTTAATTGCGGATTCATCATTTTTAATTTTGTTTCGGTTCTGAATATTCAAGGGGTTTTTAAGGATATTTCATTACTGGGTATCCATTTTCTCAAAAAACCATGTCTTTGTTCCTTAAAGCTTTGCCTTTGATGGCCTTCCGCGCGAGGCCATCTCTGGTGTTTCTGTGCAGAGTTTCCAACACCATTCCATTGTCACTTTCCAGAACCAGAACCGTGCATTCCGCTTCTGCTTCAACACAACCACCTTCTTCTGCTTCTGCTTCTGAAACACTCACTTCCAGTGCTAAACCACCTTTTCCCATCAGTGAACCCCTTGAGTGGGCCAACAGGACTGCATTTTGTGGCGAATTGTCTTCAAATGATGTGGGAAAAAGTGTCCAGCTTTGTGGGTGGGTTGCTCTTCACAGGGTCCATGGTGGCCTCACATTTCTTAATCTCAGAGACCACACTGGCATTGTTCAGGTACTTGCATGTTTTAAATGGTTGGTTTTCTTAATCAAGTTCTCCTATGAGATTTTATTGGGGCTTGAACGTTTACTTAGCCTCGTCCATTTCATAAAAAGTTTATGTATTGCCAATGCTTCTTTCGTAGTTTTCTGTTATGCATTTACTACTTTACTGTTACTGTTGTTTGTAACTGTACTTGCTGTGTATTCTTATTAAGCTTGAATTTCAGGTTACAACCCTTCCAAATGAATTTCCAGATGCCCATTCTGCTATCAATGATCTGAGACTTGAGTACGTGGTTGCCATTGAAGGTGTTGTCAGGTCTAGGCCAGATGAGTCGATCAACAAGAAGATGCAAACAGGCTTCATCGAGGTATATATCATTTGTAAGGGTGAATTTCATTTTGCTATTGAATTGACAACAATTTGGTTGCCCGAAGGTTTTATTTTCTCCATCACTTCCCCATGTTCCTTCCTTGTTATTCTGTGAAGAAATGTGCTTTGTACTAAAGAAATTGGCGTCTGGACTCTGAAGATCTGTTTATTTTTTTTTTTATGTTTTATTTATGATTTATTGATATCAACCAATTTTTTTGTATATATGTGTGGCAGGTTGCTGCAAATAGAGTTCAATTGCTAAACTCTGTAAATTCAAAGTTGCCATTCTTGGTTACTACAGCAGATGATGCAAAAGACTCTCTTAAAGAGGAAATCCGTTTGAGGTACTAGCTGTGAAGTTACATGATACTCATAATTGCTTATTTGTAATTATTTATGTTGGTTTGGTTTCTTGTAGAAGTTCGTCATTATGAGGTCAAAATCTTATTATTTCCCTTGTCAATGGTTGGTAGATAACATTGTCCCTTAAGCATGTGGCCATGGGTTTGATCCCTAGCTCATGCGTATGGGAAAACATTTGTTGGGAGAGGTCAACCCCTTACATGGATATCTCGGGGGATACCTTGGTTCACACACAAAAAATCTGATGCGAAAATAGCTTCTGTTCTTTAATTTCACATGGTTGGTGCATTTACTTTTATCTTGTCTTAGGTTTTCATGGTTTTTCCCTATTAATTTTGTGGTCTATATTTGAATGTTAGAAAGTCATTTATTTAGTAATCACATGTTTGACTTATCTTTTGCTTTTGTTTTGTGGTTGACCTATCAAAGTTTCTTTCATAATACCTATTCTTAATTGTTTCATGTATGTTTATAAGATATCTATTGCTTATAATTGCTTTTTTGCAGGTATCGATGTCTTGATCTGAGGCGGCAACAAATGAATTTCAACATATTGCTGCGGCATAAAGTGGTTAAACTCATTCGAAGATATCTAGAAGACGTTCATGGTTTTGTTGAGGTATTATCCTGTGAGTTCATCACTTAAGTTATGTTCTCTTTTCATTAAGTAATTGTGTTGCTTGCCTTCCACTGTTATTACTCACTCTGGGGGTTGGTTTTTGATATACTGTGTTGATCTTACCTTTGTTGGTCATAAGATAGATTGAAACTCCAATTTTGTCAAGATCCACACCAGAAGGTGCCCGGGATTACTTAGTTCCATCAAGAATCCAGGTATTTAGATCTTTTCACCTCTTGCATGAGATTATTATTTTGCAGCTTTTGTTGCTCAAGATTATGATCATGAAATTTATCCAATATATTTCGAACCATTGATTTATATATATATATATATATATATATATATATATACACAACTACGTACCCCATTACCTGGAGGCTCCACGCTATACACAAGTTAGGGGGAGGGATATTGTATGCAGCCTTACCCTTGCATATGCAAAGAGGCTGTTTCCGGATTCAAACCCATGACCAACAAGTCACCAAGACACAACTTTACCGCTGTGGCAGGGCTCGTCCTCATATATATGTATATTTTATTTTTCTTGGTTTAATATGGGTTCCAATTTCAATAGAGTAAAGAAGTCAGAATAAAATACCTTAAAAATATTGGTCCGGTCAAGTGTCAGTACAGTGGGGGAATTTCGTTTTAGCTTTTATAGGACCAAATCCTTCCCCCATAAGTTTTATCCTAGTCGCAAATTTCACAACCAGTTTATCTCTTCTCTCATACATGTGATGGTAGAAACATTGCTGGCGGGTGGCGGCAACATTTGACAGTGACTCCATGAGTCCAAATTTCCTTCCTGTTTGCCAAGAGATGATGCATCATAGGAATGTGATGATGTGCTCTTGCTGGCTTTGCTCTGTGTTGTTTGCTGTCTGAATGCCAAACAAAACAGGCAAACACTCATTTTGAAGAATTCCTTCCCCTTCATAATTTCTGATAAACATTTTTCATATTGTTTTATTAAATAAAATTCTCTCTCTTTGTGTGTGTATAATCTTTTAAAAATTTATATTAACAGACCCATACATTATTTTTTTTTTATAAAAAATGTCATATCTCATACCTTTATCTATACTCATACCTTGCAATTTGTTGGGTACCGAACAATCACACAACAATCGAGATAGCAGAAAGAGAGTAAATGGAAGAAGAAAATAACACACAGAGTTTACCCTAGTTCACCTAATGTGAGCTACGTCCAGTTATTCACTATATTTCCTCACACACACGTGCAATTCACTCAGATTACAAGGAAATATAGAGGCTTAGAAACCCTAAGCACCGTAGCTATTCATGGGCCCAAACCCAAACTACAAATAATAAAACACAAGGCCAATAACAGTACTAGGCCTCGAAAAAAGTTCCAGGTCGCTGCCCCCTAGCTCCCGTCGGGGTGACTCCCCCGGGCCCTCGTGCTTATCTTCTGAAGGCAAATGAGCCATACCCAACACAATTAAGTCTCTTATGTTTTGGTAGTGCAAAACATGATTGGAAACACAGTACAGTTCCCACAAGTAAGAACCATAGCTGCATCGACTATTTGTCTGTGTTATGATTTTTATTTTAATGGATAACGTTTTTGATGAGTAGAGCATTGCTAAGAGTACAATGAAAGGCAATAGAAGTTTTTTTTATCTATTTTTTGTGAGCTACTTAATTGATATTGTTTTATTGATTCACTATCACATGAATTATGAAGCCAGGAACATTCTATGCCTTGCCACAAAGTCCTCAGCTATTTAAGCAAATGCTAATGGTAGCTGGTTTTGATAAATACTATCAGATTGCAAGGTAATATTTTCGTCTTATGTGTGAGTCTTTATTTGTAGCTTGGATTCTTTTATTAGAATATGTTATTGTACCCATTTAGTGCTTTTTCCTTTTTCTCTTTTAAGTTTTTTTGCTATACTAATATGCATTTTAAGTGACTTTCATTAGCTAAGAATATAGAATGCTTTTTTTGTAAGCTATACCAAACTTAAAATTGAAACAATTATGATGCAAGTGACTTTTCTTTTTGGATAAAGTGCAATTTACTTTTTGCCAGATGTTTTCGTGATGAAGATTTAAGAGCTGATAGACAACCTGAGTTCACCCAGCTAGATATGGAAATGGCCTTTACTCCTTATGAGGATATGTTGATGCTTAATGAAGAATTGATTAGAAAGGTTAGTCTTTACTATTTGTAATCAGACCTCTCTAACAGCTTATAAAATGCATATAATTCATTATTTTGAAAGTTGGGAGTAATTAAAGCATATCGTGACTTGAGGTGGAAATTTGGAACAAAGGAATCAGGTATAAATAGAAGGGAATTTCCTTTAGTGATTTGAAATGTCAAATGTCATCATTGAAGATTTAGAAGCATGTATAAATGTCAACTGAGAATGCAGGACAACTAAAGACAAAATTTAGTGGAAAACACCTTGTTCTTAGATCTAAAAATCTCATTAAATAGCTTTATGAGCCAAATAAAACTTTTTTCTTCTATATATTTTCAAAATTCAAATGGAATATTATCAAAACTAACTACTTTATCATTATCCATCCTCTTAGGAGGAGCTTCTTTAATTTCTCCAACTTAAATTGTGATAGTAAGCCAAATTTTTTGGATACAGATCTTTGATGTATGTGGTTTTACATAAAAATGGCTATAATAATTGGATTGCATTGCTAATTTGTGAGTGATTGAGGATGATTTCATGGAAGAGTGTGCCAATTGGCAAATTGTTTGAGGGGCAAATATATTTTTTCTATTTTAAAGTTGTTCATCTCCTATATTATAATATATGCTTATTACTTACACACTGTTTGGTTTAGAGGAAAACAATAAGAAAGAAACGAGGACAAAAAATTGTTAGAAATGCTCATTTTCTCTTATTTGGTTTATCATAGAAAAGTGAAGGAAAAGAAAATCTTAGGGTGAGTCCCACCTCCTAACTTTTCTTCTCCATACCAAAGAAAACACTTTGGAAGCTGTGAATATAGGAATGTTCCTAAATTGCCCCTTTTTGTCTTGTCTCAAATCAAGCCCTGTGCAGTAACTTGAACACCAAAAACCAAATAAAATCATCATCTTTGAGTACATGATGATGTGCTGGATGACCCAAATGAACTTCAAGTGATGAAATGTGACTCACTTAAGCTCAAATCTTTGATTAACATTCATAATTTTTTATTTAACATCATAATAACCCTTTTTTTGGTGTACCCAATGCAACTAGAAGTCCTTTACATTCAAAATTTGATTACATTAACAGTTGTATTGGTTTTTCTTAGTTTGATGGTAATTATGGTAAGTATATGCTCAATTTTTAAATTGCATAATTGATTTTTCTGAATTTTTTATCAGCAGTAGTAAAGTTGCAGGAAAATTGGCACAGATACAGATGTTCATTGGCCAAATTATGGTTTTCTTCTCTTATTTCTCTTTAAAAAAACAAGAATAAAGAAATTACAATTTTCTTTCTCCATTTTTTCTTCCAAACCAAACAACAACACAAATTTCTTTATTTTCTCTTTACTTTCTCTTCTTTTTCTTTCTTCCCATTTTCTTTCATTTGCCAATCAGTGTGTTAGTGTAAGTAGGGTGCATTTGTTGCAGGTTTTTCTTGAAATTAAAGGTGTGGAGTTACCTAATCCTTTTCCCAGGCTTACATATGCTGAAGCAATGAGTAGATATGGTTCAGACCGGCCAGATACCAGATTTGATCTTGAGTTAAAAGATGTAATGATCTTTCTTTCACCTCCTCCATAGCACTTTTGTATTTTCTTGTGTATAGCAGTTGTTTTTTTTATGATCCTGTCTTTTGTGTTCGTATTCTCTTTGATTTGATAATTGATATACCTTGCTGTTGTCTTGTATCGCAGTAGCTACCTATATTTGCTTCTTAAGGAATCTTGCTGTAATATAATTTTTCCGGTGCTGCAGGTATCTGACATTTTCTCAGGGTCTTCCTTCAAGGTTTTCTCTGATTCCTTGGAGAGTGGGGGAGTTATCAAGGTGTTCTGTGTACCTTCTGGTACAAAAAAATACTCAAATTCAGCTCTTAAGAAAGGTGATATTTACAATGAAGCACTCAAATCTGGTGCCAAGGGTTTGCCTTTTCTCAAGGTCTTGGATGATGGTAAAGAATGAATTTGCTCTTAATAATATGTATTTTGTTATATTGGGAGATATTTATTATATTCCATTGTCTATTGCGTAAACCTTTGATTTTAGGAAATATTGAAGGAATTTCTGCTTTAATATCAAGTATGGATCCTACAACTAGAGGGAATTTGTTAAGGCGATGCTCTGCAGGACCAAGTGATCTGATTCTATTTGCAGTGGGTCATCATGCGTCTGTAAATAAAACTTTAGACCGTCTTAGAGTTTATGTAGCCCATGATCTAGGTTTAATTGACCATGTAAGTTGGTGATTGGTTTTGTAGAGAAAAAATGCTCTCTTTCTCAACTATTTCTTTTTCTAATATTATTTGGTTATTTTGTTTGAGTTTTAGGGCAGGCATTCAATTTTGTGGATAACTGATTTTCCGATGTTTGAGTGGAATGATCCAGAGCAGAGGCTTGAGGTCTGTTCTGCTTTTAAACCTAACAGTCTATTTCTCAATATAATAAATGTCTTGTTTTGAAATTGTTTGACCGTTCTTTGTCGTTACAGTTATCTTTGCTGTTTCTCTCTTTTTTCTTTAAATTTATGTCAATGTGTGAATTGACAATTTTCCTTTTGTCAAGCCTTGAATATTATTCAGTTCCTTTGTTTGGGAAGTTTTGGAAATATTAGTTAATGCACTTAGGAAATAGTACGTTCATGTATCGCATGATAAAATGCAATTAGTACTCGTGGGTATTAGTGTTTAGGAAGTTGTAGTCAATTAATATTAGCCTAGGAAATAATCTCCACTACATATCAACTAGTCTATATGTATGAATGATATGTAGAACATATGTACTACATTTCTCTTGAATGACGAAGCATTCTTTCTGTAAATTCTCTTAAAAATATTCTGTTCTATCTTTCTCTAAATCTCCTCTAAATTGAACTGGATGGCCTGTGGTTAGTGCTTGATTTTTTTATCTTGAGGGAATAAGAGGTCCTAGTAAATTTTTTGGGTATAATAAATCATTTCTGGTTTTCTTTCTTATTATTCTTTCCATTATTCTGAATTATGGCCTAATTCAGGCTCTTCATCATCCTTTCACTGCACCAAATCCTGAAGACATGAAGGACCTTGCATCTGCTCGTGCATTGGCTTATGACATGGTTTACAATGGGGTGGAGGTAAGAGTCATTTCTGATTATTTTCCTCTCTGTAAGCTGTGAGGCTTGATGATTTGATCACTGATATCTGTATTAATAACAGTTTTAATTTGTGCCTATTTTTTGTCAGATTGGTGGGGGAAGTCTGAGAATTTATAAACGTGATATACAACAAAAGGTTTTAGAGATTGTTGGCATCTCAATGGAGCAGGTCTGTGGACCATTCATCTGAAATAATGGCTATGACACCATTCCTGTTCATAGTTATCTTTTCATTTATTTTGCATCTTTCTATATTCATAAAGTGCTTCAATGTTGCCAGACAAATTTAAACTAGAATTATAAATGGTTATAATGGAGTGGGATATAGATTGGCGGAAGGTGTGTCTTAGGATGGAATGGAGAAAATGTATAAGCTTGGTGGAGGGTTAGACTTGTTTTTTTTTATCTTCCAGATAGTCTCTTTTTAGTTCATTTCCTCTTCATTTTTCCCCCTCCGTCTTTCACCCTTCTTTTCTTTTGTCTTATTTCTCCTTTTTCTTAGCCTTTTTTTTTTACCTTCTTTTTGTATCTATCATTGGGTTCATCTACCACCGACCCCAATTAACATTGATTGTTGATTGTTTTCCTGTGTCCCATTACTTTTTCTGGCTTCACACCGTCCACTATGTTACTGAATGAATGGATGATAAATCTGACTACTCTTACTATTTTAGTTACTATCCTGATAATTAAAATGGGTACAGATCTTAATGGAAATAAAACTGAAGAGATCTAAAACTGAATGGCTAAAGGGTAGGAAAAATACGAGCCTATTGAAATTTTACATAATGCTTTCAAAATGGTACAGATCTTAACAGAAAGAAAATCTGAATAGATTTTTTTTGTTTTTGAGATGTGTTGATTTAGTTTGAAAGCTTCTGTATGGACTTGCACTGATGCAATGAATTTCCTTGTATACAACTCCATATTTTATTTTGTGATAAGTATCTTTATGCAAAATGCAGTTTTGACTTCTGCTTCTTGGATGATCTGTTACACATTTGATATTTATCAGTTCTTCCATCCTTGAAATAGGCTGAACGCTTATATATGTAGTATCATAGAAGGCATTTTACTATTTTGGCACTTTCAACATGAATTATGCATTGTAATTTCTTTCAGGCTGAAGCAAAGTTTGGTTATCTTCTTGAAGCGCTTGACATGGGAGCTCCACCACATGGTATGCAGATTTATGTTCTAAAATAGTTTATAGCTCAAATCCTCTTTTTTCCTTTGAGAAACTGAACTATCCTGGTTAGTATCATTGGTCTGTGTCCATTGTCCAACCATCCATCTATGAAAAGGCAATTTTCCTCCTAGTGTTTTTAAAGTAATGGTTAACAATAGCTGTGAAACATATATGCATGGGTGGGTCATGAAATGCAACTCTGCTAGGGTCTGGTTCAGATTTGGTAGAGTTGATCTTAAAAGAATTGATTTTTAAAAATTTGGTTCTTGTTGGGGAATGATTTTAAAAGTGAGTTCAGAAGAATCAATTGTTTGGATGGCAAAGCAGAATCACTTATTTGCTTTTGAAGTATATAGATTTGTTGTTTTAAAAAAAACTATATATCTCTCATTTAGAATCAATTATACTAAAAGAAACAATTTTTTCACTTCTCACCACAAATTATTTTGTAAACCCAAAATTTTAACCAAATAACCATGTTAATACACATAATTTTCATGGCCGCAAACATCATTTGATTGTACAACAAACAGGGGATTAGCTGATTTTAAGTTAAGGATGGACAGAGTTGCAAGCAATTTTTAAAAACAGTGTCTTCAGCATCAACTTCTGTTGTCTTAGTTTAGGTGTGCCTTAAGATTGTAAATTGTGTTGGGAAAATGGTTGAACAATCTTAAGAAATTGCGAAGGATTTGGATAAAAGGGGGTTCAGTTGTTGGCTCATAGAGAAAGTTGTAAGGAGGGTGTCAAGAATCTTTATATGAGCCATCATTGCTACATTTTTGGTTCCACTTGCATAATTACAGTTTTACATATTGGAGGGTTATGTGGTTAAAAATTGATCAGTGTGATTTTTTAATCGCACTATTTGAATCATTGTTTCAGGGGCACCTATTGTTTTTCAATAAGATCAATAATTGTAGATTTTATTGATAATTCTCGTATACGAAATGTAGGAGGCATAGCTTATGGGTTGGACAGATTGGTTATGCTGTTGGCGGGGGCTAATTCCATCAGAGATGTCATTGCTTTTCCAAAAACAACCACTGCACAGTGTGCCCTCACGAGATCACCATCTGAGGTGGATCCCCAGCAGCTGAAAGATCTGTCAATTACAACATAGATTTATACTCAACACTCCACACCCATTTTTGTATTGTTCTAAGGAATAATTTATGTATATCAAGGAAGAGGAGTTTTAATTAATTCAATGTGTATTTTTTAAGGAGGGGTGCCATTTATGATTGTAACATTGGAGGTAAACCTACTTATGCTAATCACATTTTTGAGCCAAACAAATTTATAGAAATGGATAATCTGAATCACAATTGGATGTAGTTGCTGTCTAGATGATTGTATAGCATAAACTATCATACCATAGCACGATTTCGGGGGCCAGAATCGATTCCAATAAGGTATCCAAACATGCACTTATTATTTCTCCACTATATTAATAATAGATGGATATACTTTTATGGTTAAATTGAAAATTGAAAATTTGATCCCTATTTTGAGCAGTTTCTACATGAAAAAACATTTACAAATTGATCCTTGCCATTTGGTAAAATATTTTATATTCTGGTTCTTGTAGTTGCACATTGGTTTTCGTTTTGGTCCCTGCTTGAAAAAGAAGAAATTTTAATAAATGATAGGGACTAATTTGTAAACAATTTTTCATGTAAGGACCATAAATATAATTTTTTATGTAGAGACTACTTTTCATATTTCTTCCAGATAAAAATATATTGTACAACATTTTTTAAAAAAAAATTGGTACATTTAATATACGTGTTTTATTTATATTTAATACATTTTATAAATATAACAAATTGAGACACACGATTGATAATGTGATATATTTTGGTTCTGATAAAACCGTGGAATCAAGCAAATATGAAGCATAACATACTGTTCTATTTCATTTTATTTGCATGTTAAGCACTGCTTTTTATTTCAAATTTTACGGATTAAGTTACAGCTAGAAGTTGTAAACTTGCAGCTAGTATAGTTTAGCACTCCAATTTTTAAAAGAAATATCAAAGTCAAGCTCACAATAAATTCTTTCGTGTGATAATATAAGATTTGAAGAGAAAAGAGCTTACCTGAATTTAAGTAATTTATATTTGGAAATTTAATTTTTATCTTAAAATCAGTTTATAGTATAACCATAATTTTTTTTACCCAACACAAAAGCAAATTGCTTCCACTAGAGTCACATTTGAAAATATTTTCCCATTTGAAATATTATTCCAATGTTTATCCATATCCAAATATATATAAAAGTTTCAAAATAAAAATACTAATTGTTTTTAAAAATAACAAAAACAAACAAACTTGATTCTATGGAATATGGATAATAACTTAAGAGACACGTTTCTCGTCTCATACCACATGACGATGACGCGCATCCTTTGAAGCAATAGAGAGAGGCTTACGCATTTGAGTGTTTCTTCCTACACCATTCACTTTTTCTAATACACCATTTTAAACAGTGCATTTCCGAAATTGCCCTTCACTTTTTTGCTGACTTTGTACACGAATCCGTAAGAATCTTACGGATTCGTCAATCCGTAAGTTTCTTACGGATTCGCCAATCCGTAAGTTTCTTACGGATTCGCCAATCCGTAAGAATCTTACGGATTCACCAATCCGTAAGAATCTTACGGATTCACCGATCCGTACGCTTTTTTTTTATATATATATACGGATTGGGCAATCCGTAAGCCCAATCCGTACAGTTTTTTTTTTTT
>CM023945.1:31142725-31244338 GCA_013407115.1 Glycine latifolia
TAAATTAAATAAATTTAGTGATATATATATATATATATATATATATATATATATCAATATTAATTAATTTATAACATAATTGGTCTATTAGCTCAGCTGGTTGGAGTATCGTGTTAGTAACCTGAAGGTTACAAGTTCGATACCTGCATACACCATTATTTTCTAAAATTTATTTTAACCTACAAAAAAAAAACTGTACAGATTGGGCTTACGGATTGCCCAATCCGTATGTAAAAAAAAAAAAGCGTACGGATTGGGCTTACGGATTGCCCAATCCGTATATATAAAAAAAAAGTGTACGGATCGGCGAATCCATAAGATTCTTACGGATTGGCGAATCCGTAAGAAACTTACGGATTGACGAATCCGTAAGAAACTTACGGATTGACGAATCCGTAAGAAACTTACGGATTGACGAATCCATAAGATTCTTATGGATTCGTGTACAAAATCAGCAAAAAAGTGAAGGGCAATTTCGGAAATGTACTGTTTAAAATGGTGTATTAGAAAAAGTGAATGGTGTATGAAGAAACACTCTACGCATTTTGACGTGAAATTTAATACTATTTTTTTCTTCTTTAAAGTATAAATTAAATACTATTATAAAGTGTTGGTAATCGATGCGGGACCAAATGCATGCTAAGCTCCGGCCCACATTTTGTTATTTGCTGGGCTCGAATTTTCATTTTATCATCAGTTGCAACACATTTTATTTTATTTTATTTGTAACACGATTTTCATTCTGGGGTAGGGTGGTCATTCAATCTGTTTATTTCCTGATTATCTAATCATTAATCTAACTAATTTATCCAATTGTAATAATAAGTATTTGGATGCAACTTGCAACATTATATAATACATAAATATTAAATTTTATTTTGTAAAAATATTTTTTTGAAAAATAAAATATATTATATTTTAAATTTGAGTTGGGTATCTATCTTTAATGTGAGGTTAATTAATGAGTGAGTTAGACGATCTTTCATAAAAAAGTCATGGTTTGACTGAATTTTTTAATAAATCATAAATAGACTAAAAAAATTAATTTTGATATATTAATAATTATTATAATTCTATTCCTTGGCCCCTCACAAAGACACAAACTCATTTCTATGTCTTCTTACATACATAAGTATTAGTATTTTTTTCCTTGAGCATGCCCCCTCAAAAAAAAGATTCTCCTGTCTAGCTCTGCCATTTTGTCAATGTCCGAACTTTGAAGCCCAAGAAATGTAGCATTGCTTATAATATGTACTATTTGCTTATTTGGATTAATGGATTTTCATGGATTATGTCTGACAGTCTCTAAAAAAAATATAAAGGAAAGAAATAAAAAGAATAAAAGTAAAATAAAAAAGACATTGCTTGAAAAAATAGAAATAAAAAAAAGAAAACCCTTCATTTATTTAGATGAGTGGAAAAGTAGATGAAATAAAATACATAAATTGTATAATTTGTTTATATTAACTAGAAAAATAAATTTAACTAACTTTTTATATTAAATTATTCATTCTTAATATAAACTTATTTATTACTTTTATATTATAAAATTTTATTTTTTAAAAAGTAAAATAAAAACATCCAATACAACACATTTCCCCTCAATTTCATGATACTTTTGGGGGGGCAATTTCTTTCTTTATTTTTTTCCCCTTAAATTACACCTATTATAAAACTTCATTCCTTCTTTTTCTCATCACAAATATTTCTTTCTTACCTCTCTTCTTTATTTACCCTCAAACAAATAAAGGGTAAAAAGTCTAAAGCTCCTTCAGATATGAAGGAAAAGTGAATAACTTGAATCCTTAGAGGTAGATACCAAAACAAGTATGAAATTTTTTATGTCAACATATATAAATTAGGTCTACATAGAATGGCCTCAATTTTGAATATGTCCCTCCTATCCACATAGAAGTAATTATTAAGCTTTAATGAATTTGGAACTTTGCTGCGCCACCAGCATGATGGTTTTTCGTTTTGGATCATAATTTGATTAAGTCCAGCAAATACACACCATAAAAATGCTATGCAATATAGTCTGCTTTAGGAATATTGAAGCCTCGATCTGTATGGCCGGTCTATAAAGTTCCCTATTCCCTCGTAAAGTAGAGATTGAATCATTATTAACTTCATAAAAAAAGATTACACGAGCTATGCCAAAATTATAGAAACAGAGAGGGCAGACATCAACAAATGAAGGGCTATGCGTAACGCATTATAACAATACGATAACCAAGAAAATAAAGTCAAATGCAGAGGTTTTGTTAGCAAGTCATAATCGTGCTTTCCTTCTTCAATTCATTTGAACCTTGTGTTGCTACTTTCTTGATAAATAATTAAAAATATTGTTGTTTAGTGTAAACTTTGCTTACTCCAGGATAACGGCAATTATTTGATTTGATGGGTTTCATTAGAATAAATTCATAAAAATATTGTGACATAAAAATGAATGGTTGACAATATATAGTATTAAAAAGTTCTTTTTTTCCACTTTATAAAAGTACATACCGTGTCATGGCAAGGAGAACTGTTCGTGTATGTGGAAGGTTTGCTCTGATGTTCCTTATGAATTTTAGATGGGATGAGGTTATTATTTTGTTTCTTTTTACTGGTAAATATTAATCGTTATTTTTTTTTAGTAGATGAAATTGAAATTATGATTTTTTTTCCTTTCTTTTTTTATCATCAAATAAATCTTATAGTTCTTTTTTTATTATGAAATTAACTTTATAACTTCTAAGAACGAGATTATTTTCAAACTATGTTAAGTGCGTTAAGATAGAAGAAAGATAAATTGAAACCTTATCCGATGCGGAAGAACACTGCATAAATCCTAATAAATAGATGAGATGTAAAGTTTTCAATATTCCTGCAATTATTTGGAAGATGTTATACCCATATGGTATGAAATCTGATAGCCACCAGAATTTTTAGTTAGATGCCCCGTTACATCAGAGTAGAATCCATTTAATAGCATAGCTTAAGAATACTAAATAGAAGATAAAAGGTAACTTCTCATAGATTGTCTTAAATGATTATTGTAGTCAAAATCATTAACTCTGTTAATTTAGTGCACAGGAGTTACATTTTTATCCCCACAAAATTCAAAGTGATTTTAGTCTTTATAAAATTGAAAATTTGCTTTTAGTCCACATAAAATTCAACAACTTCTACAAAGTTTAGACACTTTAACTCAACATCTTCTACATAGCTCTACCACTAATTAAACAAATTTGAAATCAAGCGTGGCAGGTTCGTTAGTTACCGAAGGGTGTAAGGGAATATATAGTAGATGTTTTAATACTCGATTTGTATTTGAGTCGATCGTCATTTTGTTTGTGTTTAGAGAAACCTACGTTATTCTACTTTTACCTTTTCCTGTAATTTCTAATAATAATTGAGATAAGGTTTTTAAAATTAGATTGTTTATTGAATCAGTGAAAGCAATGATTCAAGATTTAATAATTTAACCATGGCTGAACCATGGTTTAACAATTATAATTTAAACAATACTACCTAATTATATATGTTTGCGAGATGAATGTGGAAGTGGATATATTAGAGATTTTAAAATGACTAAATTAAGATAAAAATTAATTGAAGACTAAAATTTAAATTTTTTGAGGATTACAATCCAGCATTGAATTTAAGAGAAATAAAATCAAAACTTTTAAATTTTATAAAAATCAAAATTAAACTTAAAAAATTTTCATGAATAAAAAATATTCTTAAAATGACGCATGTAATAATTGTCACGTGTCAATTTTTTTACATGCATGTCATGTGATTGATATGGGAGTTCCATATTACCTAAAATATTCATTGTATAGTACTAACATCTAATTTTGCTAGTTACGTTAATAATAAATTAATAGAGTTAGTAACTTAATTAGATTAAATATAACATATTTTAGAATAATAGTGACAAAAAAAAACTACGGAATAAAAAAGAGAGTATAAAACCAAAAATTTGGAAATGAAAAATAGATATTAGCCAATTTTAAAAATAGATTATGAAAGTTGATTTAAACAAATTGTACAAATAAAGCTTGTGGCCAAGGTTACTCCTAAATTAGTTGACGGGCAAGTCTGCTACTGTGGTTCACAACTTTTCATTATGCCTTTGCATGCCTTGGTGGTTGGAGTAGTCTTTGTCTTAATGAAAGAGATTATGACAAGGACTATATTATCATTTTTATTATTATGAACTAATTATCAATTAATGAACGAGCAGAAGCAAGAACAAAACAAAACAGAAATTATCCACATATATATATATATAGATATAAAAATATAAGGATATGAAATTATGAACACAAAGAAATTGAGGCCAGTGGCTTGACACTTGTGCAACACGTTCTCTATACTTCTTTTTTTATTTAAATGAAAGGTCGATAAGAAGGAGCACTTGGGGGCCACGTGGTGTCACAGAATGCTTACAGTAGTACGCGCGTATACATGAAAATGTAGACGACTCACCAACAACCATATCTCTTAACATTTGCCTGTTAGGGTAAGGGGGAGAGAGAGCACTGTGTGTGACGGTCACCTAATTAATTACTACTACTACTTATGGTTTAGATTAATACACATCACAATCAAACTCCAAAGCTTCACGAGAAATTTCGTGTGTTAGGACAACTACATACATGTGTTACGAAGGATGCTACATCTGCAGATAATTAACAAGTGCACGATCTCGCTATCACCCTAGCTTTAATTTCTAGATCTATGGATTGGGTAATTAATTACCTAATTTTTAACTCTTTAATCCTAATAATTATTTTTGTGTTTTACTTTTTAGTAATAATACATGAATAATTCTTTATTTTAATTATCTCATTAACATCTTTTGTTTTTCCCTTTCTTATTTTCTATCATTTCATAAATATTTTTATTTCTCTCTCTAGGTGTAAAAAAAACATAGGAAAAATCTCTCAAATATTTTCCGTTACTTTTTACGATGACTTTATATGTGTATTTTAATTTTTATTGAGTTATATTATTCATATTAATATATTTATAATATTTTCTAAAATAATATCATTTATTTATTTTTCTATCACACATAAATCATTTTATTTCTCTTTATTGTACAAAAAATTATATAAATTTATTAATATATTCTTCTTTATCATATTTATTACTATTATCATTCTTCTTAAATTATATTTCCCTTTTCTCCATCGGTACGTAAATCTATTAACTAGGAGTGGAAACGCATCTTTGTCCAAGACTTCAAGACGTCTTTTCCCTTAATTTTATTTGCTAATTAGAATATATAATAATATTAATACTGATAATAGGTCACTTAATATTGTTGGATACAACACTGACGATGTGAAAAAAGCTCAAGTTATTAAACGAAGGTGAAGAAACATGATTTTAATTAAACATATTCCATCAGGCCCTGGCCCCCTTCTACTTTGTGCAAAGTCTGAAGACAGATAACTGATTTAAAGTACTTCTGAATAAATTAAGATTACATTCCAAAAGTCTGATTGGTTGACAAATGCTAACATTCATTGGTTTAAAGAAAAAAAATGTTCTCCTTTCGCAAAAGTTGCACGATAAATTGTACAAAAACAATAATATGACTAAAAAGGAAAACAAAAGAAACACCTACAAAAATGGAAAGAAAGAGAAATATAAAAATAGAGAAAAAAGTGATAAATATAATAAATGATGAAATGAAAAATTAAAAAATTAAAAAATAAAGTGAAGGTGAGATGGAAGATGAAGTAGATCTATGCCAATAATAACCCAAAAACAAATAGATAATAAAACATTGATAGGAATTGTTGTGATTTATTAAGAGATATTGAAAAAACTTATTTGAATAAGTTTTACTGTAAATTTTATTAAAATAAATAAATTGAAAATAATGTAAAGAAGACTGATAACGTAATTTTATAAATTTAACCAAATAACTTTGATTTTCAGCTTAAGTGCTTTAAATTATAAGCTTTATAGATATTATTCCAAATAATACTTGTTACATATAACATGCTGTTATCTAAGGTAAAAGCGTTTGGGTTTGTATTGTTTTTTTTGGTCAGCTAAAAACTTATATATTATAAACATGAGCATAAGAAATACCCAATCAAACATCACCAAAAATAGTCCCAGATTGACTGAAAAGATTACATCATATTTGTCATGTTATAAATGCAAGTATTTAGTAACCAATCAACCATCTACAATCTTTGGGTTTGTATTGTGTGTAATTCACACGTTTACTTTGTGCATACTGTAACTTTTATCAGACAAAATAAGACTGGGATGGATTGAATTGTTTTAAACTAATTGATTATAGAGACTCTAATATCATATTATTAAAAATCTATTTCAAAAACTTAAATTGTTGAGTAAAGATCTACGAATAAATTATATATTGCATGTTAACGTGTGCCTACATTTCAAAGAGACGTGACTCAAAATTAACTTTAAAGAACTATATCAAATTCAGTGGAAATAGTAATACCCTTGGGTACTCATAAAGCTTGATTCAAAAAGTCATAATAGCAATATTCTCATAACTTAATTTGAAAGAAGTTTCATCAATTTATAAAAGAGAATACGTGGATGAAATTATACAATCAAAACGAGTGGGAGCCAATAGGGCAGTGAAAGCTTAATGGCGCTTTCTATTGTAGTTAGGTGACTAATGTCTTTAAAAGTGATATTTTGAAATAGAAAGAGCAACATAATGCATGGACCATTATCTAATTGTTATATTGCGTCTGTTACTTACACTTTATGAAATCATACGTCGCAGAATTTTTCAAAAGAAAAAGATAATTTACGTGGCAGAAAAAATTGCAACACACGTTAAGTTGAATAAACTAGTGGCTTAGCTTGGCCGCTTCAACTAAGTCAAACCTAGAAAGCCATGAAGTTATTATTTCAAAACGAAAAAAATCCCTGAAGATTCTTTCCCCTAATTTAATTTGTAACGCACAAACGCTAACAATGTATTATCACGTAAATGTCATGCATGCCCTCTCAAATATGTAACATGTCCACGATCGCACTTATATTTGGATGTGTGAGTTCCTCTTGGTCTCTTACACCCACATATATGTTTAAATGCATGGCCTACCAATGCCAAGTTCGAGGCTATATATAGCACCTTTTCCCTTGCACTTTTCATTCACAAGCATTTCTAAGAAAATCCTTTCTTTCCTAGCAAGCTAGCTTACCAATATAATAGAAAAAACATTTCGATCATTTCCATATGGACAAGCTCTTTTTCAACTACTGTTTCATTGGATACTGCCTTCTTTATTCTCTCTTGCTTGTGCATGGCAAACAATTGTCATGCAATGAAACCCCTAACCCCCGTGTGTGCAAGCATTACATTGAAACTACCAACACATTATCAGCCCTAGATGCTTCACCTTCTTATTCCTTCCATGATATGGCCCTTAAGGTCACCATGGAGCAAGCCACGGAGGCTTATAAACTCGTCTCAAACATGGACTTGAATAATTTCAAGGACAAGCGAGCCAAGTCTGCATGGGAAGATTGTTTGAAGCTCTATGAAAACACACTTTATCAGCTCAAACGCTCAATGAACTCAAACAATCTAAACGATAGGATGACTTGGCAAAGTGCATCCATTGCCAATCATCAAACATGCCAAAATGGTTTCACTGATTTCAACCTTCCTTCTCACCTGAATTACTTTCCCTCCATGCTAAGCAACTTCTCTGAATTGCTTAGCAATTCCTTGTCCATTAGCAAGGCTATGACATTGACATCATTGTCATCATCATTATCGACCAAACAAAGAGGTGGGCGAAGGTTGCTTTCAGATGGCTTCCCCTATTGGCTGTCACGTTCAGATAGAAGGCTTCTTCAGGAAACAACATTAAAAGCTGATGTTGTCGTAGCACAGGATGGGAGTGGCAACTATAAGACTATCTCAGCAGGTGTGGCTGCAGCTTCTGGTCTCAGTGGGAAATTAGGGCGTGTTGTTGTGCATGTCAAAGCTGGCGTATACAAAGAGAATATTGATATCAAGAGGACAGTGAAGAACTTAATGATCGTTGGTGATGGAATGGGTGCTACTATTGTTACTGGTAATCATAACGCACAAGATGGTTCCACTACTTTTAGGTCTGCTACTTTTGGTAAGTTCGTCGTTAACCAACTCTCATGCATGTCTAGCTACAATTTCTACATATAAACAAAACCTAAATCAAAATGTTCTATCCTTATTCTAAAATTAAGCGATGGCATGTCAATGATTTTTAATATTAGAAAGATCTACTCACCATCGTTTAGTTTTTTCTATTTTGATCAAAAGATATAAAAAAATCAGTCTTCTTAAAATTAAACCCTATATATATAACTTGGCCCCATTGAGACAGGGACATGCACTAGTACTGATTTCTGTACATTTTAGTGTTACGTACGGACGATCATAATCAGAACTTGTCATTTTCCTATGATGAATAAAATAACCTATACTTTTCATATTTTCAAACAGTAAAAAGTGACTAACACGCTGGAATCAACAATATAATAAACCTTTCAAAAGTATGTCAACAAAAGTGGTGGCCGAGATATTTTCACTTTTCACTTTACACTCGGTGAAAATATCTCTTCCATGATAGATATAGACAAATAAAAGAGTTTTACTTTTGCATCTGTATATAATATTTTTCTAACAACTGAACAATTGTCTTAAAAGTTAAAACCGTCGATTATTGTTGCAGCGGTTGATGGTGACGGGTTCATCGCTCGGGACATAACCTTCGAGAACACCGCGGGACCGCAAAAGCACCAAGCGGTGGCTCTCCGTTCCGGTGCCGACCACTCGGTGTTCTACCGGTGCAGCTTTAAGGGTTACCAAGACACCTTATACGTTTACGCTAACCGTCAATTCTACCGTGACTGTGACATATACGGAACCATAGACTTCATTTTCGGTGACGCAGTGACGGTGCTTCAAAACTGCAACATCTATGTGAGGAAACCGATGAGCAACCAGCAGAACACGGTGACGGCACAAGGAAGAACCGATCCTAACGAGAACACAGGGATAATCATCCATAACTGTCGTATAACTGCAGCTGGGGATTTGAAAGCAGTGCAGGGCTCTTTCAAAACCTTTCTAGGTCGCCCATGGCAAAAGTACTCAAGGACTGTGGTCATGAAGAGTGCCCTTGATGGCTTGATTAGCCCCGCAGGTCCACCAAATTCTTTCATACTCTAATAACATATATAGCTATTTATCTATTATTCTTTAATAAGCTAGCTACACTATTTAAAGAAAAACAAAAGGCTTGTTAAACATATTATACCTTTATTCTCTTTCATCTTATTAATATCTGTTCTTTTTCACTAAATCACTTAATACTTCTCATACTTTCTTTTAACCACAACCTACTTAATAATCGAGTTTAAGTTTGATATTTTCCAAAAGAAAGAGACATGAGATAATGGCCTACTTATGGTCCAAAACCACACATCCCATCCCATGTTTTAAAGCATCTTTTAATGATACATCATAAATTGAGATTTTTAACTATTTTTTGATAAATTTCACAATGACATGTTGGATTGAAGATCTCTTCCATTTATTTCTTTAGTAATAGATTTTATTTTAAGATCTTAAAAAGAGAAAAAAATATTATTTTTTAAATAATGTATATATCTTAAAATTCATTCTTCATATTAAATATTATTTATCTCTTTTATTAAAAGATTTAAAAAAAATTAAATCTTGAAGTCAAGATCTTTGTTCAAGATGTTCCACTAAAATCATCTTATATCCTTAATCCTTTTTTTTACCGGTGTATAGTATTAGGAAAAGGATGAAAAACATGAGTAATAAAGTGAGATTTATTTATTTCACTTAGGCGGCTTTATGTATGTTTTTGTCTTTTTCTGGCTACAGGTACTGCTGAAAGAAAAGTAATCAAGTGTGTTAGGGGTGTAGTACTTATTAATAATTTTTACAATGAGTACTTTAAGTACTTGGTTTTTTGACTTAACAGTTTTTTCTCGCTTTTATCCCCAAATTTTAAAACTAAAATAGAGAAGAAAAAAACGTAGTAGTAGTATATCATAACTTTAATGGAAGAAGTAGGTACAACTTTAATATTTTTGTCAGAAAAAAGAAATATTATTAAGAGAGAATATAATAGAATAGAAGTAATAGTGTAAGGAATTGTTACTACGTACTTACGGTTGAAGGAGTAAAAATGTATGTATGTATGTTTGTACTGCAGGTTGGTGTCCGTGGAGTGGAAACTTTGGTCTGAGCAGCCTCTATTACGCAGAATATGGGAATACGGGAGCAGGTGCAGGCACAGGAGGGAGGGTGAAATGGGTAGGGTTTCGCGTGATCTCCAGTACTGAAGCTGTGAAATTCACAGTTGGAAGTTTCTTGGCTGGGGGCTCCTGGATTCCTGGGAGTGGCGTGCCCTTTGATGCAGGTTTATGAAACAAAACGGATGTGTTGTGTGGTGGGGAGGAATTGATTTCCAAAAACGGGATAACCAGTTGTTGATAAAATAATATAGGAAAATGAAATTGTGTTGGGTGCTTTGGAGGGTACATAATGCAAATTGCTGTACTTTCGTCTTCCCTTGTCCACTGTCTGCATTCCTTTTGTCGACGGAACGAAGGAGCTAGCCATAGCTGGAATCCGATCGATGATTCGATGATAGATAGTAGATAGGATTATACCAATATTAATTGATTACATATCCTGTACTTTTTCTTTCTGACGTGAAGAATATCCTGTATGTATAGCTATAATTAATTGTTTGTACCAAAAAAACAAATAATTGTTGTAAAATGGCACCAAAATGTATAAAAGTCTTTGATTCAAGTTATTCCATCTTGTATTAATTAATTTTATTTACATCTTTTATTGCTTTACAAAAATTTATACAATTTCATTGTATCAAACTTCAGTGATATATTTAAAAAGTGTGTAACTGAAACATTCAAAAATTATTTTTTCTCAGCCATAAAATAACTTTTATCTCTCTTCACTCGTACTTTTTCAATCTCTCAATTGATTGAATGGATTAAAAAGTCTTTCTAAACGTACACTTTTCAAAATAAAAAGTCACTTTGTGCGCAAAATAACATCATTGATAATTACAATTCATGTATATAGGACCCACAATAACATCATTGAAATTCAAAAAACTCAAAAACCACTAGGAGAAAATCATAAAAACACTGCCATTTATCCTTTCCGATTGGTGCTAATGTTAAATCCTATAGACTTAATTATATGACAACAACTTCAAAAGAGAAAAAAAAAATAACTATAAAAGGAAATATATTCACCAAAAGAAAACTATAAACATGCAGAAATACAAATATGTTGTAGTAAATTGAATTTATATTCTCATGAAGTAATTAATTTGAGGTTTGGTACGTAGAAGATTTTTTAGGCTGAAGTTGTAATAACTAATAGATGGAGAAACGGGTGTAATTAATGTTTCGTTATCCTGTGCAGTTGTGTATTCAGAAAATTCTCATCTGATTAAATATGTTCATAAATAGTCTTATTTTCTCTCTCTACTCATATGGTTCTCACTCCTCTAAATTAACAAAGTATTTAGTACACAGTTATTTTTTTTTTTAGAAACTATAATTTCATTTTTTTGACCGAAGAAATTATGATTTTAAGAATCATGTTTTCTGTAAAATCAAGATTTTAGGTGTTAAAGATATAGTATTATATTTGGCATGCTTAAAATATTCTTGAAAATGTTAGATAGATATACACCAAATTTTGTTACCCTTACGACAATCTTAGATTTTTGTTCCTATGAAAATATTTTGTTTACCAAATTAAACATGGTTATTTTTTATATGAGAATGTCAAGTTCTTGAGAATATTTTAAAAATTTTCACACCAACTATAAGAATTTATTTTCAACTTAAAATTCATGGATAACTTAATTTTTTTTATACAAAATACTTCTTTAGTGTAAAAATGTTGGAAAACAAATTAAAGTGAAAGCCACTTATAAAAAATATTAAGAGAGTAAATTTTCACAAAACTGGTAGAATTTTATGATCAGGTTCTTTGCTATATGCAAATATAATAATTCGCTAAAATCTCTAAAACGAGTCCTGCAAGAAGCCTGGCCTCGTCATTGATTTTTAAATTCCGTATGATCATAATGGACTTTAATTTGTTATTCATATGTTAATTTAGTTGCATGAAAGAATGATTATATTCATATAAGCACCTCGCATGGAAGATTAAATGATACGTAAAAATAGTATAGCATGTCGTTTTCTAGTGTGAGTTAACACGATCATTGATTAATGTTTCCTTGAGGAAACTAGCTCACATGGTTTGGCTAATCACAATTAGGTTGTGGTCCTTTGTTGATGTTAACAACTTAATTGTGGTTTGCGATAGTGCTGACTAGCAAACAGAATTACAGAAGGACCGACTAATTAGTTTCGCTCTGAAAATACAACTCATGCTAAGTCTAGTCTTCTTCTACAATATTTTTTTTCCTGTTCAGCCGCCAGCATCAAGTTGTAATTAGCATCTTTTTTTTTGTGATGATAATAATGGAAAAGCTAACGAAAATGAAGGCGGATGATAAGATGTTTAGCACTTGAACGAAAGCCTTACAGATAACTGGCCCACCTATCATTTCTAATAGCTGTCTTTTGGTCGCTTTATCTTTAATAAACTACTTGGATGATAAAAATTCCATTTAATATGATGTTGAACCAAACCGAGGGAGTATGACTGGGGGCAAAATAAAAACAAATTAAATTTGAAACACCTATCTTAAAAAAAAAAACACGTAAATGATGATTTTTTTAATTAGTATATATGATGACCTTTTGATATAGTTAACATCATTTTACAAATTAATTGTAAAAAAATATACAAAAACAAAAAAAAATCAAATTACCTTTTCGGGACAGTTTCAGCCAATATGATAGCTACTCCAATTTTTCATTTCTTCTTTCGGCAATATGCGTTATACTTATTTTTTTAGGTTTCTTATGAATAACTTTTTTGTAAATATTTATGAGAAAGATATAAAAGCATGTAAACTAAATTTTCAGGATTGCTAGTAACACATTTTCTAATAACTCATCCTCAAATATTTTATAATTGATTAAAATTTATTAAAAATTGTAATATCACGAGAAAATTATTTAATGGAATGTGAAACCTACAAATTTGTGTGATTTTAAGAAATTTCAACTATAAGCTAGAGAGATTATATTCAAAATAAAATGATAGAAAGTGTATTATTAGCATTTCAACAAATAAGAGAGTTTGTTATTAGCATTTTTCATAAATTAAACATTCACATAAGTTTAAATGAATTTCTTATGCACTTTAATTTTTATAAAAGTTCTTTGATCTATTTTTCATTAAAAGCTAAAATATGTAAATTAATTTTCACTTATAAAAAGATTAATTTATTTTATTTATTTGTTATTTTTTATAAATATTAATGGAAAAATGATTACTTAGTTCAAATAATTAGTGTTGGTCGCGTGACGTGTTATTTCTAGATTTTCTTAAGTCCTGTTCTTAAAAGGGAAAGACATCTATATGTATGTGGTGCAGCATAATTAATATCGCTGTTCTAACTCGATTAACGTGTCTCGAATAAAAAAATTACGATGACTCACATTAGAACAAACCACTCCAAACAACACGTTTAGCTCGGTTGGTGCGAGTTGTTATGAATTCTTATAGATAAAAGACACCACTCCATACAAAGTTTTTATTTTAATTTTTTTTTTTTGGAGTATTTCATGACCTATCTTCAAGAATATACATACGTTTTTGGAGAGGGTTAAAAGTAAAAATTTCTTCCCCTCGCTACATGCAATAATGAAAGTTTTGGAATTATTTGATTACGCTTTTATTAAGTGGGCTGAATCCTATCAAGGGGCCTAGGCCTATCCACGAAATAAAAGCCATGCGTCTCTGGAAAAGCTTGTGCATGTATCTCTAATAAAGATTAAAGGCAGTGATGCAGTAATTTTTTGGTTGATAAGTGATCTGCCGTATGGAAAACTTTTAATACAAAAAATTCTTACGTGCATGGATCTATTATCGCCAGATTTTGACCAATTGTTATGCACATTTGAGAGAGATTTAACCCATAGATATTCAACAATCATATAAATAAGTTTGATATCACAATTTAGTTCAACACCATAAAATTTAAATTTATAAATCGTATCATCGTTTATATGATACTCAATATTTATTATAAGATTTTATCTCACATTTATACTTTAATAATAAGTTATCCTTTATTATCGATTGTTTCACTATTTGTAAGAGACGATTTCATTTTGATGAGCTAATTGTATATAAAGTGTAAGAAAGAAAAATATTAGACTAAAGTTTCTCATACATAGAATGATAGGACTAAACTTAACAAGAGGCTTACTACACTGATGAAATGATACAAACCAAATTACCCATAAACATTCTACATACCATTCACCTACTGGCCTAATGAGCACACCAAAGGATTTGTTGAACATTCATAGAAGGAGAAATAAAAGTCCTTCATTTCATTTGTCAATCAAAACCAAGCTCTAAATTAAATTATTCTTTGTAACAATCATGGGTGCATCAAAGTAGCCTGGTAGGGTCAATTTGACTCTACCAACCGATCAGAGGTTTGAAATACAACATATATCACTAGTCTTACTGTCCACTTAATACTATAATCCTTCCACTAATGTTAACACTTAATTGATCGCCTAAAAGCATATTTATCTTTACCAATTTATAATAAACGCGCATGAAACCTTTTACTACAAATCTTAGGAAAATTGCTTTGGAAAATCAATAGCAAATCCAAGCAGAAATTAGGTTAAATTAAATTTTTTTCTTTAATTTATTATTTAGGTTCAATTTGGTTTCTAATTTTTTTAGTTTAATTTAATCCTTAATTATTGAAACTGATTCAATTTGGTACTTCAATTTTTTTTTCAATTAGGTTATCTAATTTTTAAAATTAATTTTTTTGGGAAAATGTATTTTGTGATAATTTAAAATGATAATTTTAAATTGTATGTGATTTCTTATAATTTAGAACGAAAGAATCAAATTGAATGGATTTAAAAATAAAAGAATTAAATTGAATCTAAAATTAAATTATAGAAAAAAAAATAACCAAGAAATTAATAGATACAAAATTAGGTAGGTAAAATGAAAACATATTTTGATATTGAATACGAGTCAGGAAAAAAGGTACTATCTATTTTCGAAACAAGTACCGCGAATAAAGGAGCTATGTGTCACAATTATGATAAATAGATGTATAGTGATGTGTATATATACACACATGTTAACCAAAAAAAAAATATACACAAGATGTGAAGACGAAGGTGTTTGTTGGTACGTACGAAGGAGGAGTTCAATCCTAGTTTTTACCTGCCTGCTTGAGATGACTATTGTAACGTTTGGAACGAATGATATTAGAATAAGAAGAATAAGAGGGGTTTAGAGGCTTCATTATATATGATATTATATAATTAATGATGATTTAAAAATTTTAATTGATATTACTTATATTAATTAGATATATTTATTTTTTGTTGGTTCATTACTTAAATTTTTTACAGTTAAATTTTTTATAATTAAACGTATTTGACTTGAAATAATTATAAAATAAATAATATTTTAGAATTTTTTTATAAAAAATATGCAAGTAAAGATAAATCATACTAAAATGTCTCAATTTTATTTGTAAGAACAATCATTAAGAGTAGTCAAGTATTACAACTGATGTTAATGTCTGAAAAATGACTATCTAAATTTTTTTTTGACTATTAAAGAATTCTGAAAAAAAAGGATAAAGTATAACTATGTGAAATGTGATAGATTATGTATATTCGACGTCAATAATAAAAAATGTTTGGACCATTTTACAAGCTTTTCATCATATAAATATATCTGGTCTTTAATTAAAAAAACATATTTACATTTTGTAATTTATCTTGGGTAGCTAGTCGGCAGAGTTATAGTAAACGTTATTTTTAAAAATAATAAAAGAGAACAATAAGCAAAATTGTGTGGTCATATCAATATCATTGGATTGTACCTACATCAAATCTTGGTAATGTCCATCAAATAATTTATGAAAAAAATAATATATGTACATGTATATTAGATTATATACACTCATCCAATGATAAATTGAAATGTAAAATAATTTTGTTGAAATTTATAATAATTATTTTGAAAGCTATATTTATAATAATATTTTATTGGTTAATATTATAATTTTTTTACACTAACAATACATAGAATTTAAATTAATGATTAAATCATTAACCTTATCACTATTTGACTAAATTATAATTTTTGTCTTCTATTAATTCTTAATATACAATTTTATTTTCTTATTTTTTTCATGATGCTAGTCTTTATATTTTAAAAAATCCACAACTTTGATCTTAATATTGCATATATTTTATTTAATTAGTTCTTACATTTTAATTAATTAAATTATTTTTTAATAAATCTTAAATTAATATGTTAATTTTAAGATTCAATTAGACCAAAATATAAGAAATAAGTGTATGTAAAATTGAAAAATGAACCAAAAATGTAAATTTAAAATGTGAAGATTCAACATCAATATTAATAACACCTTTAATCCAAATTAATTGGGATCGGTGGTAGATGAATCTAATAATAGATCGAAAATAAGACAAAGAAAGAGAAAATGAGAGGGAAAAAAAAGTGAAAATAAGACAAAAAAGAAGAAAAAATAAGTTAAAATAAAAGATCGATAAATGGAGGAGGGAAAAAATAAAGAGAAAAAGAACTATAATAAAAAAATAGGATTGAGAATTAAAATTGCAAATCAAAAATTAAAGGGGAGATTAAAATTGTAATTTATTCTAACTATTTTTTTATATTAAAAGTTGTAAGTTGTTATTACATATAATTATTAATAAAGTACATGTTTGGGATATTTTGATTCTTAAAAAAATATTTTTTTATTTAAGTTTTTTTATTAAACTAACAGTACAAATTTTTTCTTTATAAATTAAGTAATTAAATATTAAGATAAACATAAGCTTCTTAATGTTCTAACTCGAGCAAACAAATATATTTCTAGAAGGTACAGGTCCCTATGTGCTTGCCATGTCCTAAGTTTAGTGTTGCATTCTTGACTTATGTGTATCTTGCTTTGTTATTGTTTAGTAGTTCAGGTCAAAAAAAGGTGTGTGTGTGAGTGGGGTGGAGGAACTAGTCCTGTTTAATAGTTCAGTTCAAAAAGGTTTGTACATGTGGGGGGTACTTGTCCTGATTTATAAACATAATTGTTATGTTTTCAAGTCTAGTTTACTTCCTTGTTGTAATTTAATTAGGTTGGTTTTTGTTAAGTTTTAATATGTATTTTGAAAATACAGTTTCTGATAACCTTTTCCTACTATATGAAAGTTGAAACTTTACATAATAATTAACAAACCAGTATCAAAGTTTATTGTTTGTGACCGTCGTCTAAATTCAACACTTAAAAGGGACACTCTCTGGTTATGTATCTTAAACATGTAACATAATAATTAAAATGTTGCAG
Organism: Glycine latifolia; assembly: GCA_013407115.1. Lineage (NCBI taxonomy): Eukaryota > Viridiplantae > Streptophyta > Magnoliopsida > Fabales > Fabaceae > Glycine > Glycine latifolia. Next base: position 31,160,305 of record CM023945.1, read on the forward strand.
CCATCAAAATGAACTTTGGTAAAATGGATCACTGCAGTAATTTAGTGACTCCATAACTTATAATCAACTAGCATTCGTGAAGTGGTTATGGTTCACATTCGAATTGTAACAGTATAGCTTTGCATCAACCTTGTGATGAGTCAGCTCTTGGTTTTGCCTATCCAAGGTCAATCATTCATGAATCATAACTGGTGAAAAGATATGCGCGCATACAAAAACAAGAAATTGCATATGTTTGTTTACATTTACTTAATGTAAGAAAACCATGTTGGGAAGCATAGCAGCATCACTAATGAATGTTGTTTGTCTTACATGGTCACATGATATAACTAGTCTTTTGTATTATATTAGGACTTATGGGTTCTGAATTTCCCATCAAATTATTATAATACGGTCCGAAAAGAGGAAATGTAGTTATAAGTCATTTCTTCTCACACGATTTTCAAGTTGAAAGCCTAGTAGAGCCACAGGAAAATACAAAGACTCGGAGCAATCTATAAGAAAGGTATAAAAAAAAAATTAAAAAAAAAGGGTAGTTGGTCTACGATAACTTTGAAAAAAGCAAAAGGCGTGTGCAGCATTACAAGTATAGAAAGCAATGAATCCAACAAGCAATCCAGCTTAACTATTGAATTATATAACAGTAAATCTTTTAGACATTCAAAAGGAAGGGTGTTCCAATCATAAAAAGAGAAGCTGAACTTCCAAGGACATAATCACCTAATTGGTCTCAGTCTGAGTCTCACATTGGTTTTCTACTATTCAAAGTCACGATACAATGAAACGAATACTGCATTAATGTTTATTTTTTGGGTGAAGGCGAAAGTAATTGCACTGGAGCAATCTCAGGGAACTAAAAGAGCTGTTTAAATAGATAAGATTGTATCTGATAGATATATCCTTGTTGATTAGGTCAATACAATCAATCAATTTCACTAAAACCAATACAAACAAGTTTGGCCCCAGTGCAGGAACAAATCAAATCAACATAGGCTAAGAAAAAGGTCATTTCCATTCATCAATGCCTACCAAAATTTGAAATTTTCAGCTAAGAATTTTTATTTTTATCTAAATTAAAAAGATGAGAAATTGGAAGTAAAGTACAACGAGATAACACATTGACTTGGAGAAATTATTCATGTAGGTACATAGTGTTTGGGTTAATTCTCTTTATAGGTAAATTTGAGATGTAAGTTTTAAAAATTTATGATGTATATTTCATATCGTTATGATTTATTTTAATTTAAATGTTTTATTTTTTTATATCTTTTTTTACGTTCAGATTTGTTTTACTCCTTTAAATCAAATACTACCATACCAATTCAAAGTAAACCATTAAGAATATCTATAGTGAGAATTATTTTAAAAAAATATTATTTTAATATTTCACATATGATTTTAAGTTATTTAAAATTGAAGAAAATTACTTATACAAACAATTATTATTTCTGAGCTGTTTAACTTTGTATTAAACATATGAAGGAAAAATATAATATTTGTGAATTAAACAACTTATTAATAAAAATACTCATTAAAAAATTAATTAAGTTATTTAAAATTAAAGTAATAATATAAATTAAATTTTTTTATATCAACACCATTAAACATGCTTAGATATCTCCCTTGACAGACGAGAAATGCAGAGAGTGAAGAATGTAAGGGGTGACTCGAATAATAAGTACAACAATATATAATAGTTACTACCTGCCTCCATCTCATTAAATTTCGCTAGTAAATTTCTGACTTCAAATCTCTTCCTCCTCTGATGAAAATGTTTTTATCCTACCCATACCTAAAAATTATGGATAAAATTGTCGTCGACAGATACTACAGGGCAGTGAAAGCTTTATAACTCTGTATTTAGTTAGGTGACTGATGTCTTTAAAAGTGAAGTTGTGAAATAGAAAGACCAATGCATGGACGACCTTTATCTAATTGTTATAATCGTCCATCACTTCCACTTTTTGAAATCTTACGAGGCTGAATTTTCAAAAGACAGAAAAAGAGTATCTACGTGGCAGAAAAAGTGCAACACACGCTGAGTTTAATAAACTAATTAATATTAGCTTGACTGCTTCAATTAAATCAAATTTAGAAAACCATGGTGTTTTTATTTCAAATACAAATAGAAGCCAGAATATTCTCCCCCCTCTCCATTTTAATTAATTTGACGCTAACCATGCATTATCAAATAACATGTCCACGCACTTTGGAAAATAGCCCTACTGTGGGACGTTCCTCTTGCGCTTTTATATCCATATATATATATTTTGAAAAACTTATATCCACATATTATGTATGTATAACTTCATGGCCTACCAAAGCCAAGTTCAAGGCTATATATAGCACATTTTCCCTTGCACTTTTTATTCACAAGCATTTCCAAACCAGCTTGATAATATAACTGAAAACAATTTGATCATTTCATTTTCCAAATGGACAAACTATTTGTCATTGGATACTGTCTTCTTTATTCTCTCTTGGTTGTGCATGGCAAACAATTTTCATGCAATGAAACCCCCTACCCCCGTGTGTGCATGTATTACATTGAAACTACCAACACATTATCAACCCTAGATGCTTCATCTTCTTCCTTCCATGATCTGGCCCTTAGGGTCACCATGGAGCAAGCCAGTGTGGCTCATAAACTTGTCTCAAAAATGGACTTGAATAATTTCAAGGACAAGCGAGCCAAGTCTGCATGGGAAGATTGTTTGGAGCTCTATGAAAACACACTTTATCAGCTCAAACGCTCAATGAACTCAAACAAACTAAATGATAGGTTGACTTGGCAAAGTGCATCCATTGCCAACCATCAAACATGCCAAAATGGTTTCACTGAGTTCAACCTTCCCTCACACCTAAATTACTTCCCCTCCATGCTAAGCAACTTCTCCAAACTGCTTAGCAATTCCTTGTCCATTAGCAAGGCTATGACATTGACATCATTGTCATCATCACCATCGACCAAACAAAGTGGTGGGAGAAGGTTGTTGCATTCAGATGGCTTCCCCTATTGGCTGTCACATTCAGATAGAAGGCTTCTTCAGGAAGCAACACCAAAAGCTGATGTTGTGGTGGCACAAGATGGGAGTGGGAACTATAAGACCATCTCAGAGGGCGTGGCTGCAGCTGCTAAGCTCAGTGGCAAAGGGCGTGTTGTTGTGCACGTCAAAGCTGGTGTCTACAAAGATAGCATTAATATCAAGAGGACAGTGAAGAACTTAATGATCATTGGAGATGGGATGGGTGCTACTGTTGTTACTGGTAATCTTAACGCACAAGATGGTTCCACTACTTTTCGTTCTGCTACTTTTGGTAAGTTCTTAATTTGTTAACTCATGTATACACAAAACTTAAATCATTTTTTTATATCCTTATTATCAATCAAGTTCTTAAATTAAACCATGGCACGTACACATCATCGATTAGTTTTTTTTGAAATCTTGATGAGAAGATATATAAAAATGATTTAAATATCGTTTCACTGTTGAGAAAATGAAACCCTATATCATACTTGGCCCCATTGAGACAGGACATGCAGTACTTATTTTTGTACAACTTGTGTCACGGACGATGATAATCAGAACTCCTTGTCATTTTCCTATGAAACCACTAGAAGAAAAATAAAAGGATAAAATACTCTAAACTTCATGTTTTTTAAACAGAATAAGGTAACTAACATGCTGGAGCTGGAATCAACAATAATGAACATTAAGCATATATATTATTATTATTTATTTATTTTAAAATCAAGTCACAAAACTGATGGCTGAGATATTTTCACATTACACTTAATTAGTGAAGATAAAGACTTTTTATTTTTGCATCCTTAATATATGTTTAATAATCATACATTAATAATAATGTAAAGAAATTTTACTGTGTTACTTGATTATAAATAATCATTGAAATAATTATTATTATAAAAATCAACAAATTAACATTATATAATAATTTATAGTTAAATATCAGTATTTATAAACTATTTTCTCCTATAATATTTATACCGACTCGATCAGTAATTAAAACTTGAATTGATTGTTGTAGCGGTTTCTGGTGACGGCTTCATCGCTCGAGACATAACCTTTGAGAACACCGCGGGACCGCAACAGCACCAAGCGGTGGCTCTCCGCTCCGGTGCGGACCACTCAGTGTTCTACCGGTGCAGCTTTAAGGGGTACCAAGACACCTTATACGTCTACGCCAACCGCCAATTCTACCGTGACTGTGACATATACGGAACCATAGACTTCATATTCGGGGATGCCGTGACGGTTCTTCAAAACTGCAACATCTATGTGAGGAAACCGATGAACAATCAGCAGAACACAGTGACGGCACAAGGAAGAACCGACCCTAACGAGAACACGGGCATCATCATCCATAACTGTCGTATAACTGCAGCTGGGGACTTGAAAGCTGTGCAAGGCTCTTTCAAAACCTTCCTAGGTCGCCCATGGCAAAAGTACTCAAGGACCGTGGTCATGAAGAGTGCCCTTGATGGCTTGATTCACCCTGCAGGTTCACCAATTCTTTTTTAATAGGCTTCACTGTTTAATTAGATAGCGTTGATACAGAACATAGTCTTATTGGTTGCAGTATTAATTATGTTTGTTTTTGTTTTCTAGTTTTTAAGATTATTTTGTTAAGTAATTTTCAAAAATTAATTCTTAAGGAGCTGAGAGTGTTCAAGAAAGAAGATAAAATAGTAGAAGAAAGAATATAAATATATATAAGAGAAAATAAGTTATCCACTAAATTTTACAATAATCATATAATTAAAAAAATCAAACTCTGTTAATTTTTATAATAATAATTTAAAAAATCATATTAACTAATTAATAATGAATTATAATAAGATGACTTATAAGTTAAAAGTAGAATATTATGAAAAACCAAAAAAGAGTTAAAATTTTCAAAATATATTATTGTAAAGAAAATTTGATTTTGTTTTCTTAAAAAAAAAAAAAAAAAAAAAATGCCCTTATTATAAACAAGTTATCTTATATTTTTTTTCTTTCAAAAATAAAAGAAAAGTAAAAATAAGTTCGTGTGTGTGTGTATATATATATTGAGAGAGTATACCGGTGATTCTCTTGGAAATAGATGAAATTGTTAGGTAGGGTTGAAGGACTGAAAATATATATAATGCTTGCATTGCAGGTTGGTGTCCGTGGAGGGGAAACTTTGGTCTGAGCAGCCTCTATTACGCAGAATATGCGAATACAGGAGCTGGTGCTAGCACTGCAGGGAGGGTCAAATGGCCAGGGTTTCATCTGATCTCCAGTTCTGAGGCTGTCAAATTCACCGTTGGAAATTTCTTGGCTGGGGGCTCCTGGATTTCTGGGAGTGGCGTTCCCTTTGATGCAGGTTTATGAATGAATAAAGTATACTCTAAACTGTCTGAAACGGATCCATTAATTGTCGTGTTGTGTGGTGAGCGAAGTGGGTAGGATTTGGTTGTTTCCAATGCCGTGAAGACTTGATAAATAGGGAACACAAAATCTACTAGTCTGTATGTGTACCTTCTATAGAGGCTACACAAAATGCTGTAGTGTGTTTCTTCTTCCCTTGTACTTAGGACACAGTCTGTATTTTTTGTCCACGGAAGGACCGAATTAAGGAGGATGATAGATATGAATATCCTGTACATATATCTTTTTTTATTTCTTTTTCTGACGTCAAGAATATCCTGTCTAGTTATCAATAAAGTTGTAAAATGCCATAAATATACACAAGTCTTTGATTCAAGTTCTTCCACTTGTACTACTTTGATATTGCACATTATTTTTCATCATGTCGACTAGCAGGATTAATTAATTAGCAGCAATACTTATAATTTATATTATTCATATACTATTTCTATAATATTATTTCATTTATTCATTTCCCACTGTTACATCGTTTATCTTATTTTATTTATTTTCTTTTTTCTCTCTCACTATATATATATTTTGTTTCAGTTGTACAAAAAAGTATACAAATTTTTTGTGATTAGTGATAGTGCTGATTATCAAACAGAATTACAGAAGGACCAACTGATTAGTTTTGTTCGGAAAATACAATTCATGCTTACTTAGTCTTCTTCTACATATTTTTTTAAATCCTGTTCGGCTGCCAGCATCAAGTTAATTGCAACTTGTAATTAGTAATGGTGGTGCTTGCCAAAATTTTGAAGTGTCCTGCTCCTTTAAAAGATTTAGCTCTTTCTTAGTGGTTGATTTTGGATATATATAGATTGCCAACAAATTCTGCACTGTTCAAGCGGGGGTAAACTAAGACGAGTCGGTAGTGACATGTTCTTTTTTGCATATCTATATAAGAGGAAACTAATCACTTGTAATTTTAATTTCCTTACAAAGTCTGGCCGGGTGAAAATTAATTTTTGATTGGTTGGGTTTCTCCTTCTTCCTACAGTCAACTCTATCCATTTTTCGGTCAGTTGGCATTTGGGAAAAATTAGAGGAAAATTTCTTTTCTGATTAGTTACGCGGTTATTTGGTCTTTATGATTGTTGAGGAATGATATAGTATTTATTGAAGGGAAGTGAGATTTGATATGCATTTTAGGCCCTTTTTTTGGAATTATATGTATTTTAGGCTTAATTAAAGTTAAATAATGGTAATGGTTTAGAGACTTAAAGGAGGGGACTGCATTTTTTTTTAATTTTTGGATTGGTAATTGGTATATTGATCCCTTCTCTTCTATTGCTCAAGCCTCAAATTAAAGCGACTTCCGTTATAACTTTGTAAAAGGGTTAGAGTATCCTTGTACTCTCTTTTAATATACTTTCTTTTGCATATAAACAATTAGTATCTTTTTCTGATAATAATTATGGAAAAGCAAAAAAATGTAGGTATTTATTAGATGTTTAGAAAAGCCTTGTGGATAACTGGCCCACACCTATCATTTCTAATAGCTGTCTTTGGACGCTTTATCTTTGATAAACTATTTGGATAAACAAAAAATCCATATATTGTTACAAACCACATGTTGGTATGAATTAAAGTGGAACAGCTCTGCATTTATTCATCCATGCATTCAAGTTTATAGTAGAAATAGATATAATAAAAAAGTAGCATTGAAGATTTATTATTGTAGTAGAAATAGATATAAAAAAAATTAGCACGAAGGATTTAATTATTATTGTAGTCCCTCGGTTTCCAATGGGCCAAACCCAGTGAAGACCAAGTCATTGGTCGATGATTTGTGAATTTTATATATTTTAGATTTTTTTATTATCGTATTTGAGTCTAAGGGATTATATACCTCCCTCAATCTCCAATGGACCGAGTTCAACGGACCAGAAGGACTTAATCGAAGGGCCTTAGGTTGATTCCCTATCAAGATCTCATCATATCTTAACTATATTTTACTAATATATTAACTACATCTAACCTTAATTATATCTCATCTCTGTGATTTAAGGAGATAAATATATATTCCGATCTTATCTTAGTTAGGAGTTCCTATGTAAATTATGTCTGATCTAATGGAAAGGACGAAATATATTTTTTATGCTTTACAGTAAGAGATTTCTAATTCGAGCATAAATCCTATTCCAAAATAATTATTGTTATTATTGTTATTGTATTGTGTCACAGAATTTTGTAAATTTAGTCTTTTTTATTAATCATGGTTGCATCAAAGTTGCTTGGTAGGTCCAAACTGTCTCTACCAACCGATCATAGGTTTGAAAAACAACATATGCCATTATTCTTACTGTCCAGTGTCCACTTAATAATAGAATCGTTCCACTAACGTTAACTCTATAAATTGACAGGCCGGAAGCTCAATGCTCGCCTCTAAAAGCATATTTGATTTTACCAATATTTTATTATACGCACGAATGTGGACTAAAATCCTAGTTTATTCTGCCTACTAATTTTTTTTTAATAAGCAAAGAAGAAACACAAGCAGTGTCATGGTACAAATATACAGGCCGCTGTGGAGGAAGAGTTGGATGTTTACCCCTCTAGAATCTTAATATATACAAAGAATTGAATCTGCATATAGGAAGATACTAAACATGAAGCCTTAACCCCTCCTCCAGCTACAAAACATCAGAAAATATGTACTGTGTCACACCACACCGCATTCACAGCACAAATATATATATATAAAATAACTTTAACAATTATTATAATATTTTATAACATTTAATTGTATAATATTTTATTGAAACTCATCATGAGATTAAAAATTCCTTTTATATAAATTATATATATATAATTTCATATTAATTTAAAACCTTTTGTTATATCATTCATAGAATTAAGATCAACTTAATATAAATATTTAAAAATATTCTTAAATATGGATAATTTGATTATCTTTTTATTGTTGTTCATTTTAATAAAATTTGATACAAACAATCTTAGTAATCTATAAATATAATTTAATAATTTGGATAAGTAAAAATTACATTTTATATCAAGTTTTAAAAATAATGTAATAATTAAAATTATATCATATAATTTTGTATGATTGGACAAGTCTTTGAAGGTTTTGCAATATTCCGATCTAATGCCATCTGCAATTATCACTAGGGTATTGTTGGTACTACAGTGTGTTTTATAAAGAAATATAAAAGCATGAAAAATAGAGTAATTAAGTAATAAGATAAACATAAGTTTCAGCTGGTGACATGACATGGAATTGTTACATGCTTCTAGCTTAACCAGATGTCTTGGATTTGAAACTTGAGTATCCAGCTGTCTTAAATATTTGGAATTGTCGTTCATAATGATCCTACCTGATTCGAACATGATTGTTTCATGTGGTCTGGACAAAAAATAAAGATAAACACAAGTTTTATAATTATAATGTTCTAACATGAGTAAACAATTATGTTTATAGAAGACATAGTATAGGTCCCCATGTTACATGTACTTGCCTTGTCCTAACTTCACCATTTTCGTAAGTATTGCAAGTGAAATTGTCCTGAATCATAACCATGGTTGTTAAGTTACTAAGTCTAGTTTACTTTGTTGTTACTAAGCTTTTCCTACTCATGTGAAACTTTCCATAATAACAAACAAGTATCAAGTTTTATTGTGACCTTGATTTAAATTTAACACTTAAAGGTTCACTATTAGGTTTGGTCTAAAAGATATAATTCTAAGGTGGAGTCTTAAACATATAGCTCTTACTTTTTCTGGAAACTGAACTTTTTTAAACCAGTTAATGTAAGGATAATTAAAATATTGCAACCATCAAAATGAACTTTTGTGAAATGGATCACTGTACCTTAGTGACCCCTAAAACTTATAGTCAACTAGCATTTAGAAGCAGATCCTACCTTACCAGCAAACAGATCATGGTTTAAAATTATACCAGTCAACTAGCATTTGTGAAATGGTTCACATTCGAATTGTGACAATAGTTTTGCATCAAACTCGTGATGAGTTCGCTCTTGGTTTGCCTATCCAAGTTCAACCATTCATGAACTACCATATAAACTGGTGAAAAGATATGCGTCACGCGAGCAAATAAAACTAAGAAACTGCATATGTTTACGTTTATTTAGTGCAAGAAAACCATGTTGTTAGCATAGCAGCATCACTCATGAAAGTTGTTTGTCCTGTATGGTCACCTGATATAACTAGTCTTTTTGTATTATACTGTACTACTATAAAGACTAGTGTTAAGAGGCTCTGTGCTGAACTTACCTCAAATTAATGCAAATTGACTTCTTCACGAAATATGGTTAGCAGAGGGATGGATGGAATTATTTGGTCTATTAGAGAAGTCAAATTGATTGATTATTACCTGGGAAGAGGAGCTGCATTAAAGTTATCGTAATGTGTAAGTCATATCTTCTAACATGGATTAGTAACAAGATTTCCAAGCGGAAATCCTAGTAGAGCCACAAGAAAATTCAAGATTCGGAGCAAATCTATAAGAAAGGTATAAAAAACCCTTGTTGTTTTTACGGAGTAACGATTGTTTCTGACCAAGATAATTTTAAAAGTGCAAAAGGTGTGTGCAGCATTACAAGGATAGAAAGCCATGAATATAATAATCAATGGTGCCTCACTAATTGATAATCTTTTCTATTTTTTAGGACATAAGCCTCCTAATTAACCACTCTGTCTTGTGGTTAAAAATCTGATAGAGGAGTCTCAGTCTCACTCACACAGGTTTTCAACTATTCATAGTTATGATACAATGAATAAGTACTTTATTGTTTCTTTCTTGGCTGAAGGAGAAAGTAATTGCAATGGACCAATTTCAGGAAAATCAATCAACAGAGGCCATTGCACTGGATCAATTTCAGGAAAATCAATCAATCAATTTCACTAAAATAAATACAAACAAGTTTGACCCTATTTCAGGAACCAATCAACAGTGGGCGTGGCCAAGTCCATTTGCCTATCCAAAAGGCCATTTCCCATTTCCATTATCCAATGGCTACCAAAATTTGAAATTTTCAACAAAGAAATGTTTGAATAAATAAACGAAAAAATTGGAGGTAGAGTACAATAAGATACGACGCTGTCTTGCAGATATCATTCATGTAAGAATTCAAACTAAACCATTAAGCATTTGTCCCATAGCTGGCGAGGAATCCTGAGAAGCTAAAGGTTGAAATTAAGTTCGTCTTTCTCGGCGCAGTGAAGAATGTAAGGGGGTGGTGAATCGAATAACAACAATTGGTGGAGAAAGAGAGTTGATGGCGCAACAACTTGGTTTTGAAAATGTGAGTATAAAAGATAGAGACTAATCCCATATCAAATAGATTATCAAATAGATAAGCAAGTAGGTAATATTGAACTCTTTATAATTGCTGAGATATGTAATATGTTGGATTTGGGGCTTGATTATTTCAAGTAGTTAATTACTTTAAATATTTTTTTTTCACCAAAAAAGCATTAAATATTTTTTTTTATAAAAACTTAGAAAAGAAAAAGAAAATAAATGAATAAGTTTTTCTTACAAGTTAAAATTAGTGTTTGGAAAAGGTAATATGAAAGTTTCTATAATTAAATTTATATATAAGCTGATTTTAGTTTTTGGAAAAAGCTTATTTTGTATTTCTTTCTTATTTTCTTTTCTTGTGAGTTTTTATAGAAAATTTTATCTAAACAAGTCTTTAAGGAGAATTCATTTCTTGTCTATTCAAGTGAGTTCTAAACTATTTATAATTCAATTACTTTATAAAGATGCACTATGTATCCTGCTCGTTATATATATACACATGACGATTGACGATAACAATGTATGTTCGTGTTATTGTTTCGCATATTCATGTTTATGCAAATATCTTTTATTGAACACGGAAAATCAAGTTTAAGTACCCAAAAAAATCTTCACTAAAAATATTATCCAGCTATTTTGCTTAACTAAGTATTATATTAAAATTGGTCACTTGAAAAATACCAACAGTTTTTTTCACATCCTCCTCTAAGGACTGATGTGGATAATGTATTATTTTTTCTTCAAAAGTTCTTTCTGCAATGCTAGCACGTAATGCTAGATAAGGGGGGTGGGTTCACATAAGCAAGAATTTGTCTGGAATGACCCATAAACCTAAAAATAAAATATATTTGCAACGAAACGGCTAGCCTTTGCTCAGCTGGTGGTGGCCATCTATCTTCTTCCAAAGTTAGTTTAGGAGAGAAGTCAAATCTCACCACAGGGACCAAAAAAAACGAAGGAAAGAATGCTCCCAATAAAACGCCAATACAAGAAGAGCCATCATATTAAGACTAAAATATAATTAGCACTCGGCAGTTGCAACTTATTCAGCACATCAAAATTTAGATAAAGTAACTCAAATTCCACTCAAGTGCCCATAGCAAAGGCTGCAAACAATCAACACTAGTGTTCGGCTATCCATAAGAAACTGGACAAAGAAGACATGACTGGGAGAAGCTTCAGGATCTAACCACCTTCCACCTGTACGTGTTCATGTAATGACTGTTGGAGCGGATCGACCTGTGAATTCTTCCATCTTCGAAAGTTTCAATGCAACTTCCACCTGTAATTGAGAGATATTTAAATCAGTCATGATTGCAAGTTTGATACAACTTTTATATTTAAATATTATAAGAGCATCTTACAAGAGGAGCAAGTGCTTCATTTGAAAGTCTCCCAATCTTTGATGGATCCTTCTCATATTGCTCAATGTATAGTCGAATTGTTGCACCTTCTGATCCAGTTCCAGATAGGCGGAAAATCTAGAGTAGTAGAACGTAAGAAAACAAAATAGTAAACCCCATAAAAAATGAGGAAAAAGAAATTGAATAAATTAATGGAATATATCCATCGAAACAAAATCCCACATTAACATTATGTTCCTAACAATGGGAAGAATATGAATAATTAGTAATTACATGCAAGAATATGCATGTTCAATTCTCAAAGACCACCACCCGAAATTTAACCTTTTTCCATCAAGTTAATTGTAACATATATTTTTCAAGCAGTAAACTCACCAATCGTGATCCATCCTCAAACAAATATCGGATTCCCTGATGTGATGAGATGGAACCATCCACAGGATCATTGTACTCAAATTCATCACCGTGGACAACATTCGAAACATCTGACCTTATCCCCTTAACAATCCTAAAAAGACAGCGAAATAAATTCATTAGATTTATGATGAAGCCACAGGTTCAAACCCTCACCAAGTAATCTTATTCCTAAGTTAAATACCAACGAACTAAACAGGTAACTGTAACGAATTCATTATTCCAACTCCATCAATTACCAACGAACTAAATAGGTAACTGTAACAGATTCATTATTCTAAATAATCAGGAAATTCTATTTTCCGACAAGGAACATATCTATAATCAGTAGTGGAGATGAACTGAAGCAAGAGGAAGACAAAAGGGAAGTGGGTCAATGCTCACTTTTCAATGACTAGGGCATATCTTACATGATAAACAATCAGAGGAGCAGTGCAGAAAGGTTGCATTATTCAGGTGGTGCTAGATACCTTGGTTCTATGGATAATGGATAGAATTATATGCTTTTACTTTAGGTCAATGACTCCTGGAGAAGTCTGCCAGGATGTTGGCAAGTTTTTGGTTCTTTGGGGGATATTTGCTTGAGTACTTTTTGTTGATGGGTTGTAAGATACCCAGGTACTAGCTAGTATAGGACAGCTCTCACCGGACGCATATCTTTATTACAAGAATTAACAAAGATAAGGAAGCACTGTCAAATAACTACGGCACTGCCATTATCCAGAAGTACAAACCAGTTTCTAAACATCAATGACATTAAAGAATGTCACATCATGGTCAAATTGATTTGCAAAAGCTTTTACTGCATCACAGGGAAAATATACTGTAAGCAAACTCAATTTTAAAATAATGTTAGTGTACTAAAATTAACATACTGATTTACTTCTGAAAGTGAGGACTGCAGCTTGACCAAATATGCCATCAGTTCCTTCGCTGCACCTGCATCCACATTCTTTAAGGAAAAAAAATTGAGGTCACTAACTGATTTTCAAAACAGATTATAACAAAGTAGGAGAAAATGTGATTGTATCATACTTCATAGTCATATCGAGTATAATAATGGCGCCCATAAGTAGACCAATGCTGGCGAACTATGTCTTCAACAGTGACAAGCTTGTCTTCAAGTTTATCTTTATTTTTATATGCAAGTATAGATAGCCAGGCCAAAACTGCCCAGATTCCATCTTTCTCACGAATATGGTCAGAACCTATCCACAAACACAAGGAATAATTACAAGATAAAAGCTAGGTTTTAATAAAGTTGAAAGTTGTACTTTGCTCCTCTTAATGCAATAGCAAACACATACCAGTCCCAAAACTTTCTTCACCACAGACTGAACATAATCCAGCATCCATTAAATTACCAAAGAACTTCCAACCCGTGGGGACCTGGTTTTGAATAATAATTAAATTAAATAATTACATGTCTAAAAGTCACCATCAAGTATTTTCATGCTTAAAGACATTGAATAGCAATATACCTCAAAAAATTTCAAATTCAGATGTTTGGCTACAACATCCAGGGCAGCAGAGGTTGGCATGCTCCTACAAAATTTTATCATTTAAAATTGGTATATTGGTAAAATTGGTGGCAAGAAATGAAGTTACACAAAAGGTCAAGTTGCTAGGAAATAAGCTCAAGAACTAATGGCAAATCAACAATTTGGTCATTGGGGGAATATATAACCAACAATTACGAATATTAAAATCTTTGTATTTAACTCAATGCGAATTCTTCCTATTTCATAGTCCAACTAGAAAAAAATCTAATCATGCCTTTCGCAGCAACTAGCTAGATAATTGCAAGATAGTTAATAATTACCAAGCATATGCAAGTACAAGCCTGCCATTACTGCATGACCCACAAATGCACATTGGCACATGTGCTTCTTTGCGTTCAAACACACACTACTGATGAAATTAAGAGAGAGAGGCTTAAAACTTAAAAACCTGGCAACACCCTTTAAACCAGCAGAAAAGTATGGTATAGCTTCAACAGCATTTGCAGCGATAATGGCCACGGAATCTGAAGGAGTGACAAAAAACCTAACAAACAGGGGATACACAGATATTACACACAAAAAGTTGGAGAATATTTAAATTCACCACAAATTAAGGGCAACACTACCTTTTACCAAGTATCATGTTGCGGTCTGCATCACCATCAGAAGCAGCACCAAACTCTGGGGGCCCATCTTGTGGTTCGGATTTGCCCAATCCCATACGAGCAACCAACTCTTTTGCATATGTCAAATTGGGATCTGGGTGTCCTCCTCCAAAGTCTTCCTGTATCCAACAAGTCATCCACAAATCAAAGGCAAATCACGACTGGCATTCAGAATATTTAAAGCTGTCCTTGGCATTAATCAACAAGAGAATAAGACCTTTGGTGTACAGTTTAGTAAAGAGCTTTCTTGTGCCCCAAGCTCATCAACAAATATACTCTTTGCATATGCTCCACCAACCCCATGTAGTGCATCATAACTTCAATAACGTCCAAGAAATTTACCATTAGGTTTTGGGATGAAGAAAAGAACTGAGAATATCCTATATCACAGTTTAAAACAACAGCCATAAAATATACCAGAATGTGAATTTAGGAGATGACAGCAGTTTCCTAATAGATTCAAAATCAAAAATTGACCTGCAAAATTTCAATCATGCGGTAAGAAAGGATTGAATCAGTAGAAGCACATAAGAATATAGAACATGTGATTATCTAATTAAAATCAAGATTGCTTGTTGTAAGAACACTGCATCATATGAAACACCAAACTGGATACTCAGAATGGAAAAGGAAGGAAATCTATTAAAACAAACTTTTACAACTTGACAAAATTTAAACATTTTCTTCCTTCAATGTTCTCCAGCCTTACAGGTTAATTGGCATCATGACATGACATAAATAAATCCACTTGCATAAAACTTCTTTGCATAGATGCAGAGTGTAAGATGAAGTTGTAAAAGAATCTTACTTCATCAATTTTATATAATCACTTGCTGAATCAAAAACCTCAACATCAAATGGTCCTTCGGGGCCTGTAAAGCTTGTAACACCTGTTGTGGTGATATCCACCTGAGAAAACAAATAGAGAATGGGAAACAAGATTTGGTTGATGAAAGACATTACAATTACAGTCTTAATTAAAAACAAGATGGATAAATAAAGAAAGGGAGAATATTTGTTGCCAGGTCATGGGCAGTACATCTGGCAGATCTGAAGCAATCAAGTAATCATTAATTGTTGTTGTGTTTTCATATATCTTGTCAGTAATTCCCTCTGGTGCAGGTCCACCGTTTTCCATATTATATTTAATTCCAAAATCCTGCAACATGGAAACCAAATGACAGTAACAATCTTTCAGAGTTAATTTTACAACCAACAAGGTCTCAGCATAATATCATAGGGGAACATCCATCTACTCCTACATTTACATTTTGGAAATATTCACCTTATTAACTTAATATAATAATATTATGTCTTGTTGATATCTGAGAGAAACTACAATTTTAAAGCAAAAAGGTAATTAACCATGGTTTAAAGCTTATTTGATTATTTGGGGAAGGGACAATCAGGAATATTTTCATGGTCACATAAACGCAATATTTCAACGTTTGCATAGATCAAGCTTGTCATTGAAGACTTCCCTGCATCATTTTAAAAAATAATGTGTAATTGTATGTTTTCCCACTATTTCTTGCTATTTGGTTTTTAACTAACCAGTCAGATCCTAATAAACAGTATCATCTGTGGCCTACTTCATGTCTTTTCCCCTTTTGAAAACAAAAAATAGGTATTATCACTTATCATCAAGTTGAAAAAGAATGAAGAGTACAAAAATTTTATCGTGTAATTTGTAACTCCATGATCCACATAAATTACATTGATCCAAGCAATGTAGGTCAACCTCAAATAATTCAAGTGGCCAAGCCAAAGGTTAAATGTCAGTCAACTTAGTTCAGATTTCAGAAATGGAATGTGAGAGAGATCCACACATTAAATTCCTATACCAAATATCATCATATTCATTATCTAATTTAATTCATCCAGAAATAATTTAAGTAATATACAAAATACTCACCTCATGAGGACCACCGGGATTGTGACTTGCTGTCAGTATAAATGCACCTGTTGCCCTGGATCCCTGTACAGATAATACAAGTTTTTATCCACTATTTTGCTTTAACTCAGGAGAAAAAAATGTTACCATATGCAATTCCACTATGAAAATCATGGATCATCTTTGAGGAAACAAAACGCATTCTAAGCATAATAAAGAGAAGTATGGACAATGAGAAGCAAACTGTAGAAAACATTACTCACATCAGCTCCAACTCTTTCACGTATAACAGCAGATACTGCAGGAGTCGAAAGCAATCCATTTTGACCAATCCAAACACGTCTAACTCCATTTGCTGCTGACATTTTAGTTATAATCTGCAGATTCATTAAAATCATTAGTGATGTGAAATATGATATTGATATTAGAAGACAAGCATGTGATGTAGCATGAAATGAATATCCTCTTATATAGGAAAGTCATAAGTGAACAGATATGTAACCAATGGTGTATGAAGTTAAAAGAAACAAAGCAAATCTCTATTCCAGAGTACAAAACTCTGAAGTTGGAAAATGGCATTTTAGTATCCATCTCCTTGTTATTATAAGATCTTAATCTGCATACTTTTATTTGTTTAATTAAAAGATTTAGTAAATTTCAAGCCGAAATCATAAATTATATATAAAATGCCACAAGTGGTGCAATCAGATTAGTCAAAATGCCAGCCTATGTTAGATGTAGTACAAATCAAATTAAACCAAAGAAAAGAAGCTCAATTTCAAAGTGAAAACATAAAAAATAAAAAATAAAAAAAAGAATTGTAAGGCATCTAAGTAATGCAAATGATAAGTTTTCCAAAGAAATATTACCAATTTGCCAGCACTTATAAAGTAATTGATAAACCAAATACTTCAGACACCAAGAAGACTACATTAAAAAGCGAGAAAAGTGGACAGTGAAAAAGTACCTGAATAGCTTCCTTTGAAAAATAACGACCATCACCAGATACAACTAGCGTTGCACCTACAAGAATGGAAGGAACAGTTATCAGTATCCCACAGCATAATAGAAACATAAAAAGGAAACAAGTGGAAGGAAAAACATATTGGGAAAAACTCAAGTTTGGGAAAAACACAAGTCTCACATCGATTAGAGATAGTATCAAAGCCTATCCTATATCCATCAACGGGCCACCCACCATATTATCCACGCACCAAGCCCAAAAGTGCTGGACGTGAGGGGGTGTATTGAGAAAAACTCAAGTCCCACGTCGACTAGAGATAGTGTCAAGAAAGAGTATATAAGTGGGGGACAACCCTCACCTATGAGCTAGTTTTTGGGATTGAGTTAGGTCTAAACTCACATTCTCTGAAAAGGCATGATGAATCCTTATCTTTTTTTTTTTTTTGTTATGAGAAAAAAGCATATTCATTTCAGGCGCAGTAGAGCTGATAATAATAGTATTTCAGTACCGTGAGTTTGAAGCAAAGTAAGAGAATTGAAGGATTCGTACCTCTAACTTTTTCCACAGTTAATGCATTGAATGTTGACTGAACAAAGTTATGGAGGTAATGAGGTTGCACGAACACTTTCACCTGAAAAGATCCAGCGAACGAAGTATTACAATTAATAGTACATGTAATGAAGAAGAAGCAACCACCAATTTGAAACAGATCTTGCATCATGAAAATTTGATTCAAACTACAATGCAATTCAAAACGACAAAACAAATTAGTTGATCTTAAATTGCTCAAAACGAATTTTACACTCTGATCCAATCGCGATCCATATCACATGCAGCTCAATCGAAACAGATCAGAATCAGAAGATATTATTTGAAGACAAGATCCAGCGAGTAGTACAATTCTCAGAAAAACTAAAGCATGAATTGATAGAGGAAAGGATCAAATCGAGATAGCGAACCTTCTTGCGGAGACCAGAGGTTCCAGGCTTCTGGCCATCGAAGGGAGTGGTCTCTACGCGTGAAACATTGAAGAGCACCATGGCTGGCTGGCTACCTGAACAAAGCAAAAGGAAATCCGGAAGGTTCAGATTTCAGAAAAAATGTGCGAGTGAGAGAATGACGCGATGCGATGCGATGTGTATTTATAGAACGAGAGGCGAAGGGAACAACGAGAGGACCTTAACGAGAGAGAGAGTTCAGTTAGCTTAGCAGTTGATGAAAATGAATGCTTATGGAGATGACATTTGTGCGACGAGGAATTTTATGGGCGTGTCTTTCCTGGTTTTGGAATTTATTTCGAACCGCTTCCTTTCATTTTTTTGTAACCATGAATTGTGAGAAGAAATAAAACAAGTTTTTTTTTCTATCTATCTGTGAGAAAAATATTGTTAGGCACTCACTCGCAAGTCGCAAATCGCAAATTCGCAATCAATAAATATTTTTAAGATTCAGAAGAAAAATATATTTTTTATATTTTTATATAATAAGTGCTTTATTTTTTTCATATCAACAAATATTCTCCAACTTAGTTTATAACGGCCTCATTTTTAGTTTTTTAATTAATTATATTCTTTTTATAATTGTTTTATAATTTTAATTATAAATTATGAATTACATAAATTAATAATTTATATTTCATTCATAAGCATTCATTTTCCTGATAACGGCGAGTTCTGTCATAGCGGTAAAGTTGTGTCTTGGTGATCTGTTGGTCATGAATTCGAAAGGGTAAGGTTGCATACAATATCTCTTTCCCTTACGTGATTTTTTTATTTTCCAGATAATGAGGTTATGTGATTTTTTTTTTATTTCATTCATAATTTTAATTTATCTTTTTATACTTTATCAAAATTAAAATGCTATATGAGATACTTATAAGTTAATAAGTTATGTGTTGTGAGAATAATAGTTCAAGCTAATTGCAGTAAAAAAATAATAGTTCAAGCTAATTAAAACATCGCACGTAATAAATTAACTTTATCCGAAGATTATAATAATTTATTTTCCTGAAATCATTTATGAATCTCTAGTTTGAGATTCATTCCCGCGCTTATTTATTTAGATTAATAAAGAGAGATAGAATGAAGCAAAATGAAATTGAGTAGTGCTGTGTTCTATCATTTTAAATTTTTTTAACTATAATTTAATTTATTTAAAATAACATAAAATTTTATAAATGCATAGTATTTCATTTAATATTTTCCTTTTTCTTTAAATTAATTGTAATATATTTTCTCTCATTCTATTATTTTTTTACGTTCATCATGGTACCCAAAAATAAATAAAGATTTCACGTTTTCTTAAAAGAAAGTAAGAAAAAAATTAAAATAAAATAAAAAGTCTGGGCATATATCCATCCTTAATTTAAATTACGTTTAGCCTGTGAAATAATTCATTTCAAATCAAGAAAATGCACTCACTAGCTTTTTTTTAACCAACATTTCACTTTAGAAAACTAAAACCAAAAAATTGTAACCATGGACTTAATTGCAGGTACCAAATATTATATATTTTTTTCTTATTTTGCTTTAGTAATATTCCAACCTCAAAAAGGTTTATTCCATTTTATCATGACGTGCCGAATCACATGAGTCATTACTGCGAAACCCTTTTTCCCCGCCTTTTTTTTTTTTTGGGTGTTTGGCCGAAAATATGGCTAAAGAATAAAAAGAAAGAAATTACAAGCGTAAAAACGTAATACCCATAGCACCCCCTTCCTCCCGCTTATATGATGCTAATCCATATAATTTAATCACCAGAATGGACATTAGGCAATGAAAGTAACACTCCTACAAGTTTTATTCAGCTGAATGTTTTGTTTCATTCTTTTAAAATAAAAATTCAGTAAAGTATAATCCCTCTTTTATAATATGTCCATTAGTTAGAATGAAACAACAAACATTTAATAGATGTAATTTAGTTGACAATATAGATTGAATTTTATGAAAAAATCTAAATTCAATTCCCTAAAATATATTCTTGAGAAAGAAGAATTTTTTTTAATATGACTAAGTCTCATATTTAAAATTAATTTTATAATTAAATCAAAAGACTAAAATTTATAAAAATATCTTAAAATTCTACGATATCAAAGTCAAACCACCAAATTACAGCTGTTGAAAAAAAAAAAAGATTGAAACAAAAAGCTCAACAAGTACATTGTCACATAATCAACTAAACACAATCCGTAAATTGATCAAATTTAAGAACAAACTTAACAACGTTATTGCCTAAGTACCATTATGAACCAAGCTAGAGATCTCGCGTTTATATTTATGTAGTTATTATTGGTACTCAATCTCATCAAAATTAGAAAAAATATCACTAAAAGTTATTAATACAAATGATTTAATACTTGAATTTTTTAATAAAAATCTGAGATTAAATCTTTAACTTAGATATGAAATCACAAGCGAAGATACTCTGTTAAAAAGGAAAAAAAAAAAAACTAGAAGAGTGTCCTTGCTCTTTTATCCACTAGCAACTCTGAATAAGACTGAAACCTTCACGCAACTTTTTAACTTCCATTAGTTATCCAATCACCATATATAGTTGGAAACCTATCATTTTTCCTCACATGTAGTGAACCCGAATGGGTGCCTAATCCTTCTAATAATAGTACCATTATTCATCAAATGAGAAATTTGGTCAGCTTCTGATATCCATTCAAAAAAAGTGATTCAAAAATAAAATAATTTATTAATTATTTTATAATTATTAAAATCATTTTTATATATAAAAAGCTAATTTCATGAGAAATTATTCAAAATAGTTTATAATTTTAATCAGATTTTAGATGCTTTTACAAACGAATATTCTTCTACAGATACCTTTCAACTTCTGATTATTGTAAAAAATGAAACAAACAACTTTTAAAAAAAATGATTATTTTGTTTTTAAAAAGCATTCTTTTTATATAAAAAACTATATTAAAAAAAAAAGACCGTTGTCATTTGAAAAGACGTGAGAGATAAAGGAACTTTTGTAAATATTTTGATAAGATGAATTTTTATTTCGAATTGATTGTAACCAGATTATATATGATAGAACTCTTGTTTAACCATGTCTAACATCTTATCTACGAATAGTAGTGGAAAGTAGTCTTTGATGATAGCTTGGTTTAATTTCTTGTAATTATGGACATCTTCCTACCGGTGACAATTTTTGTAGGTATTAATCCATCTTTTGCATTACTAATAATTGTGATCACATTTTCATTTTTCTTGGGCATCACTTGAATTAGACTTACCTATGTATTATATAAAAAAAAAGAAGAAGAGGTAAATCATACTAGCTTAGCTTTAAGCCACCTCAGCATCTCCTTTCTCACTGCCTCCTTTACTATAGGATTTAATTTTCTTTGAGGTTGGATGTATATGCTTATATATATTATTCTTCCAAATTGATTTTGTATATATAAATATATATATATATATATATATATATTTCTTCTTACGTTTTATACAGCTAAATGAGAAAACAAAATATTTTCTTTCATCTCGTTTTCTTTTCACTTGTTTTTCGTAATCCAAAAGTGTAAAATTAAATTCATAAATTAATGTTAATAAACATAGATTTCTCTAAACATGAATAGGACAATCTATTGCACATTGTTGCAGTTATTTAATTTGCATATCCCATGCATGAGGCCCCATCCCGCTCCAAATAAAAAAGAGACACTTACAAAATATATAAAGACGGACCGATATTAACTTTGATGATTGATCAATAGCGAAAGTTGTACGGTATACTATGTTTGAAAGAACACATGCAACTCCAGCAGCAGCAGCAGTAGCATCAGACACTGGCAAGTGATTTGGATATTGCAATGGAAAAATCTGTTGATGATCTTGAAGGAGAAGACAGGAAAGGTTTTGGTGGCATTTCCAAGGAATCTACACTATCTTCCAACATGTCAATGACTCTAGTTATGGTAGGTCTATGTGAAGGAATTGTCTGAATGCACCACAAAGCGACCATAGTCATTCTCTTTGCTATCTCATTTTCCTCACCAGACAATATCCCATCAAGTCCCAAATCATTGCCCTGCTCAAGCTTCTTATAAATAACCAATTGCGGGAAATATATCTCGCTTGAGCGACTAGCTTCAACGTCCATGTTCTTCTGCCCTCCAACCATTTCTAGCAGCATCATTCCATAGCTGTAAACATCAGACTTGTGTGAAACACCTCCAAAACTTTTGCTGAACACCTCGGGAGCCACATACCCTATTGTCCCTCTAGCATTTGACATTGAAATGATGCTTTCATCTCTTGTGCTAAGCTTAGCAAGCCCAAAATCTGATATCTTCGGGCGATAAGCTTCATCCAAAAGGATGTTATGTGGCTTAATGTCAAAATGCAGAATCCGAGTGTTGCATCCTTTGTGCAGGTACTCGAGTCCTCGAGCTATACCTATTGCAATCTGGTGCAATCTCTCCCAACTCAAGGATGGGCTAGTAGTTTTAGTTTCAGCTATATTCTTATGAATGTACTTTTCAAGTGAACCATTGGACATGAACTCATAGATTAGAGCTTTTCTGCTTCCATCTAGACAAAATCCAAGGAGAGAGACAATGTTAACATGGGATGTTTTGCTTATGCTAGCAACCTCATTGATAAACTCTTCGCCATTCTCTTTTGACTCGTTCAGTATCTTCACTGCCACCGAGCAACCATTGAGTAATTTTCCTTTGTAGACAGAACCATAACCACCTTCTCCCAGTTTAATTTTGAAGGAGTTGGTTATTTTCTTGATATCGGAGAAACTGTATCTTTTTAGACCCAGAGAACCTTGGCTTTCAAGGAAAGCTTCTATAACTTGATCATTTTTTTTTATCTTACCAACTTGTATTAATATAAATTTCCAAATCCTAGCTTTGTTACGGCATATGATGACAGCAATAAGAGGCAGTGCAAATCCAGTAGCAACGAAACCTGTTAGCAGAGTTAGGAGTCAGGGGTCATTCAGGTCTATAGTAATTGTTTGCTGATATGCACATCCATACCATACGCTTGGAAAATCCCTTAGGGGGTTTATTTAATAACCAATCTTTAAAAAACAAAATTCATTCACAACATTATGTCATGTGCCAAGTAGATATGAAAAGTGAAATGAGGAAAGGATACTGTGAATTTTGCTACGTAACTACAGTATTCTTAGGTTCCGGCTATATATCTTATCCTGGGCATTACGTATATGCGTATTTAGAAATTTGAGATTGTCTTATTTACATGATAATTAATTGTAGTTTTCAAGAAGATTAGCATGTTTGGTATAAATGTCACGGGCATGCATTTGATTCTTATTTTGTTAGTAAGACATATCCGATACAAAAACAAATCGTTAGCTTATATATGTCCAAAAAATGCATGAGTCTAATAATGAAATATGTTTGAGAAAAGTTGTACCTAAAACCAGCTTCAACACTCTGTTCTTCCTTTGACCTGCCACGAAAAAAATACATCATCACTGTTAGATTGCACGCTTTCAGAACTTTACATTCTGTATTGAACAATTGCAAGTATGACTTTGCCATACGAAAACAAATACCTGAAAATTTGGCATCATGAAAAAGAAAAAGAAGAGAAGGAAAACAGTGGAATTTGATATTTTAATTTGAGTGTGAAGGAGGTGATTGTCAGTTGGTACCCTTGCTAAATGTTTTATTTTATATATATTGATTTCTACACCAGTTCACCTACACGATTTGATCAACTAAGTGATTGGACACAAGTAATAAGTATGATGAAGTTAAGAATTAAGGTTGAATTATTCATCGATCTTTGACAGAAACAATTTTTTATCAGATTTTATTTATTTTTTGCTGAACTCCGAATTACTCATAACTCATTTCCCTTGATGAACCTAAGGTTGATGAAAAAAACAAATACCCCATTTGAACAATTATGTCCAAATTAACTACTAGAAATTAGCAAATGGAGTGATCAGGACAGCCGACAGACATTAATTTTCATTGATGTAAAAAAATTACTTATTATTAAGAAACACAATTATAACTATATGTTTAAAAATGTTAAAGCCTAAAAATAGCTAACCATAATATATATATATCGCTAAATTCAGGGTTACAGTTTTCAAATATAATCCCGTGATTGATTCTTGTTCTACCTAAACCACACCAACACGTGGCCTACCATGACGCTGGAAGGCCATGGTTACTGAAAAGTCAACCATTGCGGAAAACAAGCAGAAGTGTTGCGTGTCAATTAGTCATGCCATGCGTGCTCTTTAGCCAATGTCCTATTGTCCTACATAAAAAATACTTAGTAGTTGTTGTTTTTATTATTATTATTATACACGCCAATAATAAATAAATAAATAACTATCACTATTATTATACACAGTTGTTGAAGTTTATACTTACATACACATGCTGCAGAAAGTATACTTTTTTAAGAAGAAATGGGGTTCCCAGTTAGCTGGATCTATCCAGGTCAACTTATGATGCTAAAAGTTGATGATGTGTGCTATAATTCTACTCAATTATTGCAATGAAGAACCCGTATATTCTAATCATGTCTCTGTCTCATGACACACATGACGAATTAATTTATTTCCCTCATTATACTAGACACTAAGAAGTCAACATTTTCAGATGAAATTGATTTAAACAGAACACAATGGCCAGAACCAGAAGAGTTTGTACTTAGAACTCAGGACAGTTTTTATGTGCAACGTCGTATTCATATTTCATTGATGGCTTTTATATACAGACGGTGACGGTGTTCTCTTGTGGTATTAAATGCTAAATGAAAAGAGCAATTGGATTTTTCTGAAGGAAGATTTTAATGAAAAAAGCTGATGATGGATTTGACTCTCCTTCTATCACCTTTGGACTCGTTGCCTGAACTCTCAACAAATTCTCAATATTAATGTTCAATTCAACACATCATATCTAATCTTTGTGCCGTAAAGAATTACTAAAACAAGCTACAGTTATTTAAAGCATAGTTTTTTTATATGTTAAGGAGAAATATAATCTTGTTAAGGTTTTCATCACGAGCCACACTTAAACCAGCAAGATCACAAGGCAGGAAGAAGTGACACAGAATCTCCATCATTATTTATCTTAACCTCTATCTAAAGTATATATATAAAATGAGTTAAACAACTTGTGCATAAGAACATCAAATAACAGAAACATATCTATCAGAGGTATTCAATTCCAGAAAATGGAGAAGATAACAGAGAAAAGAGAACATACTTTTGTGAGTAGAGCACAGTGAACCATGAGTTCCACCGGAGCAATAACAAGAGAACTGAGTCAAATCATTCTCATTCGTCCCACATGCTCCTCCAGAATCCCTGCATGCTGTGCACTGAGAACTCAACTCTGCATCGTATCGCACATCAAACCCTTTCTCCAGCGCTCTCTCCAACGCCCCAATTCCACCCTTAGAGTCCCAAACAACACCCTGTGAAACTTGCACCTGAACACTGACGCCGCACTTCTGAAGGCCTGGGAACTGCTTCAGTTGAGTTCCATTGACCACATAGAAAGCATGCTTATTATTACTATCATTCTGGCACGTAAAATTGTTTCCCACAACTGAATTAATCCCAGAAGGGCATTCGTAGAATATAGTGACATTCTGAACGGTGGGGGGAAAACTGAAGGGACTGACACTCAGAGAAGTGTTGGTGAAATTGGAAGAGCAGCGATCATAGACAAGGTCTGTTCTCGCCATTCTCAAGGTGGAAGCCGTTTGGTCAATGTTTAGTACGTTGAATCTTTGGGAACCAACTTGAACCGAGGTGTTTTCGTCATGCATGCACGTGAGCTTGAACCCATTGCGGCCACAAAACTGAGGTCGGTTCCCTCCCCAGAAAGGATACGATATGTTCCTGAGAGTTCCACAACTGAATGATAATTGGCTGCAAATAGAGTGCGTGTCATTTTTTTGAGAGTAGGATTGTGGCAAAGTTGTTAAGAAGAAGAAAGCAAGTGTGAGTATGGATGCAAGGAAGGAGGAACGAGTAGTGATCATCGTTACATAGAAGGTTGTTGTGGGGATTTGAATGGCGAAGCCTGCAGGCATGTTTTTGTTGAAAACTTGATATTTATGTGACTAGTTGTGGGGACCGAGAATAAGTGACAAGTTTCTTTGGCTGCTTTAAGGAAATTAAGGCATAAAAAAACAAGATAAAGCACGCGGTTGTATATTTGACCATGAACTGTTCTATGTTGTATGTCAGTGCGTTGATTTGAAAATTCGACGCGAGATGAGTCGTCTATATATAGTATTATATATGATTATTTGAAACGAGGACGGATAAAATGATTTCAGGGGAAACAGAACAGAAGTATCATTTGACTTGAGTTAGAGAATGACAGTAGAACCTCTTTGGTGTAACTTTTGCTCTAGCGCACGGGTAACTTTTGCTCTAGCACACGGGTAACTTTTGGGGCATAGGCAATTTACCCGTGCATCACACGGGTCTGAAAAAAAGGATATGTGCAACCTTGAAAAAATGACACTGTCATGTAACTTGAAATATATCTTAAGAGTTCCAAACGTAGATTTCAGTCTCTTTCACTCAAAATATCTTTAAGAAAATATTTAACGTAAACGCCCTTTTTTTGGTGTAGAGAAAGAAGAGAGATATAGAAAAAGAAAAAAGGATATAGACACGATGCACATATCACCAGTATTTAATTAATTAATATGCATTGGACTAGGTCTTGTATAGGCCTGGATTAACTGTTGGATAATAAATATATTAAAGGTAAAAAGGTTAGTTAGGATAAATAATTAAAGGATAAAATGGATAAGAGTGGAGCATAATGGTAAGGTTAAGACTGGTGTAATTAGGGAATGAGTTTGAAAGTGATTAGGTAAGGGTTGGCCATTTAATAGACGGAGAAGTGAAGGAGATGCTCAAAACTGAATGGAAAAGAGTGAAGGAGGCCATCACTTAGAAGAATGCAGAGTAAAAGAGAAGGAAAAAAAGAGTAAAGACACAATTTAGTTACATGAGTCACCATATAAGTCTTCAAATATATTGTTACCAAATCAATTCTTCGAAGATTTTTTGTTCACTATTGTAGTCATCAAAAGATTTTGTCACCAATTTAATCTCTTAAAGATTTGAAAACTAGTCTCTCAAAATATGGTTAAAAAGTTTCAAACAAATTATAAATTTAAACCTCAAAATGAACTAACAAAACTCATTGGGATTCTCCATCATCTTTTGTTTCTCATGAACTCCTTAAGTATAGATTGGGACTCCCATTTTATAGATTTCCTTAGTTTCATCCCTTGGATATAGTTCGGTCCTCCCAAGTGTTTGGCAATTTCGCTTCTAATGAATATATTTGGAGGAAGATCTTTTTGGGAGGTTAGGGGTTAAGGTACGAACATAGTTGGGATGTCAACCGGTCGTCTCTCCTTGATCCTTACTCTTTCTTTTTTCTAAAATAAAATAAAATAACAAAAACTAAGTTTTGCATTTAAGGCTAAATGAAGAGGTATCAGGTATCATCAATCCGAGTCCCAAATACTCCCTATGCTCTGCATGTTTTGTACTGAATAAGGACTTCTGCTTCATATTCATAATTCAGAACTTTCCCCATCTCATCAATCGGCTCACTAATGGAAACGCCTTGTAAAACCGGAATGGGAAGTGTGTCTGTTCAAAACCAAAGTGGAAACTTGTTTAAAGTCATACCGGAATGCAAATATATATTATAATTTTAAGTACTTAATTAGAGAATCATTAATACCATTGGTGTGAATGGGCTTTTGATATACTTCTAGCATATATAGTGTTTTTCAAGTTAAAAGAATGAAGAAATTAATAATAATTGAGCAATACATGCTAATATAAGTTAAAGTTTTCATTATTTTATCTTTATCACTTATTCTTTGAATTTTTATAGCAGGAAACCAAGAAAAGAATAAAAGAAAGCAAAATCAAGAAGCCTCTGGATTTCAAGATTTTGATTAAAGATTTCACAAAAATAAAAGATAAGAGAAGATTTTCATACCCTAATTATAAATAGGAACTTAGGAGACCAAAAGAAACACACTTAGACACTTCTGCACACACTGACACAGAGGCTGTTACATACAGAGGGAGATACATACATACGGAGGAAGGGAGAACAAGAGGAATAAAAGATATCTTGGAGGGATTTAAGTTAAGGCAAGAAGATTAATATTCAAGATTGAAGGGGTTAATTCTTCTTCTTCTTCTTATTTTAATATTCTTGGTTCAATTCCCTTATTTTTATTAAAGTTAGACATGACAATATCTGACTAATTCTCTTTATTGTAGTTTTGTAGTTAGGGCGATGAACTTTATGTGAACTCCTTTGTAATTGGATTAATTTCTATTATTCTTTTATGCTAAGTTGTTTTATTTTACTTTATTTTGCATTAATTATATCTTTATTAGAACTGATAAGTCTGGTAAAATTCTGAGAGTTAGGGTTTACAATAGGAATATTAGAACTTTAAGTTCTGACAAGAGTAAAATAACAATTGTTATATTACTTAGGAATAGGGATGTGTGATTGCAAATGAATATATGTATTTTCTTAATGCTTAATTTAAGAGAGATCACTAAGGAATTAGAGTTTTGATTGAATTAAAGAGTTAAAGTTACTAAGGAATTAAGATTTAACTAGTTTAAAGTAAGGATATATTATCTAAACAATTAGCATAATTAAATTTAGTAATTAATTCAAGTAAAGAATATAGGGATCAAAAGGTGAATGTACTTTTACTACAATTCTTCAAATCTAATTAACTTTGTTTTTAAATTCTTATTGAATTTTAATTCTGTTATTTAATATCCTCAATTTACAATACAATTCACAATTCAATTTAAACTTTATTTCATCCAATTTAAAGAGTACAATCACAATAAATTTGGTGTCTCAATCCTCGTGGAGACGATACTTTTCTTATCACTTTATTACTTGAAACGATCGGTGCACTTGTTGAATCCGCAACAGCTTTCTTAATGGAAACTTGTTATACAAAAAATTTCTTTAAGTTCTAGACTTCTAGTAATCAGAAATTGAGAATTAAACACAACTACTAGTAGTGGTGCAAATAGTCCCTTCGGATTTGGTAGGACTAAATATGAATGGCTTTGGTGGAATTTGCAACTGATCTATGCTTCCTTCTAACATTTCAATCACCCTACTCATAGCAGGCCTGTCAGATGGGATTGTTTGTATGCACCACAATCCCACAATAATCATTTTCTTACAAATTTCATTTTCCTCTGTGGTCATACCTTCATCCCATGCTAACTTGCTGCCCATCTCAACATGCTTGTATATCCAATGAGGAAAATATGTCTCACTTGAATGACTTGCTGCAATATTGATATTTTGCCTTCCTCCAACCATTTCCAAAATCATCATTCCATAACTATACACATCAGACTTATATGACACCCCTCCAAAGCCTCTGTTCCACACTTCTGGAGCTATATACCCAACTGTCCCTCTAGCACCATACATAGATATGATACTTTGTGTATTTGAGCAGAGCTTAGCCATCCCAAAATCAGATATTTTGGGACAGAAATTTTTGTCCAAAAGGATGTTGCTTGGTTTTATGTCGAAATGTAATATCCGAGTGTTGCACCCTCTATGCAAGTACTCCAGTCCTTTAGCTATCCCTTCAGCAATGTGGTGTAATCTTTCCCAACTCAAAGGTGGATTGGTTTCCAAATTCCTGTTGTGTATAAACTTTTCAAGGGAGCCATTGGGCATGTAATCGTAGACAAGTGCTTTCTTCTGGCCTTCAAGACAAAAACCAAGGAGATTAACAATATTTACATGGGACGTTCTACTGATGCTTATAACCTCGTTGATAAATTCTTCCCCGTTCCCTTTGGAAGCATTCAATACCTTCACTGCCACGGCCACAGGAGAGTTGTTGCTTAGATTTCCTTTATATACTTGACCATAGCCACCTTGTCCCAGTTTGGATTCAAAAGAATTGGTCATCTTCTTGATCACTGAATATGAATATCTTTTTATGGGAAGAGGTCCATTATTTCTTATGAGGGCCTCAATGTGTTGATCAATCTTTTTGGCCTTCCGAATTTCTGACACAATTGGTGATAATTTTCGTCTAAAACTGTAAACTAGGATGCATATCAGCAGTGCACCAATTCCTCCACCTATTATTAAACCTTTAAACAAAAATAGAAGGTAATTCAGCTATTATAATCCTTGACATGAAGGGTTCTAAAATTGATGATGTTTATATGCTATTATTTATTTCAACTTCTAGATTCCGTGAGACAAATGATAACAAACCACATAAATAATTTTCTCTTCAATATAAACCAGGACTAGTAACCACAGATGAGTCATCTTATCAATAATTCAAAACGTAGGTTATGTCTTGGTGCTTAATTTTTTATTTTTTTTATTGCAATTTGCAGCCACAAGTTCCATTTTGAGTACAACTTAGAATATTGCAAATGCACAAAATCAGCCAGAGAAAAGGCTCCACATGCATGACATAGAAATTAAACTCTACTAACAACCACGTTAACCAAGAAAATGACAAGAAATATAATTCAAGACAAATCATATTGTACCTATAATTAACCTTGACAAGCCGGTTCTGCTTCCCCCTCCCCCTGTTAAGAAGAACAGAACATAATCAGTCAAACAATAAAACACAGTGATGGTCGTGTAATAATTTGTCATGAACCAAGAAACACATACCTTCACCTTGACATGTATTGCTTTTTGTGGTGCCATCATTGCAAAAGCACAGCGTCTCCTTCCTGGTGTTACTGAAACCACAAGTTCCATTACTAGCCTCGCACTGGGCGCAATTCGAAGCTGTTTGCCAATCAAGCACGAAGCCTTCATTCATGGCCCCAGCAAACTCGTTGATCAAGCCATCATCATCATGACTTGTGATCTGATCCTTCATCACTGTCACCACAACGTTTACCTGGCAGTCAAAACCTTTGGTCTCGTTCCCCATCAGAAACACAAAAGAGTGGCTTGCCCCATAACTGAGACACTCGATAGGAGGCACAGCAGAAGAAGGGTAGTGACTGCAGTTGTAGTAAAAGCTGAGGTTTAAGTTTAAGGGGGAGTGAGAAAGTGGTAGGTTGCCCAAGGGAAAACTGTGAAGTGCCCTTGGACAAGTTTTGTTTGCCGTGTCAAAATCAACCAGCTTAAGTCTATGGTTTGCATAGTCTATGTCTTTTACGTAATAGTATAATCCTGGGGGTGCAGAAAAAATAGTGTTGCCATGGTCATCACAAATAAGGCCAAGTTCTTGGTAACCGCAATATTGGTCAGGAAGGGAACCTTGGGAAAGCCAAAATGGGTAACTGATCTTAGGTCCATTTTTGCAGCTGTTACTAGGACAGGATGATGATGTGTTGCGGCTTCCAGAGCTAGTTGTTTTGGTGAAAAAAAGAAAAAAGGCACAAACAAATGCAATTTTGAACATCGATCAGGACCAAGTTTGGAGATATAATTAACTTCAGTGTTTTGAAGAAGAGGGCGAATTTCAACATATATGTGACGATTATGAGAATTTCCAATCTTGTAGGTAGGAAGGAAATTTCTCGGGAGCCTGCTAAGGGGAAATTAAATACATGACGCAAAAGACACGACATAGGGCAGAGCTGGTCAATATTATGAAAAGGAGGAGAAATCCTAGTTATGTTTAGCATTCTCAAATTCTAATGTTCACATACACACACACACATATATACCACCCACTGTTGTTCTAGATATTTGCTCCATAATTATATTTTTCTGTCTCTAATTATAATATTTTAAAAAATGTTTATATTTTTTTATAAGATTTTAAAAAAACTATATACATTAATTTGTTTTGCTGTAAATCTTAGTTATTCCCTTTCCAAATATTAATGAAAAATAATTAAATAGATAGAAAATTAAGAAAAAAATAATTTTAAAATTATAGTATAAATATTTGATAAATTTAATATAATTAATTAGTTTTCTTAAAAAGATATAAATTAGTTAAAATGGACTTATAATTAGGGATAGAAGAAGTATATGTTATTAGTACGGCTGACTTTAATGATGTATAAATTTATAGAAGAAGTATATGTTATTAGTACAGCTGACTTTAATGATGTATAAATTTATCAAACAATGACGTTAGTTTTGTGCATTCCATTTCTACGTATCCTTCTAAAAGTAAAAGTTTTACACAAAAATTCAAAATCATTAAGTAGTTACTATGTGTTGCTGATGTCGCATATTCACTTGTAAGTTTTTTTCTTAATCAATTTTCACTTGTACGTTGCTATTAACAATTTCTTCTATGTTATGCAACTGCCTTTCCTTTTGGTTGTGTGGGGAGGATTGTAATTTTCTTTTTCATGAAATAAAAGATAAGGTAAAATTGTATTATTTTTTTACATTCGATAGGGTTTTTCTCTTTTTACATTTTTATTATATATGACATTGATAGTGATATTTAATAAGTTTAATGTAGTTTTTTATAGTTTATAAATAAAAAGCTACAAATGTTTAAAATTGATTTAATACTAAATTTATAAATACTACAAAATATATTTTTATCAAGAAAATTAAATTAAAATTTATATAAAAACATTACATAAATATATTCATTTATATAATTTTACATTTTTCATTCACTTTAACACATAATTTATCAAAACACTTATGATTTAATAAGATAATTTTTAAATTTCAAAACTATTAACTAACTTTTTAACTTTCAACTAATTTTTCAGTTAATTTTATTAAATAACCAACGTGTCTGGTACCTTCAAAATCAATTATATAAATCTTCGTTATGTGTGAATAAAATTTTCATTAACGATAGTTTTATTAGGATCAATTTTCATTTGTTGTTATCTGTGAATAAAATACTCCCAGAACATTTGCAAGCTAAAAGCAGAATGGGACTCTTAACCCAAATCAAACCCAAATCCTGAATGCATAAAAGTATAATCAAAGGATTGGATCATGATCACCATTTATAAAAACATCATTGATGTTTCGTGATTGCTGAAATTATGATAAAACATAGCAACACTAGCATAGTAAAGGAAGGTGGCATTATTTTGCACAAGAGCCACGCCTCATCTTTTCACAAGATCCTTGAAATGGGCCCCCACAATTCACTACGCCTAACGAGAAAGAGAGAAAGGAAAGTCCAACATTGTCTTAATCTTACAAATTTTGTATTGTCTCAATCTCCCATAACTTTATATAACTCACCCACATTGTTCAATCAATTATTTAACCAATTGAATTGAATCTATTAATCAATTTGAACTAGACTCCTTGACAAAAACAAGTTATTGTAACTCGTAATAAGAGTGGTAACAATATTTCATGCAGGAGATTATTAGTATTAGCTACCAGATGTAACTTTTAGAAAGATTTCTTCTAAAATAGTCCCAGAACATGAATATTTGCAAGCTAAAAGCAGAATGGGGCTCTTAAACCAAATCAAAAACAAAAAATACATAAAAGTATAATCAAAGGATTGCATCATTTCTCTTCTCACCATTTATAAAGCATCATTTTGTTTCGTGATTACTGAAATTATGGTAAAACATAGCTACACTAGCCCAGCAAAGGCAGGTTGCATTTTTTGAAGAAGAGTCAGGCCTAATCTTTGCACAGATCCTTGAAATGGGCCTCACAATACACTACGCCTAACCAGAAAGAGAAAAAGGAAAGCCCAATATGAGCCAAGACAGGCTGGACACAGTTTATGTAATGGGCCAATACTACTTCACACTAAGTCACTAAACCTAATTTGATTCTTCAGCTGTTAATTCGTATTTACGGCTGAAAGTCAAAGTACTACATTTTTGTCCTAATGCCACCTTGCGGCACCATCAACTGAGGGGGTTATGTCACTGTCCGATTGTGAATCTAAGAAGCTGTAAGGTATGCCATTCACGAGTGATGTTGTGCCAAATGTTCCATTCACTGCCCACTCACTGCATCCAATTTGTGCATTATGGGTTGGTACATAGTTACCAACTTCGGCAGATTTATCACCAAAATAGTCGTTCTGATCATATGCTATTAGTGATGCTTGATGATTGTTTGCAAATTGCTCCAAAGTTTCACCTATAGAGTAAGGTTCATAGAAATTAATTAATGCCGGTAACTGCCACTGAATGCAATATGTTAATGTCACCGTAAATTTTAATATGAAAGGATTTGTGGTTGTAAAATAATTTTGCTGCACACTGATTAAATATTATAGAACATACCTTGGGCTAACAAAGCCGCATCAATTTCCTCCAAGTCATTCCATCTAGTATATGCTTCTCTCACCAATTTCTCCATATAGCTCTGCATATAATGAATTAATAGGATCAAAATCAACGTCTCGTAAAAAATACCTTAAGTGAGAGAAAAAGGTTAGTTTGAGTATAAAGTTACCCTGGTCATGTTGTTTCGCTCTCTGCCCGGAAAACTTTGGCCGTTGATATCAGCTCTAACCAATTGGCATATGGAATTCAGAAAAACGGTAAAATTAGGCCCACGGTACACGTAGTACTTGTTTCCCTTCTCGCAAGTCTTTGCATGCTTGATTGTCACATCCCACATTTTTTCTGACATCCCAACGCCCAAAATCTGATTACAAAAAATACAACAAATTAATAAAAAACCTATTTATCCATAATATGATAATTATCAATGAACTTAGTAATAAATATATAAATCTTACTAATTAGTATTTTTAAAATATTAATTAAAAATTAAAAAACAAAGTATTTATTATAAAAATCATAAAAAAATATACTTTTTTTAAATAACATAATTTTATTCATTCGAATAAAAATATTTTTCTTTTTTAATTAATATCTTAAAGACATTGATTAACATTTTACTTAAAATATATACCTTTCTGAGCCTATGGACATCAACAACGGATAACTTGAGAAAGTCTTGGACGCTGTTTATCCCCTCCTTGGACAATTTTTTGTGGAAAGCTCCGTCTTTACCAATCTTCTCTAGGCGCCACACTTCGTCATTGAGCATAGGTGGGTGATGTTTCTTGTACACTTCAAATGTATGGAAAAAAATATATAAATATTCTATATACGACAACAACAAAAATTACAACATTAATAATAAACTTTTATATCCACCAAATTTTAGATGTCATGATTTTTTTATAAAAAAACCTAAAAAATCATCACTATTTTGTTTCTAATTTAAATGACCACTAGGTACGTGCTTGATCGTATCTTTGAAACCATTGACCCGAGACCCTCCCCAAACAAGCAGATTGCCAAAACCAAAACCGGAGTAGAAGTTGGTATAAATTACAATTAAAAAGAAATGTAAGAGCTTGTACGCGTCATTTTGTCAATAGGTGAAAGTTTTTTACTGCGAGGGTTTTCTTAAATTCACAGTGTATTATAATATTACATTGGTGGGAAGGACCATGGTTCATGGTTGAGCATCTATTGGGTGCCAAGCAAAGCTCTGAATTAGCTGTATGTTTGACCACCAATCACTTTCCAGTCATCATAAATAAATAAAGATTAAAACAAAAGAAAACAAACAAATTAATTAAAAGAGATCAATATTGCTTGCTGGAAAGGGTGAAAATGAAATGCCCTATCTTGTAGGACAGTTGGAATTGTGACCAATGTACTTTTCCACTACTGTAAAGTACGAGATTAATAATATATAATAAATTTGAAGTCACAATCTCGGATCTCCTAAGAAATTTAATATAAAATAACAAGATTTTAATGTAATTTTAGACTGTTTCAATCTTAACACACATTATAAACAATTTTTTTTATAAAAAAAAGTTCCAAAAGCTGTAAAAACTGATGCTTAAACATGCAAGATTTTTTTTTTTTTTTACCACGGTATCATTTTCATTTTTAATTTTCTAGACATAAAAATCAATTTTTACGTAGTAAATTATTCCTGAAACAAACGCGTTAAAATTTTATCAGTAACCCATCACTTAGACATATTAATTTATAAATCAGTAACCCATCACTTAGACATATTAATTTATCCCCCACCAACCATTTTTTTTCCTGATTTTTATTTCCGGATTCTCATGGCATGCAACTTGGATTAAATTAAAATAACAATAATTGGCACTAAACTAATGGATAATATTGTATAGGTATTATATTCTACTGTGATTTACTGACGCAACTATATTATACCAATGTTACGTTTGATTTGACCGTGTGTAAACAGTTTGAAGAAAAAAATGAGTTTAATTTAGTCCAAAAATTCAGTTTGAAAGGAGATACTTTTGTAATCTGCAATAGGTTGACTCAGCATTCTTATTCTTTTGAGAGAACCTTTCTGACAAAATAACTAGTTTTAAAAAAATACATATAATTATAATTATAACTAGTTTTGTATAATTAGTTATATAAAAATAGATATAAAATTATAATTAATTTTATAATTATAGAAATTTCAAATGATTTATTTTTATTTAAAAATTATTTATATTTATAAAACTAATTATAATTATAACACAATAACTAATTTTATTGAAATGAATATTTCAAATAATTTATTTTTGTTCATTCATATAAACTAGTTATATAATTAATTTTAGACATAACTTATTATATAATTAATTAATTTATAATTAATTATAAATCTATATTTTAAAATTAATCATTATTATATCAAATTATATCCATATTTTAAAAATTAATGATAATTATAATAATTATTTATTAGATATGATTAAAATTACGTAAATATTCAAGTTATGAACATAGCTGTTTATGACTAGTTAATTATAACCTATCCATAACAAGAAATGGCAGCCATATATAAAAATTATAAAATGAAAAAGTAAAAACGATAGAGAAAGAAAATAGTACTTACATTCACCACGGTGATCCTTAACAACAAATGGCTCAGTCATTCCTTGACGAATTGGGAGAGTGTGATTAGTCCCTGGAGGCACCCTAACAGCAACTCTGAACTTCCTGCTTCGTATCCAACTAGAGTTATCAGTGAATTCAATCTCTTCAATTGGTGCAATCCCATCCCTCATGGTCAGATTCAATTCTCCTGTGAGCAATGGCCTCTTCCCCGTTCTCTCCTTCACTATGTTGTTGTTGAACTCCTCAGTCGTCCATGATTCGTTGTTGGGAGGAAAATCTCCATCAAGCACCACTATCTCGAGCTTTATGGGGTGGGGCAGACTCGTGGGAACCGCCACTAATTCACCACCGCCACTTTTGTCAACGAGAATCACGTTGATTGGGTTCCCATCTATGTCAACTATTCTGCTTCCAGTGAATATAGGGGCCGATAGCTTCTTGCTGAACATGAGTTCATAGTTTGATGCTTGCTCCAATGATGCTGCTTCGATCCTCAACGAAGGGGACCTACTTATTGAACGTGGCACAGTACAATGCCTCATCGCTCGCTCCATCTCTTCATTCACCTGATGCATGACAAAATCAATTACTTTCATTAGAAAATTAATCCAATAATTAATAATGTTTTATTTGGCTTTTGATCACTTACCACTCTTCTAAGCAAGGGCTCCAAGCCTGAGAAAAGGTTATGCAAGTTTTTCACCATCACCACTTCTCCTATTACCCTGTCAAGTCAAGAAGATTGAATTGGTTTAATTTATACTACATGATAAGTGGCGAGACATAATTAATTTTGAAATTAAGCATAAATAGTAACAAAAATAAAATAACTTGATGAAGCTAGCAATCAAGCTTGGTTAAACATACGAAGCAAAAGAAGGTCTTGGTGTAGTTCTGATCCGTTTATCGCCTGGTGGCTTATTATTGTCTTGAGCAGAATCATCAAAAAACCGTTTCGCAGCCATTTGATTTTGTGAAGATTTTGGGGGACCAGTTGGGAATGAAAGAGGGTGATCGATCGATGAAAAGGTTGCACTTAGATAGATAGCTAACTAGATTAATGAGAGTAGGAAAAGAAGGTGATCTGCATTTTATACCAGAAATGAAAGTGTATGTGATATAAAAAAAGAAAGAAGGTTCTTGGAATGTCGGAGGAAATATCCAAGCAATTAGGAAGGTATAACCGAGAAGGCGTATCATATGATGTAAAGACTTTAACACCATCCAAAGTCAACCTGCCAAATCTCTATCGTTCTCTCCGGGGTGATAAAAGCCAAGTTGGACCCCACAATTTTTGGAAGCCCAAAAATGTTTTTTTTTTTTTTTGCAATCATAAATTATCTTTAACAACTTGAGAAAGAAAAGAAAAAATAAGAATAAAGGATTCATTTGATTAATAATGTAAAATGATAAAAATAAAAAGATAAAAAAAAGAATTATTGATCGAATATTGGAAAAAAAAATTGTTAATATATAATCATTCTTTCCACACAACGTTTGCTAATGCTATGAATTTCATCCGCGTCACAAAATAAATGATAGCAACAAACCTAACCATCAACTAAAATTACATTTAGTACGGATTATATATGATGAAAAGCTTTTCGTATATTCGTGATATCCAACATTTTGACTATTAGGAACATTTTACTTCAAGTAAGAAAAAAAAAGAGATACGTCATTCTTATAAACATATTCTATTATTCAATTTTATAATTTACTTTTTCTTTATTTATTTCCACAACGTCACTCGTCTTATTTTAAATTATCTTTTATCTTCCGTTCTCTTTGTTATAAAAAAAAATTCTCAAACTATGCGTGTCATCGTTTGAAGACAAAATTACAAGACCGATATGAGCACCAAAACAACAGTAACTTGTGGTAAGCTTAACAAGCCAAAGCGTGCTAGAGTTCGGGAGAAAAACAACTTGTATTAAACTTGACAGTTTAAGATTTGTTATACCATTGTTTATTCATTTTGTAATCTAGTAGAATTACACTGTAAAATATTGCTTTCTTGTTAGATTTTATCATCTAACAGGTTTGTCAAACTACGCGCTTCTAGGAAGGATCGAAAGCGTCCTGTGGGCTCTCGCTATAACTTGTAGCAGCAAATGAATGAATATACTTATGTGAATATTTTTTTAAATCCAATTATTTGAATTTTGGACTATTAATTCGAGGTGACACTTCATTAGCTTACTATTTGTCAGCCATTCAAACCGGCCACATCTTTTACAGGATCTGTTTTTATACGGACAAATAATAATAAGTGTTTCAAAAATATTTATTAAAAAATTAAAAAAATATTTTTATTGAAATATGAAAAATTACACTTTGATTTTTTATGTGCTCTTATAATTTTTGCAATAAATATTTTGTTCTTTTAATTTTTTAATCAATATGTTAGTGACACTAGCCTAGACTTTTTTATGTATACTACATCAAGAATTTAAATTTTGAAACTATAGTTTGTGGACTAAAATTATTAGACTCAAAATTATTTATAAATGAGTAGATAAATATTTCCTTTTCAATAATATTAAAAAATTTAAAAGATACAATTCATTCAAAATGACTCATATATATAACTTTTTTTTAATTATTGACTGAAATTTTTCTGAGTCGCACTTTATATTTAATGGATTTCGTTCATAATAATTTTAAGAAATTTTAATCCATATATAATAAAAATAATATATGTTACTATAAGCTAATCAGAATCAACACATGTCGATCGATCAAATGCATATTCTACTCGGTTGTTGAAGTAGACCCAACAGAAGTTATGTATATACGCTTTCTAACTCTATCTACATACTCGGTTATAAGAAGTAGGCCCTAAGTTGATTCAATTATATTACTGATGGCTCAATTATGATGTTCACATACGAATTTCCTATTTCCATGGCAGCATGGGGCCACGCCCAACGCCACACACACATCATCATATTCACTTTTGCTGGGCTTCATATCCATCCATCCACCTGCCACACTTTCTCTTTCTCAAGTTTGGCCAAAAGTGTTCCTAATATCTGTAATAATACTCGTAATCGATTTTGACCATGGAAATTAAACAAAATTCAAATCCGATTTTAACAACAATCATTATGCGATGACAAACACGCCTGGTACTATTATTTAACCTATTAGGCCAGATCATTTGACATCTGCACAAAACTGTTTCGCCCAAAAAGTAGCAAGTCACCACAGAGACCATAAGAGTTAGGAGCCAAAGACTGTTTTTTTCTAATTTGGAGCCAAAGACATTGACCAAGATTTTTCTACCTGAAATTTATTAGTGCTAGAACAATTGCTTACAGCATTTTCTCTAATTTATTTTTGTTTTATCTTTTCCGTTAAATTAGTCATTTTATCTTATATTTTTCTCACCTTTTCTTATTACTCTTATTTGTAAAAAGAAATTATTTTTTATGCACTATCAATTTATCAAAAATGAAATAGATATGATTTTTGAGATAATTCTTGTCAAAATTAATACACGTACTGTGCATATAATTTGTAATTGTTTACTCTTTTGTATTGGACTGACAGTTATGTTATGATTGATTGTTGTTATACTTGTTTTATCAATAAATTCATAAACCATAATTTCTCTTATATTGTATCTCAGTTTCGGCTCTTTCTACTGCTCTCAGTTTCATCACATCTTTTTCTCTCTTTATTTCTCATAAAATCATGTTACGTCTATTTCTCTCTTACTTCCTTTTTTTTAGTCTATATGAATATTAAATTTTTATATAATATTATAATTTAGTAAAACTCATTAATAATCTATCTATAATTAAGACTATTTATAGTAATAATAACATAAATAATTAATATTATTATTCTAAAAGTTGCTATTAACAATAACGTGAATAGTTAATAA
This sequence comes from Glycine latifolia, assembly GCA_013407115.1. Lineage (NCBI taxonomy): Eukaryota > Viridiplantae > Streptophyta > Magnoliopsida > Fabales > Fabaceae > Glycine > Glycine latifolia. The sequence continues at coordinate 31,201,579 of CM023945.1, forward strand.
TTTATACAAAATCATTTAAAGCAAAATAAAATTAATTAATTTATCTTGTGACATAATAGATCATAAATAAAATTTTAACATCTTCAATTTTGATAAACTTTTTTTAGAATATGTGAAATTTTATTTGCAATTTATTATGTCACAAGATAGATTAAATAATTTTCTTTTACTTTAGATGTTTTTGTATGGATTATTAATTATTTGTGTTACCATTAATAATGATTTTTAAAATAATATTAATTATCAATATTATTATTGTTTTATTGAATATAAATAAATTATTAATGAATTTTACCACAATTATTTTAAAAACAAATAATATTTTAATAATTATGAGGAAATAATTTTATTTATCTAGGATATCAAAAATCTCATGATCAACCCTCTTTATATATTAAAGGAAACTAATGTGAAACTACCGCGAGGTTTCTGCGTAATGTTGCAGTTCAACTTGAACACGTACAGTACTTCGCAAATACTTTTCTATTTCAATTTTGGTTTTTAGGACACGCACAATTGTTTAGAAGTCACGGTCATGAGTTCAACTTTAAAATATACTTTTTATAGTTTTTAAAGATAATTTAATAAAAAGTAATCAGTTTTCAAACTTGATCTTTCCAGATAATCAAACTATGTTACTTATACCAAAATTGGATAGTTTGGATAGTGAAATTGAAAGAGAAATGTGATTAAAGGGAAATTAAATATTTACCCATTAAATGTTATTTATTCCCGTAATAATAAATTGCAGTATATCAGAAAGAATTATTAATACAGCCGGAATCTTCAATGACCTTGCCTTACTCAATAAATAGTGTCCTCCTCTTAATCTTAAAATTGATTAATTTGATATCTTCTTATAAAATGTTTATTAAAATAGGGTTATTTTTAAACAAATATGATTTTATAGATAACACTATTTAAACTTTGTTATGTATAAATGAAAAAAAAATGTTTGAAGAAACACAAATCAATTGAATTGCCAATATTTGTTTTATTGTTTTTTTTATTATTTTTGACAAGATTTTTTCTTTTTTAATTACATTTTCTTCGTCTATAATACTCGAATAAGAAATATTATTCAAAGAATCTACAATACTCAACTAAGACATATTATTCAAAGACACTAAATCTAATATCATTCATACCAACCACTTGTTGGTATATGTTTTGCTAATTAAATACCTTTTTATAAGAAAGTTGCTATATAATTATATGATATATTATTACCATAAGAAACTTGTTATAAAATGTATTACCATTGTTTATAGTATACAACGAATATTTATGATTAAATAATTCACTACTAGTACTCTATTTAAACTCTGACATCTGTATAAAATGATCACAACCAAAAAAAAAGCATTAACAAACACGTACCAATCAATTAAATTGCATTATCCGTGGAGCAAACCTCATTAGTCTATCTAAAGTCTGCGGATGGAATTTTCTTGCAAACAAGTGGCAAATATTGGTGCTCTTGCCATTGTATTGACATGTTCTCCCATGCCTTACCCTCTTCAAGAAATCAATAGTTACATCTTGTCTCATAAACCTGGCTGGATGGGGTCCACCCCTTGACCAATCAACCCATGTCAATGTTCTGTTGGAGTTCCTCTTCCAAAACATGATACTAACAAACGTTGGCAAGTAATGCTCATCACCATAACATCTATTCCTGCAATACTTCTTGAACACAGGGAAGTATTGTTGGTCAGAAACTATCTTAATGGCAAGGGCACGGTCTATTTGAAACCATTGTGACCCTTTTCTCCACTGAGAAAGGTTAACTAGTGGCCTCATTCTGGGGCTGTACCTGCCTCTCCCCACTGCACCTGGCATGTCATAGGCTTCCACAAAGGTCTCGTTTGAGTTCATAAGGTAGTTATAGATGGTTGAGAAGTTGAACAAAGGAATGCATGATTCTGAGAGAAGAACAAAACGTTGGTTGGAGAAGTCAAGCACTGCATTTGCTAGTAGACGTCTCTCTGCCCCTACAATGTTGAAGTCACCCCATCTTACTTCCTGCATCATCATGTTTCAAGAAGAAAAATCAAATTAACTGAGATTTCTCAAGTCCCACCTCGTGTGTGGATTTAAGTTAGATTTTACAAATTCACATAAAAATAACAATTAACATGATGTTAAGTAAATGTTCACATATTTAGTTCTATACTTAAGAATTAGTTATAGATCTAAAATTATTTTTCAGCATTGGATAAAAAAATTATACTTACATTTAAGTAAAAATATTCAGATATAAATAATTTCACGTGAAAATTAATTTTACAAAAACAATTTCATTCAAAATTAATTTTGCAAACAAACAGACTAATGTGCTTAGTTTGAGGCCCAAGTTATATATATGTCTCTTAGAAAATAAAATAAAATGGTAAGAAAGTTTATGTGCTGCTTGTTCAGATTATCTGTTGCATGTGAGAGACAGTATGAAGAAAGGAATTATGGAAAGTTTGATGAGGACGCTTAAAAGTTTGTCAAATGGAGAAGAATATAATTTTCTATAAGGTGCAAAAGGAGTGGAACCAAAGAAAAGTATTGACGGTTTACTTTAACAGTTCAACTTCGGAAGCAACCAACAAGAACAAGGAAAAAAACTTGACAATCCAGTGATTCACGGGAGATAGTTGTTCAGGTTTTTTTTTCCTCATTTTGCGGTAAATTTTAGTCATATAAGAAACGGAAAATTTCACTTTAAGGACAAATGGATGACCAGTTGACCAATAACAAGGAATATCATAAATTTTCTCATTCTGAATAGATTATTTGGAAAGCCATCATTTATAAGTATAGGGAGTGCTCTTTTGTAGTCTTAGCTGGTTGATCTTTCATCAAAGCCTCCTTTTACAAGAAATCGTCAAGTGTTGACCGTGAACGACTTTTAAAACAAGGTATAATACGTTACGTAAAACTCATAATAATGTGTTCAACTGTAATTGGAAGAAATTCTCACATAAAAAAGTGTCGATCTGTTCTGTGTTCAGGCTCATGCAGACAGGCGTTACCCAAATTAGAAGTTTTTCGTATTCTTAAAAATATATAATAGTAGGATAGAACTCATTTTATTATAGAGTAATAGGTCCAATTAAATTCCTAAGAGAACTTCAGTTCAGAATTAGTTGTTTACAAATATCATCTATATGTTCAGTGAAGAGAATAAGCGTTTGATCATTCAATGTAGGACAGATTACAGTTACTACACAAACGTTTTATTAATCCTCATGAATTAGTTAAAAATATCTTATAGTAAGAAACCAAGTAAATATCAAAAGCAATTAGTATTTGTACTCTTATTTTTCTCTTGAAGACTTAACGGGCCATTGTCAAAAACAACGGATTCTAGAGTGACTGTGAGGAAACCGTTTAATAAGGCGTTTATTAAGGCGCACCTCATGTTTGACATCACAATAAAAACCGGTTTCTGTGTGCCGTGTCATTAAAGCCATGGAACCCCAAAAAGTTAATGTAATTGGAAAATATTGAACTAAATCCAAAATTATGGGGGATAATTAAATCTGTTAATTTTGAGGCATAGTCAATTCAATTCTTGCACTTTGAGTACGTTAGCAGAGAACAAAAGTCAAGTATAATTTTTCGTTTTTAAAAAAAAAAAAAAAAAAAAAAACTTGTAGAGATTTGCTGATCACATGGAAAACTAGAATTTCGGTTCTCTTAATGAAATGAAAAGACAGGCAATGCAACATAGGCAATTACGAAATGTTTGATTAAATAGGAAGTAAAAGACGCACTGACCTTGCTTGGTATTCTGCGGCGATGAAACACAGAACTTTGAGGCACTGTGTCATTGAAAGAAGGATGGGAATGGACATAGATGGAATAGAAGCCTTCATTTCCTTTGAAGAATCTCTCCCACAGTGGACCCAAAAGGACAGGCCCTTTTGTCAAAAACATGAATGCAACCTTTGGGGTGTGTTTGTAAGGCAGTTCCTTAATCGTAGGAACCATAGAAGCTCTCCACAGCAACTCTTCCTCTGTCATGTCATGCATAGCCTTGGCGACCTGTGTCTGATTATTTAACATTGAGATGGGAGTTGGAGTAGACAAAGGTGGATGGAAGAGTTCGTGGAATTGAAAGTTGAGGGACAAGTTTTTGAAAGAGAAAGTGATGAGGGTGATTCCAATGAGCAAACCAGAGGCAAATACCATAACATGAGAGAAGAAGAAACTGAACATGTGTGATTGAGCATGACTCAAGAGTCTAGCTACAGCAAAGGACCGTTCTTGCTGGTTATTCTTCATGCTGCTATGCTATTGCCTATTAGATCGATGATGACCAACGAGAAATTAAAATAGGTGTTGCACACAGATACTTAAATTGATCGCTAAAATCATCTATATTCTGCATTTGACTTCAGCTGGTCAATATTCCTTCGTATACACTACTCTCTCGCCCATTTTGTTTGACGCTATTTTTATGTTGTTCCATTTATTTTACAATACTAATTAAACTATTCAATATTTTTTCCTGTTATATCCTTAACCAGTGAAATGAAAAGATAAAATAGAAATATAAATGAGAGAATCTGATCAATTTATAATAATTCTCATCAAATCTAAAATATTAACTGTAGTATTTCTTAATTTTTGTATGAAAACCTTAAATGTCAAAGAAATTTATAAGTAATTTCTAAATAAGAGAAATACGAGAAATGTTATACTTCTATTTGTAACACATATATTTTTGGTAAGGTTTAACACATATTTAAGAGACTGAAAGTATATTTAAGTCATAATAAAAAATATTAAATATTAATAAATACATTAATAATATTAAAGTTAATATTAAAATATAAAATAATAAATATAAAATTAATAAAAGTATAAGTTATAAAGTATCAATATAAATTAAATTTTAATTATTAATTCACATTTATTAATATTAAATAATTAATTTTATTTTAAATATTATATTTATTAATTCATATGCATTCATGTTTAAAATTATCATTTTCTATTTATTAATTTATTAGTTTTAATAAATTTGAATTTATAATTTATCAGTATTCAAAAAAAAAATTATTTCGTATTATTAGTACATGTTAATTAATAAATATAAATTAAGTTACACATAGTGTCAACAATTTATTTAGTAATTAAAACATCAAAGGTTTGCTATTAGCGGGCCAAAAATTAGGGTTCACTTTGGACTGAATTATAAATCTACATAAAAGCAAACTACCAAGCAAAATGACCAAACTGGACATTCTATATAAATGACACATGGCAAAAAATAGGGGCAAAATGGTAATTGGATATCATTTCAGAAAAATGGAATTTGCTAATTGCACCTCCTTTTTAATAAGTGCACTCCAATATTTCTAAATTAAAACTTGCTAAATGCACTCTCTTTTTGATAAACTCACTCTAATATTTCCAAATTAAAACTTAGTAATTGTACCTTCTTTTTGTTTTAAATCTTAAATATTCATTATGTCATTTCTTTCATCCCTCTCACACGTTATCTCTTTAACGCGTAGACAGTAGTATTATCTATGTACACAGGGTACCGTACTAGCCAGTTTCAAAAATATAAAATCTCAATATTATTTTAATTTTTCCTTCCAAAATGACTCTAAATCATTGGTGATATAGTAATTACTCTCTTATTTACTTGATAATTGTCTAGAAACTTTCTAAGTGTAATGATTTTCTTTCATTTTATGTTATGATTTCCACAATCTCCTACTTTTGGTCCTTCATATTTCTCAATATTGTCGGTTCTCACCTCAATTGGCCGAGTCTAATTATTGGCAGGTTTGCACATGCGTGACAAAAGATGGTACCTTAAATGAATCAATTACTTATGGTCTGATTTCAACATAGGTACATTATCACAAGAAGAAAAAATTATCGTTGAACTTTACTTCTTTATTTCTCTTATTTTTGCTACACATTCATTTTGTCATCAATAAACTATGCTAGATCTTACAATTTTTAAAATATTTTTTCAGTCTAGATGATATGTTGTCTTAACTACCTTTTTAAGTGTAATGTGTGTTCAAATATTTTCCTTATCATTTTCTCTCTTTTGTTCCTATTGTTAACTGAAATTGATAGCTTGTAGGCATATCAATGGGGAGACTATGGTTATTTATAAAAGTTATTAAAGCTTCAGATAACAAGCAATACGGTCCAACTCTATAATTTCAAAATGATTCTACACATTATATATTATTTATATGATTTTATCTATTAATAAAAAAATTCAGGAAACACACGTTTGGCTAAGGTCCCATATCTATAAAGCGTGGGCTCGAGCATTTCCATTCAAGCATGATAGATTTTTTTTGTTACATTAAAATTTTCATCACTTTATTATGTTTGCTCCTATAACCACCATCTCATGAAACTGACAAAATTTGATCATGATAAACTATGATCTATAATTTGTGTAAATATGTTCATAATTCTTATAATCTTATTGACATCTCAGATTTAGAAGAAGATGTTTCACCTCTACACAAATATGTCTTTTTAAGGAATTTTTTTGTTCCCACTTTGAAAGAAGGTTTCAGGCCTATTGATGTTGATCCACCGTGTCTAGTACCCGGTAACAACTATTTGGAAATCTCAAATGTCTTTGTATCATTTTTAGTTGATACATAATATGTTTGACCATATTTATTTTCTTAATCATATGGAAGGTACAATTTTAAGATTTGGGGAGTTTAAGGGAGCTAGAACAATGATTGAACAAATGAAAGAGTTTTCATATTCAGTTTTTCATTTTCTTGGTGTAAGCCATTTCCTTCCAACAACAGATGTGCAAGAGGAGCATAGTTAATCAATAACAACTATTGAGAAGAGCAACAAGTCATGGTGGAGAGTTTCCTGGGCTTCTCCAAAAGTTTGGAACCCAACATCATTACGGTAATATGATGATATATTTATATTTGTCTTATGCTAATAGTGTCTTATTCTTACTAGATTTGATTGTAAACATTTGTATTTAAAAATGATCTTATTAATGAAGAAAATCACATATTGATATATTTACATGTTAATCCTCACAAATTAACACCTAAATTCTCATTATGCATCTACTATTGATTTTTTTCATGGTGCATATTATCATGGATATTTGTAATCATCATTTGAGTGCTTCAGGTAGTATCTCAATTTCAAACTTGATCCATCACATTGATACTATCAAGTATATATACAAATAATAAGTCTTAAGAAAAATGTGAGACATCATAGATTAACATATTATACAAATATCACACTTTTATATTTCATAGCAACCAATTACTATATATTGGTTGGAATATATATTATGTTCTCTGTCATATAATAATCTCGCTTTCAATCTTTTTTAAATTGTTGTTATCCATCAGTTACATTTATAGACAATATTTTATTTATAGGCTAGAATTTTGTAAGATATTAACAAAAATTTTAAGGAGTACTATATTACAAATTGATCATCAGTTGCCTACAATTATAATTCACTACATCTCTATAATGTTATTATTAAATAATATTTTTTTATTCCACATGCAAAAGGAATGCTAACAAACTCAATCGACAACAAAGCGTACACACAAATAAGTGTTAGAATTTTCATTTGTACATTTTACTTATAATTATCATATCTTTATATTACACACGACAAACATAATTTCTTATTCTTATTATAAATTTGTCATTTTTTCATTTCTAAAATATTTATATGTTTACTTATTATAAAAATAAATTTTTAATTTGAAACAAAGTGAAGTGCAGCAAATCAATACATCCCGTACGAACGCACGAGTTATCGATTAGTTATTTCTAATTTAATCAACTAAACAAGGGCAAGTATGTTACGTGCTCTCTCCAGGTTCAACGAAGGTTGGATATTAGCGGGCCAAAAATAGTGCAATTCGATTCAATAGGCTAACAATAGATTCATGCATGAAATTCTTCTTTGCCCAAAGAGTAGGAGGTGTAAATGTTTGACTACGACTGACAACTTTTATCAAGATTCCTCTCACTTTAAATTTAACAAACAGTTTATATGTTATGCAGTAAACTATATCATAGAACCTTTATAGGACCATAAAAATCACTTCATTTGGATCAGTACAATAGAAAATCTCGTCCACTCAATGAGTTGAATAGCTCTAACTTTGTCACACACAAAGTCAGACAAACTGCATGAAGCATACCTTCATCCATAGAATATCTTGTTAATGCATCATCACAATCATTTATAGTAAAATGATGTTAAAGACAGTGAACAATTGAACATAAATTACCACCACACAAAGTATAACTTCATTCCAACAACGAAGAAGGATGTAGATTAACAGCACCGGCTATGCTGTGTTTTTGAATATCCGTTGAGTTTCTCTCAACGGGCATTGATTTCATTCCATGCTTGTCAGTTCAACTGACTTGTAAGAATAGCTTCATCCATATTTCTACTAAACAGTTTCCAAGTGTCTACATAGTTTTCATTATACAGTCTTCATTCATAATTTTCCAACTAAACCAACTATATTTCTCAAGTCTCCTAGTCGACTCTTTTCAACTCAACATTACTTTCCACCAAAGATTTCTGTACTTGTTTTATGCTCAAAACATAAGTAGGGTTCCTAGCTGATCATAAATAACCAAAAGAAGGATAAACAATCAAACTACAATCACAAGCCTAATCATTTCAGCACCACTGCTACATAAAATAATAAGAATTACACAAAGGCGACCATAATACCAGCAAGATGAGCTCCTATAATACAAACCAACAAAATCATAGAATTTGAAAACTTAGAAGTCTAGAACAGATTTCATATAAGTATCTCAAATTCTCAATTACTAAGCTAGAGTTTGTGAAACCACGAGATTGTGAAGAGAATGAAAACCATAGCCATGGGAGAAATTGAGATGCAAGCAATTCAAATCAGAGATGAAACATGCAAGCAAGGGTTTAATGAGAATTTTGTGTATGTTTTTTGTATTGCTAAAATAACCAAACAGGGTGCTTTTAATGGAAAGGATTTTAAATCCTCTTAAAAATTAAATTTCTCCCCTGAAATACCTAATCCAAACCCAGCATAAATGTTTGTAATATTTGTCATATAAAGTTAAACTTGCTTGCTTACATCTTTCTAATGGTTTCCTTTTCTATCTAACAATATTTAGACTGTTTGAATAATGAATATTTCTCAAGGAAATGAATTTTTTACAGGATTTGAAATACTTTGCCAAATGCCACAATATACGTTGGTTGGATATCAGACAAGTGAAAATGCTAGCCTCAATAATTTAAAAACATTTAGCATGAGAATTTCCAGAAACAAGGCTATAACTTAATGGAAAAGGATTCAATAATAATTCCTTCATGTATCTAGAAAAGGGCTGCCAAACAACATCCAACTTGAAAATTTACTTCTTAAATATGCTCATTGTGTGACATGTAGGGCCAAAAACAGACAAGGAAGAAATATAGTATGAAGAAATCATAGACAATGACAAAAAATGTGAAAAATCTACAGAACTAACTTAAGGGCTCAACACTAAGAATACAGAACATGTAAACAGCCTCAGTCAATAGCAAGACATGATGAGAAATAAAAATCAATCCTTTAATGCTACAAAAGAAAATCTGGAATTACTGGGGTTTGAGAAACCACGTTTAAGGGTGACTTTGCTCTTTGATGAGTTTTTCGCCTCCCATGGCGGTGGCCACTCTTTTTCTTTTCCCTCTGATCATGCTCTTCCCCCTCAACAATCTTTTCTTTTCCTCGGTTTCTTCTCTCTTTAGTATGACTATGACCATGATTTTTGCTACTTGAATTTGGGTTTTCAAGTTCAGGCTTTTCTGCATCAACTACAGTTTCCTTCATTTTAGATTGAACATGTGTGCTTAGTTTCTTTTTCTCTTTCTTCTTCCTTGATGCCTTATCAGAAGGACTGCTTCCAGACATACTTAGTCTGGTTTCGCTTCCTAGAAGAGCATCTTTTATGGCACCAGAAAGAGAATCATCCATTGGCTCTGGTCTTTTGACTGAAATTGGTGCCACATCTCCATCATCCAATCTCACCACTACAGGCCTGGGCTTTGTTTGGTTTGTCCTTTTCTTGAGAAAAAGTGATTGCTCTGTCAGCTTGACTAGCTCTGCAGCTTCATCATTTATATTACTGTTAGACTTTGGATCATTTGCAGGAGGATACTCATCTGAAACAATCTCACTCTTCTCTGAAGGAAGATAATATAATCCATGCCGCTTACGGTGCTCAATCAAGGATGTGGATTCCTTCAATGGCCCTGACTCTTCATTTTTCAGAAGATTAGATGAAGAAGCATCCAAAGTAGTGGTACAGTGAGGGCCTCCTGTGCCAAACGAACTTGATGAAGGTAGTTCAATATCACCACATATTGCTTGTAAGTCATCAAGATTTTCTTCAAGAACTAATCCATCCGGCACAACAGTTCTTCCCTGTGCACTTGTTGAGACTGGACCAAGTTCAGTAGTAAAAGCATCACGCAACAAATTGATCATAGCCGTAACTCGAGTATCTTTCTTGTTCACAATGTCCACCGCACTCTGGACTGAATTATCAATTATTTCTTCTTTAATCAACTGAACAAGGGAAAGTATGTTTCGTGCTCTCTCCAGCACTTCAACATCCTGGTTTGCTATTAGCGGGCCAAGAACTAATTCAATTCGATTCAATAGGCTTACAATAGATTCATGCATGGAATTTTTGTTCGCTGAGAGAGAAGGAGGTGTAGATGTTTGACCATGAGAGGCTACTCTATCTACATCATTTTCAACAGAAAGATCCTCAGAAGATTCAGCTGCATTCCTTGGGTTAAAATCCTCATGCTGTTCATAATTTGATCCTTCACACGTTGCTAATTCAGCAGCCTCAGTGTCATTTTTTACACTAAACAAATCTGACTGTCCCCCAGCCAAATTATCAGAATACCAAGATGCAGAACCTTCATTTTGCAGAAAGTAACAGTCCAGGCAAAAAATTAAAATTTTAAGAGCAGAATTAATATAAACTGCTCTTATTGATGGTGGCAAGAGACTGGTACGAGGCTGTAGGAGTGCATCCATGAGTTCAAAGGGATTGCTTGCAACCTCAACATACTCTCCAGCAACCCAAGCAGCAGCACACAATATCCTGTGCAAGTGCACATTACCCAGTAATGCAGGGTCAATCAACAGATCACGCCCAACCCGAACAAGCTGCATTCTAGCATCCTTAACTCTCATACCAATATCAACGAGCTGAGTCTCAATCTCTTTCCCCTTTTGGCAATTAGGAATCATCGCCATTTCTCCAAGAAGAGACACATACCAATCAAAGTCAACAACAATCTCATACACATTTCGAGAACACGTCATCAAAATGGAACCCAAAATCTCATTACAAAATTCTGGGTCAGACTTCAATGCATAATTAATCAACACTCTGGAGATATCTGCCACATGGCTCTCAGACACCATGGCCATCAACAATCGCAGTGACTCAATCTTGATATTCGAATCATCATCACTCAACGACTTAACCACCGCCTCCTTATTCTCCATCACCGCCCACAAGTGCTCGGGCGCAGCAACCGAAAGCGCCTGCAGGCCAAGATACCTAAGATTGGGATCCTGATCAACCAACAACTCCCTAACCTTCTCAACAGCGAGCTTAACAGCAGACTCATAATCACTCAAGCTAGTGAGCACAGTCCTAACACACTCAAATACCAAGGACTTGGCCACAGACCGCCTCATATGGTCACAAACAGGTTCCACAATCCTCTTCCCCAACCTAGGTTCCAAGGGAGCCAACTTAGCAAACACCTTCAGCACCTTAATCAAAACCCAATTGTTCTTAGAATCAACCAAAATCCTATAGAACTCGGGCGCCAAGGGAAGATACGACCTAGGATCCTTGGCAGCCAGCTCGCAGAAAACCCCGATCACGGCGGTCACAACATGAGGATCCGAACTTTCAAGATTCTCCACCAAACGCTTGAAGCAAACCCTAACCGCGTCGGGGTACTTATCGAAAACCCTCAAAACGACAGCGATGGCCTTCTTCCTAACGAAAACCCTAGCGGTGGAGAGCAATTTGAAAAGCTCGGGGGTCAAATCGCGAGCGAGGTCGAGAGTGGCGATCCGCGAGAGCAAATCGAGGGCGAGGCTTACCTCGAAGTCGTTGGTGGAGGAGAGGTCCTTGCGGAGCTGGTTGGTGATGAGGAGGAGCACCGGAGTGTCGTCGTGGAAGGACTGCGACGCGGCGTGGTAACCGATCCTCTTGTGCGAGAACTTTGAGGAGGACATGACCTCGACAACGTGGAAGCAGGCCCAGGACATGTCGACGGCGTGCACGGCGGAGAGGTAGGAGAGTTTGTGGAGCGCGGTTGATTTGGTGTGCTGGTCGGTGGATTTGATCTCGCGGCGGATCTCCTCCGTGGCCTTGGAAATGAAGGTGGATTCGCCGATGAGTTGAAGGCGCATGCCTTTGATCAGATCCTCCAGCGTGCGCTGGAAGAGGTTCTCCATGATCGAAGAACCCGCCATTGGGAATTCCACTGTAACTGCCGGCGTCGAAGCGAATCAATTCGATTCAACGGTTAGCATCGTTGGAGACCTGTTCTGTTCCTCCCAGTGCTTCATCTACAAAAAATCACAATCCAAGTTTGTTGCTGCTGGAGGACAGGATCTGTTTTGGGCCTAAGCTAGAAGTTTAGAGGCCCATTTCAAAATGTGCTTCACTTTGGAAATTGTCATTAAAAACTCATATTTTACTTTACATGTCTTTATTTTGTGTTTATAAGTAACAATACTTTAATTCATTTATTTTCATGGTGAGGGATTATAAATGTTATCATGTCAACTAACAAATCCATAATTTATCATGTAAAAAAAAGTTATCCTAACACGTAATTTTAGGAAATGCAAAGGTTCAACTAACAAGTAGTCTTATTCACCAAAAAAATCTAACAAATAGTCGAGTAATATTGCAGACACACAGAGTCAGAAACACAATAGTCCTTCATAAGAACAATATACTTTATTATATGTCACAGGCTGTATAGTCTGGTTGTGTTGCAATGGATAATAGTGTTTCCCTCCAGCGAGGACCACCATGATTCCGAGGCCTACGTCATAATAAATTTATAAACTAAACTTTGAAACGTACAATATCCATAATCCATGGGCTTCTAAAGTCTAAGCAATTGTCCGTTCTGGTTTTCTATGTAGCTCATCAAACAGAGTTGTTTTCTTCTTTTTCTTGTCTACCTTTATTTATGTAAAGTCAATTAGTGAAATAACTTGTACAAATAATGATTCGACCCCCATTAAGTTGGCTGATATGATAAGATAGCTAAGCACTTGTGCTTTTTTTTTCTCACTTTCTAGTTTTTTCGCCAATCAAATATTTGTTCATAACAAATGGAAATCTGTGTCTGCAAGTTAAAGCACCTCACGCCAGGTAGCGCCAATGGATATTTCAATCCTACCCTAATTGATAAGACTTACTTTACTTTGGTGAAACAAAAAAGGGTGCGTGACTTCACTTTGGCTCACATAAGTGAGGTTAAATCACATGGTAGTAGCTAATAGCTATAGTATACAACACTCGTAAAATATATAAAAGGCCCTTTCATATATTGGCGCCACTCAATAAGATTAATTTATGCAATTAGCACTTTCTCTAAAGTTAGCTTTTCTTTCCTGGTATTTTAATTGGATAAAACAACACTAGTAATAGGCTCTCTGTTTGAAGTTTTCTGAGGCATCCTTAAGTCAACTTTATGAAGAATTTTCATCACTACATAATCAGTTTTTAGATAGTAATTTGGGTCAGCATTTACAAAATTAATTTTAAATGGAATTTATTTTGCATAATTGATTCTAAGGTAATATGATTTGTGTTTAGGCGTTTTTATTTTAAAACAAGTTAATAATAAAATTTTACATAATTTTTTATCTCTAATGTAAAAACTATCTAAAAACATCTACTTGTTGAGTTGCTTATTGAGTTAAATTATTTACGGAAAAATATTTTTTTAACTGCTATAAAAGCAACCTCATTAAATAATTAAAAAAAATATGTGATGGTCTCAATAATCATTATCATTGTTTAACGATACAAATAGACAGTAAAAAACTAAAATAAAAAATAAAGATTGAAAACTTCTACCAGCCAAATTTATGTTCAAAAATTAAAATCAGAATTTTGAAAAGATTTAAAAACTAAAAATAATTATTCCAAAACGTTAAATTCATCTCTATATTAATTAATTTGTCTCTAGCATTAGAGACGAAAGTATTAGAGACAAATTTTACTTTTTCAAATTACAAATATTTAACCATATATATTTTAAACATAAATTCTACTTCGGAACTAAGAACCTAAAATTGGATTGTCTTTTACACAAAGAAGATTCTTGGAGAATTCAGATTAAAAGACAGTATGGTTCTGCCATTAATTATCATTCGTTAGATTATAAAGGTGAGAATCTCAATCCGTTGTTGAAATGACTCGAGATGAAATTGTAAATAAGGAAGAGCAAAAATAAATTATCGTGGCCTATTTATACCACCACAGATTGAGAGCCTGTACGTGGTTAGTTCAAGTTTAGATATATAAGAGGACAACAACAGACAGATTCAACTAATTCTTCGAAATATTTTTATGACTATCTGATATCGGATGTAGAACTAAAACAGTATCATACCACTTCTTTATTGCCCAATAATAGCAAACTTTAATTTGTTGACCAACGAAAGTGAAGTGTGAGCTTTAACATATTTAAGAATATTAAAAATAAGATCAGATGAGACTCTAACCACAAAACTCACAGCTCTCATTGACATTATAAATTGTGTTTTCGAATTGAAACTTCATAATCATTACCATCCACTAATTGTGAACAACAAAACGTACAAATTAATTGTTTTGGATATTCCCAGAATAACATATATATTTTAATATTTTATCTAAATAATAACACATCAATTGGTGAGCTTCCCTTATAAGATGGGCGCATCCTTTTAATCCATAATTGTCCACTAGAATTTTACTGATTACATTAACATTTTCCTCACTTGCTTTATTCAGTGGAGCCTTCTGGCTTGTTTTTTAGGCCATAGAATTTGAATATTTTAAATCATGAATTCATGATACACGGGCAAATGCAGCCTTGGGAATTTGATGAGAGGCAATATTTGTTCTTCAGTGGAGTAACCATTTCCAACCTGGTTATTTCCCAATGTACGTAAGTGGGTCTAAACTCTAAAGCAAATTGATATTAACAAACACATTAACAAAAGGGCAGATACTGAGATAGTGGGTAGGAAGTTAAGAATGAAAATGACCTGAACAATTTATGTATTATTATTTTATAAATATATCACGGTAAAGTTACACAGTTTTGGATTGATTATTGAAGGAGTGGATAAGGAATCTCCAACTAAAGTGGGATTAAAACTAAAAAGGTGGAAACTTAACCTTAGTGGATCCATTTGAGTAAAAGGACAGGTCAGTATTTTTAATGCAAAATGTGTGCCATAGCTGTGTCTAGCACATGCGTACGTAAAGGAGGAAATAAAGATGACAGTTACGTTCATCTTTCTTTTTTTGTGTATATTCGTTGGTTTTTTTAGGGTCTTGGTACACTCGTCTTTTATAACTCTTTCTAGTATTCTTTCGAATAAAATAGATAATTAATATAAAAATATATTTAATTACATCAAAAATTAGAGTAGGCACAACATTACTGTGCTATTTTCATATAGTTAGGAGCTTAATTAGTTTTAAAATGTGAATTCTGATATCTATTTAAAATTTTGTAACACACATATCTAATGAAAGTTATTTAATGTCAATTTGGATAAGTTTTTCCAAAAAGATTTCTATGAGAAAAAATTACGAAAATAAAATAAATGTTGTATCATCTTTTGCATTGGTTAAATTGTAAATTTTTTTTCATATAATTTCTTAAATGATGAAAGAATTCCTACAAATTAATTAATGTAAAAATTAATTTTAGCTTATGATTTTTTTTATTTCGTCTTATTTTTTTCTCCTAAAAATTCAAAAGTTTATCTAAACAGTATTAAAAAGAACATTCTTGTGTCATCATTTAAATGGTAAGTAAACTTGTTTAAAGATTACAAAGAACCTAACTAATCAAGGCTTTATGCATAATCAACTGCTCTTGAAAAAATACAGATATTAATCACATCAACAAATGTATTCATATCAATAACTTAAAGTCAATTTCTTTAATAGTGATTGGAGTTTCATCTTGATTCTTGATAACTCGATCATAAAAAATTGTAGTATGGATTATTTTTCTTTTTGGTGCATGTAGTATGGATTACTAAAATGAAACGCTAGTTTTAACTTAAAAAAATAGTGCTGAAAACACTTATAATACATTGTACTTAAATTTTGTCCTTATGACTAAAGATAATGTATTAGATTGAAATTTTAAAAGATAATTTTGACAAAAAAATTCTGTAAATTTTAATTTTTTTATAAAAATGTAATATTTTAAAGTTTTATTAAAATACTTTTATGATTGAGATTTTATATATAATTTGAAATTTAAGGAATTTATAATAAATAAGTTCATAAGATTTTTGAAAAATCATAAATTTCTAAAAAATATTTAAAATTATAAGAGTCAATAAAAAAAAATAACAATTTCTAATATTACATCTTCACTTAGGCCTTTTCACAAGCAACTGGTGTACATGGTATCCATAAGAATAATGTGTCACTTTTGTTATAACTACCCCAATTCCACGAAACCCATTCAACACCTTAAAAAAACATAATTACACTCCCCTTCTCCCAATAACACCTCCACGTTCTTCACAAGCAGCACAATATAGTGTTTCCCAATTGAAACCAATACATGTAATGTATATTGTGTAAACAGGATGTGAACATCATCATCATCCACAGATAGACAAAGGCATAAGAAACCCAAAAAATGTAAACCGTCATAAAAGTTCACCGCAAAATGTCTGAAGCACCATGAATCCTCCTAACAATTCCATGCCAATATGACTACAAACTGTAACATGGAAAGGTCTTGGAAAATTTCAAAGGATTTTGGTGGGAGTGTTTGATGAGTTGGTATTTATATTTTTTACTAAAAAGTTCAATGAAATTCATCCTAAAAAGAAATGCATCAAAAATTATATATTTTTAAATACCACAAGATTTTGTTCATAAGTGATAAAAAAATCTTAATTAAATTTCAACAGATTTTATTGAACTCTTTGAAAAAAATTCTAATTGTCTTAATTGAATATTATAAGATTTATTTTTATCATTTAAAAATTTTGATAGAATACTACAAGATTCCTTATGATTTAAAAAAAAAATTTCTAATCCTAATTAAATACACCCCTAAATTAACAAATGTAGTGTTAAAATTTAATCATCCCAATAAATTTAAATTTATGAGCAACTTACAATCATTAGTTCTATTATTTGATAGAGTTTAATGATAATAACTTTAGATTATTTCTTTTACCAAAAAGCTTTTAGCTTAAAAAGAACTTTAAAGTTAAAAGAAATGAAAATTATTAAACAAGTTTTTTTTTTATTTTTAAAACTCTTATTTTGAATTTTAACTTTGAATTGTAGCTTTTAAGTTTAAAAAAAAATTGCGCCAAACTCAAGCATAAACTATTATATTAAATGGGTGAAAAGGTCAAATTTAAAAATAAAAAAATAAAAAAAATATCGGATAGTTTTCAGGATAGTACTTGAAGAGAGCAGTTATAAAGTGCCTTAGTTATTCCTTTGGAACGCTTTGAAGAGTGTTGAGAGTTATATTCGTTTGACTTTCTCTCTACACATTTATTTTTCCATTGTATCCATTAACTAATATTTTGATGAAAAGAAATTATGATATAATTGAGGGGTAAAAAGGTAAAGAAAAAGTGGAGACCAAATGACAATTGTTAAACTCCGTATCCCCTTTATTAATGGTATAAATTAATTTAATTAAATAAAATAAAATAATGTAAGTTGACATTTTGTTTTCGTATTTTGTTTTTATTGAAACTAAAAGAATAAAAGATATACTTTATTTTTTGTTAAGTTTTGCAGATATTATAATTGGATCAAACCATCATGTTTGACTGGAAAACATTTCACTTATTATATTTATTTTTGGTGTACCAATTTATTATATAAGTAAAATTAATCAGTGACTCATTCAAATAAAGGCCTAATATATTCGTTGAATAAATGGCCCAACCGTAACACTATATTTTTTTAAGGATGTTGGTAACCAATATCTTAAAAATAGTAATTAAGAAATTAAAAAATATTTATTGTAAAACTTATAAAATAACTCAAAAAAAGTATCACTCCCAAAAAATAGGTTATTCAATGAAAACTAGTAAAGAACAGGTAAAACTAGATTAAAATCAATGTGTTGTAAAAAAAAAGATTGAAATCAATGCAAAAAAAAATCGGTTTAAAATGGTATTTAAAAAAAATAAAAATTTAGTGTATTTAATTTTTTGTTTTGTTTTTAAAATATTCTAAAATATTTATAAGATAAATAAAAATATGCATTTAAGAATTAAAATATATATAAATTATTTTCAATTATTATTATTTTTTATCATGTAAAATATTGTATTTTACAATTTTGTATACCTTAATTTTTTTATAATTTTAAAATATTTATCAATTCAAATATTATATAATATTAAAAGATATACATTTAATTACTACCCGTTCAAACGAGTTACTATAGTGCAATTTTAAAAATATTGATACAAACATTTTAAACTAAAATTGAATTAAAATTATATATTTGTTCCAGATTATTGACCAGGTCCATTGTCTTGTCTTGTTCTGTACTTTTACTACATAAAAATTGTGTCATTGCTTTCTGATCTTAACAGGAAGTGAAAAATAAAAGGAAAAGGCAACGGAAGCATACGTACATTAGTTAGGATCAAAGAAGGAAAGTTGGAAGATTTGGACAAAGAATGTGTTAACGAAAGCGAAGACATGGTTAAGCTTGAACGGGCATGCCTCCAGCAAGCGCCAAACTATCCAAGCCACACCACACGCCCCCCTTGTGCCTTTTTCTTCTACCCATTGTTTTCCTCTCAAACCACCACCTTGATTTTGACCTCCCACCTACACACAAATTCAATGCATAATTAAATGTTTATGGTAAGGTTTTTCAGCATTATATTTTCATTTTTGTTAGTTCTATTTGGCGATGCAAAGTACTACTACTAATATTCGTGTCCTCTTGCCTCTTGTTCTGAATATTCATCCATTTCTTTATATGCTATTTGGATCTCATCGGTCATCACTCATCACTCATCACTCATCATGCTGGTTCCTTTATTCTTTCGTGCCACTTTCGATATACACATGTGGAATATGAATGTTGTTGACTATATTTGTTTAATCAAAGTCAGTCCATTGAAGAAAACATATAATATTGGAGAGATAGCATAAATTAAATTAATTTTTAACGGCTGAAGATAATTTTCAAGTTTTTTTGTGGTAAAAGCTTTAATAAAATGCCCTATTATAACTTTTACGTATAATTTAAGAAAAACAGCAAAACTCTGTCTTTGGTTATATTTTAAGAATATTAAATTTATATTTTATATCCTTTCTAAGCAAATAAATTTATTTTTTACACAAAATATTCTAGCAAACAACATTTTAAATGTACATTAAGAAAATAAAAGTTATAATTTATTAATATATTTATTTATACTAAAAAAACTAGGTATATTGTAACAAAAAAAAAACTAGGTGTACATTAACAAATCTATGAGTGTTCAAATCAGTCGTACAACACGTATACTGTTGTATATACACAGATTAAATCGAAGTTCTTGCAGCAGTTTGAGCTTGCCTGTTATTTTATTTCTATTTATAATTTAAAAGATAAACTATCGGTGATTTTTCATATTTGGAGCCCCGGTATAAGTAGTAACTTTCTAGCGCCACTTTATTTCATATTTTTGTCCTCTAGCGTTTCATTTCAATCCCATGTTTTTTGACCAAGACGGAAATAGTTTTGAGATGTCCTCGCATCATGATTCATGATTCATGATTCATGATTCATCTCAGCAAAATCCAACTTTCAAACACTTTGAACGATGAGGAACAAGGAACAATAAACAAATAGTAAAATACCATCCATTTTGTTTTTGTTTTTTTAGTATGACGTTTCGTCATTGAATTGGCCACTGCCAATGTATGGTCGATTTTATTTTATTTTTATCCTTTCGAAAATTTTATTTTCATAAATGATACCTAAAGTATTTAGATGTGATTGTAACACGTGAATTTATTTAAGCCACACTCTTATTTTCGCCCTGCTTTTATTCTAAAATTTCGTACTGTTCTCCTTCAGCTCAAAATATTATTCACTCATCTCAATTTTATTTGTGTATATTTTATTATTTTTAGTGTGTTTATAATTTAGGGTATAAAATATAAATCAAAAACAAAACTGTATAATATTGTTGAGTGCAGCGACGACGAAAATTAATTAAAAACATACATTATTTAAGCCTTTTAAGTTTACATCAATTTACTTCCAATGCTTCAATCGCACGTATACATATTAGTTTCTTTTTGTTAAATGATTAAATTAAAATAAATTTATATTGATACGGCCTTCATGTTGATAAGTGTGAGTTTTTCTCAATATATATATTTTAACGTGATATAGTATGAATTTTTTTATGTCTTGCTCCTTTAATAATGAGAGGAGATTAAAAAAAAAACTACTTTTGTACAAAAGTCAGATTACTACGAACAATCAAACAGGTTACTTATGTGATCCCAAAATTTATTATTTTCCATTAGTTAAACAAACCAATAAAGCTGCTCAAAATGGGTTATAAAAAAATGCTCAAAATGGTAATCAAATAAATTATCTTTTGAATGTATATTGTTTACAAGATTCATGAAAGTAAGTTTTAATTACTGTGTTAACTAGATTAAATATTTATAAAATATTTTTTTAAAAAGTAGTATCTGGTGCATTATATAGCTATTTTTAAATGTAAAGTATAAAATAAAATAAACTTAAATATTTTTTTAAGTCTATGTGAACATGGTTTTACCTGATTTTAATTGTTACAATTTTTTTGTTACTTTTAGTCCTAACATTTTTTGTGTTTGTTTTAGTTCTTACCTATAACTGCGGTTAGTTTAGTGTAGACAGTTAAGTGTGTAATTTAATTAAATAGTATATTTATTATTAATATATCATGAACAATTATTTTTATTTTTATAATATTCTTTTTTGTTGTAGATTTTTATAATTTACTTTTAAAATTGTATTTTTGTTATAAAAAATATAATTTACTTAAGCGCTTATAGTTTACTTTTAATAAATACTTTCAATATTACATTTCAATTTATTAATTTTGACTTCTTATAATATAATTTTTATAAATAATAATAATAATAATAATAATGTTTCAAAATTCATGGTGTAATAGAGATATAACGAAACTTGCTTGACTCACCCAAAAGGCAAATTGATTAATTTGATAGTTTTTACAATATATTTATCAAAATAGTTTCTAACAAATTATTGGTATGGGGCTTTTTTTTATGTACTGACAAGTGACAAGGGAGATGAAAATTATTAGTACATGCAGTAATTTCTCTTCCGACTTTTTTTTTTTTGCATTTATATGCCTATTTGTAATATACTTCTTTTAAGTGGTTGTTAAGAATTTCAAGATGTATTTTTTTTTCAATTATACCCTTACATAAGTGAAAGAACTAATACTACTTCTTAATGAATTTTAAATTAGAACATTATTCCATGAAAAGATAACTTAATCATCGAATGTCATTGGGAATTTTATAAATTGGAGTAAGTTATAAATTCAATACTTGACAATTATATAGAAATTTATAAAATAATAAATGAGGATAATTTGTTCTAAATTCTTATGAATTAAATGTATATTTATCTTTATGTAAAAATCTTAAACAACTAAATAGTCTTTAAAATAAAACTATATAAGTAGTACTTAAACTATTGAATATCCATCCATTTAGTCTTTAAAATATGTTGATATATTTTATTAATATTTTAAGACTAACTTGAAAGATTTTTCAATACTTGAAAAGCTAATGATTTTTTATATCAATTTTCAATGTAAGGAATTTTAAGAAAATAGTCTATTTTTTAAATGTGAACAATAAAATAAAATAGTATTGACTTTTTTTAATTAGAGAAAAGTTGAGTCTATTTTTTATATTTAAGTTAAAAAAATTTACATCACACCTGCTATAGTCCTTTTTTTTGTAATTTTAAAAAATAACTTTAAACAAAGAACTTTTTTCTAGACCAAAAAAAGGACTCTTATATCATATGTGCATTTATTTTGAGTAAAAGTGAAAATGCAAAAAAGAGAAGGAATTATTATGATTTATTCATGAGGAAGTACATCGTCATCCAACGTGGCATATGTAGCCATGTGGCATAGACCCAAATATAAAAGCTTGGTCCTCCCTCGCACTCGCGCTCGTACGTTCTCTTTCTTATCGGTGTAGTAACCAAACTAATCTCCTCCTTCTTCTCCGCTTCACAACAAAAAGATTTAGGGAGAGTTTCTCTCTCTCTCTCTTCTCTTCAACCACTTTCTCTTTCTGGAACCGTCCATGCCTCCACCGGATACACAGCGTACAAAACTCACTACTGATTTCGTAGAAACAGACACAACAAAGATGATGATAAAGTGCTCAACCACTTAAACTTGACGCAATTTCCCTGGAAAATAAGAAAGAAATAACAAAAAAGAAAATTAAAACGCGCATGGCGACGCCGTTGGATGGAGGAGGAGTGGCGGTGCTCCCGAATTCTGTCAACAAGGTTGACTCCTCCTCGGCTCTCAATGGCGGCTTGAAGTGCTCCAAACCTGACTCGCCAATTTTGATTTTCTTGTTCTTTCACAAAGCGATTCGGAGTGAGCTTGACGCGCTGCACCGATTAGCCGTCGCATTCGCCACCGGCAACCGCTCCGACATTAAGCCGCTCTCCGAGCGCTACCATTTCCTTAGCTCCATCTACAGGCACCACTGCAATGCTGAAGACGAGGTGCTAATCTTCTTTCAACTTTACGTTTTCGGACTTGTTAAATTGTGTAACCTAATTTCCCGTTGTGAGAGAAATGGCGTAGAGAGTGGAGATTTCATAGCTGGTTGCATTTTCAATGACGAAACGAAGTGACACTCTTGTTTCTTCTGTCGGTCATTTCCTCTTGTTAAATTTTGGTCAAACTTGGATACTCCCTAACTATGCATGTTTCTTTATCTTCTTTACTCTTCTGTTATTGTTCGTACCAAGAGATGATAAAATAGAAAAGGAAAACTGTATTATATAGCATTTTTGCTTGGGGGCAGAAGCTAAGTTCAGTTGCGGAGGAAGAAAAATAAGTATTGAAGCGGTGGATATCATTTCCTTAATTGCAGCGGTGTTTTCTGATCTTTTTGTGTATTCTCATTTTTTAATCTACGCGTTTGTGCACATGTCGTGGTTATACTGTGTATTATGCATAAAAAAACGAAGTAAAAACCTCCTTGTTTGTGACATTGCACTAAATATCCACAATAAAACTGATTGAATGCTATGTAGCAGAAAAAGAAAAAGACCAGATTGAATGCTAATGCTGATGCTCATTCATTACTAAACTGAGCTTTTATAAGCTGGTAAGTTAATGTGGTTAGCTAACAGCTTCTGGTGCATAAAGTTATTTCATTTTCTCCTACTAGATATCAAGTGATCTTTTACTGTCAGTCCTTCAATGTATTTCTTGTAATAAATTGTTTAAATGGGAAATCTTTGTTTCAAAATTTAAATTGTCAGAGCTTGCTATAGGTTTCTTGATTAGTTTGATGACTGCTTTTTCTTTTGTAATGTTAAGGCTATATGCTTTGGCTGTGCTTCTTTCATACTTTCTCGAGAGCATTATTTTAATAATTTGGCTTTATCACTCCTTCGGCTATGTTTTGATCATTCTGAGGGAAATATGTTCTGGAATGTAGGTGATTTTTCCAGCTCTAGATATACGTGTGAAGAATGTAGCACAAACATATTCTCTCGAGCACAAGGGTGAAAGCAACCTTTTTGATCATCTATTTGAGCTTTTAAATTCTTCCGTCAATAATGTTGAAAGTTTTCCAAAAGAGTTGGCATCCTGCACGGGAGCTTTGCAGACGTCAGTTAGTCAACACATGGCGAAGGAAGAGGAGCAGGTATAAGTTTATTTAATAGCTCTTACCTTATATTCCACTTGGACTCATACAACGAGATAAATATCATGTAATGGTATTTCCTCTCTAAAAGATAGAATTATTATTATTGCTTAACAGAAATTCATAAAGACGAAGAGAATATAATTACAAAGAGTTTGGAGAGTAAAGAATCCTTCATATTGCAAAAAACAATTGCTAATATTAACTATTGGAAGTGCCAGAGAGGCTATTATGTGTTGCAACCGTATAACTATAAAAATTATATTAATTTTTTATGTTTACTAATTGATTTATCATTTATGCTTTGATCACTTGATGGGTTAAGTATTCTTGTGGAGTACTTTTAATGCAACCATATGGGCTTTGTCTAGTGATTCAACTAGAGCAGTAATCATTAGTATGTCCTAAATTGGCCAATTAAGTCGATTAGGGTTTTTTATGTTAGAAGTTATTGTTTTATCTAAATTGTAAATTATTATTGAATCATGCAACATTGTATTTAATGTTTTCCTCTGTGATGAATACTTGCTATATTGAACTTTTGAAGCCATTGCTTTTTGCCATTTCCCCCCTCCAATGAAGTCCAAAGAAAGAATCTTGATAGTTAAATTGTTCAGGATCATAAGATTGCATCAGTTGTTGAGGATATAATGAATGGATAGTTAGATGTTACAAAATGTTTGTTGAACATTATTGGATTATAAAAGTAACCCTAATTAATAAAACAAAAGCTTTTTGTTTAATTTATCATAGAAGAAACTTTATTATAAACATGAATGGAAGAGTATATTAAATGATCTGGCATTCTAAGAACCAGTGCCACAGGCATACTTTTTGTGGATGATACTGTCCTGGTTGATGAGTCCAGAGAAGGAGTAAATTATGAATTTCATTTACATAGAAAGGCTTTGGAACTGAAGAGTTTTTCCTGGCACAAGATAGGAGTTAGGTAGAGTTATGGTTAACAAGTTCAACAAGACTGGAGTTAGCATTGTGCTGGAGGTTAAAACTTGGATCACATCTTACCTTGAATTTGCGCTGGTTAGGTATTTTGGATCCTTCCTACAAAGTGATGGGGATATTGAAAAGAAATGTATGGTAAATCTTTGTGAAATTTATCTAAATTTCAATTTTAGCAAAAAGAGAGTAAGGTGGGGAGAAAAAAAATATGAAACTTTGATTTATATAAAAACTGATTACTATGAAATTAAGTTTTAGTGGGAGTTCTTTTGAACTAGTTTTGACTTAAAATGCCCTCGAATAGGAACTAGTTTGTTACAATTTAGTGCCAAACAAACACATAAGATGTCTGAACTGGTCTTATTGTACCTCGTTATCTTATCTGTTTTTTGGTAGTTGGCAAACACCTCCTTTATTGAGCTCAAAAAACAAATCAAAATGCAGCCTTCCAATTTGTCCTGATTATCATAGTGGTCATTCTAACGAGAGTACAATACTCTTAGCTGATCTTTATAAAGAAGCCTAGAAGACAAGTCAATCTTTTATATGTGGATTGATGGAAATTTATCTTTATAATAGCTAAAGAAGGAAGAAAAGGGGCCTGTTTGCATAAGCTTTTTATTTTTATTTTATATAAAAAGCACTTTTTTTAGTAAAATAAGCAGTTTTCTGTTTTTTTTTATGTATTTGTCTAGACCACTTTTTTAAAAATAAGTTTTCTGCTTTTTTTAAGAAGCAAATCCCATCTGCTTCTTAAATAAATGTTTTTTTTATAATCATTTTTTTAAGTTTAAACAAAATGGCCCAAAAGCTACCTTTTTTTTTTCAGGATGGGGTTTGGGGGGGGGGGGGGGGGAATTGAGATATTATTTGAAAAAATAGAGATAATTACAAGTAGGGGTGGCATAAGACATCTCTCTAAGTCACTAAAAATTTAAAAAAAAAAAAATTCTTCTTACTTAACAATGCACACTCAGATCCTTTTATGATCCCTGTTAGACAATATTGTATGTCAGATCCAGAATTCCAGATCACTGAATTAATTATGATTCTTGTAAGAAGATTATCATAGAGGTTTTTAATTGACATGCCAATTTTGGGTTATATACTTTGATCTGGTTTTGTGTCCACTTTAACTTCCCATGTCCTTTGGATCTTATCTGTAACACTTGACTGACAGATCTTATCATGAGATTTAATAATTTCTAGGACACTTATGGCTTATGGTAAGGATTTATTTTCTCCTTTTCTGCTCTTATGAAAAATTATCCAAAACATTCAACTATTTCTGTTCCCAGCCAAACAAGATAACTTCTTTGGACTTACCTTGCTTTTTGACTTGGCCTTGGGAGGTGGGGGTGGGGGTTGTCTTATTAAATAGTCTGCCAAATGAAAATGATAGCTGCATGCAATTTTTGTGCTCAGGGTGCCATTGCCAGATAGCCGCCATTGGATTTTTCTATATAGTTTACATCATGTATACTATATACCTATAAATTCTCAAAAATGATAACAATTAATGACATTCATAATTATCAATAAAAAGTCGTAGATGTCTTTAAAAAAACATACAAGTAAATACCATCAAAAGTCAAATACAAGTTTCCTAGATAGTCATCAATCACCATCTAAATCCAAGTCTTCTTTTTATTATTTTCACTTTTTTACTACTATTATTAATGTGATATTAGTAAATATATTATTATTGCTAAACTTATCACCTTTGGGCATTTCTTTTGAAATTGAGTATTTCAAATATCACGTTAATCAATCACACATTGTTTCTTGAAAAGTTATTATTGTTATTAACTTATTGATTGTTTTATGGGTACTGAATATTACCTTATTACTTTATCTATAATTCTATTAACTGTTAAAATTTCAGCCTGGTAAGTAAATGAGTACTTCGTATAAACGTTCCTGCTAAAAAATTGAACTCAAGAAAGCATTACAAATCCGATTGCATGTATAATTTATGACATGGAGTAAATTGTTTATTATTGTGACAGGTTAATGGTTTAACATGTACATGGAAGCTTTTCTTTTATAATGTACTTTCCTGTGATTAATTAATGGGGTTCATATGTACTGAGGAGCTTTTTTATTAATGGATTGGTATACTAGCTAGGTAACATATAATCAAGTTCCACTGCTAGTTCTCTTTAAGGAAGTTTGTACAATACAGAAATCTGTTTATAAGCTGGTGTCCTAAAGGAGGATTCTTGGAGTATCATTTAGTTATGGCCAATTTAAATGGATACATAATCTTATATGCTCGGGGATGTGTCTGACTTTCTTTGTTTGTCGAGTGATATCAGGTATTACCTCTGCTTATTGAGAAGTTTTCTCTTGAGGAACAGGCATCCTTAGTTTGGCAGTTTCTTTGCAGTATTCCTGTGAATATGATGGCCGAATTTCTACCATGGCTTTCAGCATCTATATCACCGGATGAATCTCAGGATTTGCGAAATTGCTTAATCAAGATAGTACCACAGGAAAAACTCCTTCAAAAGGTGTGGTTTTCAAATGCTAACAAAGCATTGTTGTTTCCTTTTCTTTGTTAATGTTTTTTTTATGTGTTGAATATGAAGATGCTATTTATTGTTAGCTGACCACCAATAAGGAGATTCTACATTAGGAAGAATGAGAGTTTAAGGAATTAGAGGCTTAAACTTCTATTAATAGAAATAACAGAAACTGTCATTTATAGTAATAACTGTTTGGTTGGTTACAGTACAGAGTAGTTATAAGGCAGTTAGGGAGAGTAATTGGAGGATGTCAATTGCTTTTGAGAAAAAAGAGAGAAGAGGCCAGGTCTCTCAAATCTTTATTTCACAAATACATGTGTTCTTCATCTCTGTTCTGTACACATTGACACTATTGCAGAGATTGATTGTTTTGCAATGAAGATCACTCATCTGTCTCATATTCTGGTCTTGTTCTATTATTTATATTCATTTGATTTGATAATTGATATGTAACTGTAATATATCTTAATCTTATATTCTTGCTTATTGAAGGTTGTTTTCACCTGGATGGAAGGAAGAAGTAGCATTAACACAGTTGAAACTTGTCCAGCTCATTCCCAAGTTCAATGTAGTTCTAGGGAATTAACCCATCAGCTTGAGAAAGTAAACAGTGCTTGTGAATCCACAACAACTGGAAAAAGGAAACATTCTGGATCTATGATAGATGTTTCTGATACCGCTGGAACACATCCTATAGATGAAATATTGCTCTGGCATAGTGCAATAAAAAAAGAGTTAAGTGAGATAGCAGTGGAAGCTAGAAAGATACAGCACTCTGAAGATTTTACTAATCTATCTGCTTTTAACGAAAGATTTCAATTCATAGCTGAAGTTTGCATATTTCACAGGTATCACCTTAATTTAGTTTGATCAATATTTTTCTATTGGAAGTATCACATCTCTCTTCTATTACCAATTCCATACTTAATTTATCATAAGACGTACCTTGTTATCTGAAATATTGACTATTTATTTTTATAAATGCAGTATTGCTGAGGACAAGGTTATTTTTCCAGCAGTAGATGGAGAATTTTCTTTCTTTCAGGAGCATGCTGAAGAAGAAAGCCAATTTAATGACTTTCGGTGTTTGATTGAAAGTATTCAAAGTGAAGGAGCATCATCTAATTCAGATGTTGAATTTTATTCCAAGTTATGCATACATGCTGATCATATAATTGAAACCATACAGAGGCATTTCCATAATGAAGAAGTTCAGGTGAGCCTTCATTGCTTGTGTGATAATCTTTTTTAAGTGACTAGTGTGAGATAAGAGAGTGTTATGCAAATGCAATGTTAATTGCTAAAAGAGTAATTAATTTGTTGCTGGGATTTGAATGTCATATATGCAGAAGTTGGTAAATGTGGTAATTGTTTTACCTATTTAGTTAAACATTAAGACGGGGAGTTCTTTATAAGGAATTTGCAACTAAGCTCTGTTTTAATCTATTAGTGTTCTGAATTCCTCTCATCTATAGGTTCTTCCACTTGCAAGAAAGCACTTTAGCTTTAGAAGGCAATGTGAACTTTTGTATCAAAGCTTATGCATGATGCCTCTGAAATTGATTGAGCGAGTCCTGCCATGGTTGGTAGGATCTTTAACTGAAGATGAAGCAAAGACGTTTCAGAGAAATATGCAGTTGGCAGGTTCTATGTCTCTTCAAGCCTCCTTGCCTTAAAGAAATTATATCTCCGAGAATTTTATTTGTGTGTAATCTATATTTGACAACTTAATCTGTTTCAGCTCCAGCAACAGATTCTGCTCTTGTCACACTCTTCTGTGGATGGGCTTGCAAGGCTCGTAATGAAGGTCTGTGTTTGTCTTCAAGTGCCTCAGGTTGCTGTCCTGCTCAAAGACTTTCTGATATTGAAGAAAATATTGGTCAGCCATCCTGTGCTTGTGCATCTGCATTATCTAATAGACATTGCTCGGTATTAGCTGAATCAGGTGGGAACAAAGGATCAGTCAAGCGAAACATATTGGAGTCGCACAAAAATGAAGATCTACCTGAAACTTCAACGACTGAAAATATTCAGAAACAATGTTGTAGTGCACGGTCTTGTTGTGTGCCAGGTTTAGGAGTAAGTAGTAACAATTTAGGGCTGAGTTCTCTTTCTACAGCCAAGTCCTTACGGTCCTTGTCTTTCAGCTCTTCTGCCCCATCTCTCAATTCCAGTCTTTTCATATGGGAAACAGAGAGCAGCTCATGCAATGTTGGATCTACACAAAGACCAATTGATACCATATTTAAATTCCATAAAGCTATACGCAAAGACTTGGAGTATCTAGATGTTGAATCTGGAAAGCTGAGTGATGGTGACGAGACAATTCTTCGGCAATTTAATGGAAGATTTCGTCTTTTGTGGGGTTTGTATAGAGCTCACAGTAATGCTGAAGATGATATAGTATTTCCAGCTTTAGAATCCAAAGAGGCACTTCATAATGTGAGTCATTCGTACATGCTGGACCATAAGCAGGAAGAACAATTGTTTGAAGATATTTCCTGTGTTCTTTCAGAGTTTTCTGTCCTTCATGAAGCCTTGCAGATGACCCATATGTCCGACAATTTAAGTGAAAGTAATTTTGGAACCTCTGATGCCAATACTAGTGATGATATCAAAAAATATAATGAACTGGCTACTAAGCTTCAGGGGATGTGCAAATCTATAAGAGTGACCCTGGATCAGCATCTTTTCAGAGAAGAATGCGAACTGTGGCCATTGTTTGGGAGACATTTCACTGTTGAAGAACAAGACAAGATAGTGGGTCGGATAATTGGAACAACAGGTGCTGAAGTTCTCCAATCAATGTTACCATGGGTAACGTCTGCACTTACTCAGGATGAACAGAACAAAATGATGGATACATGGAAGCAGGCAACTAAGAACACTATGTTCAACGAATGGCTTAGTGAATGCTGGAAAGATAGTTCAGTGTCTACAGCACAGACAAAAACATCAGATCACAGCACTTCTCGGAGAGGTATGTAATAAGATTTTAGATTCTTTCATCTTTTGTGGAAATTGTGGGATTAAATATTGAAAAATATAGTGTGTTATTGTTCTTTCCTAGGTGCCGAATATCAAGAAAGCTTGGACCACAATGATCAGATGTTCAAGCCAGGTTGGAAAGACATTTTTCGGATGAATCAGAATGAACTTGAGTCAGAGATCCGCAAGGTATATGGAGACTCAACTCTTGATCCAAGGAGAAAAGCATATCTTGTGCAGAATCTACTGACAAGGTTGGTTCCAGTGATCATACTTTTGGTGTTATTTAATAGGGAAAAAAATTGCTGTATATTTGTTTGATAGCACTTGTAGTCTATTGTCATCAAGCTTCAATTGTTGATTAGTTATTTTTGTGTTTTACTAGTCGATGGATAGCTGCCCAGCAGAAATCACCTAAAGCTTTATCTGAAGGATCATCTAACAGTGTAGAAATAGAAGGACTCTCACCATCATTTCAGGACCCAGAGGAACATGTATTTGGGTGTGAGCACTATAAGAGAAATTGCAAGCTTCGGGCTGCATGTTGTGGCAAGTTATTTACTTGCAGATTTTGTCATGACAATGTCAGTGATCACTCTATGGATAGGTAAATCTCTCATGGGATTTCTTATGTCTTACATTTTATAATAGTATTTACTTCTAATCATCTGCTTGATCATTACAGAAAAGCAACATCGGAAATGATGTGTATGCGCTGCCTGAATATACAGCCAATAGGGCCCATATGCATGACACCTTCATGTAATGGATTTTCGATGGCAAAGTACTATTGCAATATATGCAAATTTTTTGATGATGAAAGGTATCTTTTAGTTCTTCAGAATCTAAAAAATTTGGTATTAAAATTTCTATTACCTGTTGAAGCTTGAGACATACATATTTATACTTCTGAAAACAATCTATAGTTAAAAAAATTTAGTCTGTCTATATGAATATTTTAGCAAGAAATAGATCTAGTTGATTATAGTTTAGTCTTTCAACTTTTTGGTTAATTCTATTTTCCTTTGTAACTTTTATTCCATCAAACTTTGCATCATTCATTTTCAGGAATGTATATCATTGCCCATTTTGCAATTTATGCCGTGTTGGACGAGGGCTTGGGATTGATTATTTTCATTGCATGAAATGCAATTGTTGCCTGGGGATTAAATCAGCATCTCATAAGTGCCTGGAGAAAGGTTTAGAAATGAACTGCCCAATTTGTTGTGATGACCTGTTCACTTCAAGTGCCACAGTCAGAGCTCTACCTTGTGGCCACTATATGCATTCAGCTTGCTTCCAGGTCTATTTCACACCTATTTTAGGTTTTAGGTTTCAATTTCCTACCCAAACCGGGGGTAACCTATTCTCAAGGGTTGTGGATTCAATCTTATATTTTGTTATATTATGTTAGGCATACACTTGTAGCCACTACACATGTCCAATCTGCAGCAAGTCATTGGGAGATATGGCGGTAAGATGATTTTCTTTCATTAAATCTTTCCTTTGCACTCAACTAAGACTTTATTCTCCACCTTTATAATTCTCCATAAAAAAGAAGAAAATATTTATAGATGCACACAAATCTGCAAAGGAAAACTAAACAGGGCCATTAGTTTAATAATGCTCTACTATCTTTCTGACATGTACTTGAGAGTTGAGTCCTCAAGATGAGGCAAAATAAAAGATGTTAACAATTAGCATTTGTTCATATAATTTAGTTATAAATGTAAAGCTTGATATTGCGTAGTTTGGAAAAATTAAAACTTGAAAAGTATACGTCTATTGACCTTTAATAAATTTATGCATATGAAGTTGCAGTTTTTAAATTAGGAATTTAAGATATCTAAAGATTGTAAGAAGAAATAGATTCCTTTGATAAAGAAATTCATTGAAAAGATGAGGGATATAATTAGAATATTCATGTCAAATCAACTGAAATGCTTGAAGAGGTACCCGCCATACTATTCTTAGTTTTTTCTCTACCTACCTAGGTTTACTTTGGTATGCTTGATGCCCTATTGGCTGCTGAGGAACTTCCTGAAGAGTACAAGGACCGCTGTCAGGTGAGTACCTTTTTCTCTTACAAGACACTCTTCACTTCATTCCTTTCGAAAGCTACTGTGGATTTTATGAAAGAGAGCATTTTGACATTTAAGTTGGCCAGCAAAGAATTTGTAAGATCAATGTCTGTTAAGCCAGTTTTGTAATGGCATTGCAGGACATACTTTGCCATGACTGTAATCGGAAGGGCACTTCACGCTTCCACTGGTTGTATCACAAATGTGGATTTTGTGGCTCTTACAATACCCGGGTTATCAAGTGTGAGACGTCAAACTCCAGCTGCTCTTAGTGTGCTTCTTTTGTCGGGAGGTAGACAGAGTTTGTAAATACTTGTATAGCAAATTAGGAATCCAAATTTTTCCATGAATAGGAGCCCCCTTATCTTTTCGTCTTATACTTGAACAGATGCTCCTAATCAGTCTTATAGCAATTATGTACAGATCAACTTTCTATTAATGCAACATATATTGTTGTAGCTCCTATTCGTTTCTTTCTTCTGATCGTTAACTTCATTTAAGTTCACTGACTTTGCTGCGATCACGCTGAGCAATTTATCTCTAAATTTCCTAGCTACTGGCACTGGCTAGATATGTTGGCTAACAAGTGCACAACTGATTGAACTGAAAAATAGCTGAAAGCCTGAACATAGTTCTTGAATCATGGGAAGAGGATAGGAAAAATATAGCATGTATATATTTTTGTACCTTGCTTGGATACCATGATATACCATCTTGCAGGTTCTGTGAAATAATTTCACATTCACACAAAGTAAAAAGGGACGAATTACAAGTTCTTTTAAATCAGGAGATTGTAGTTGTAGCAGTAACCTTGAGAAGTTCCTCAATGGCATGTTCCTCAAGGTTTAGACCAGCAATTCTGTCCAATTTCCATAGTATATTTGTCAGAATGTTCCATTTTATTTTATAGCCTATCAGCTACATTCAAGAGATTTAAACAAGTTTGGGAGCAGCAGTAACATGAAAAATGACAACCCTCCGTAACCAAAAAAGAACTAGTCTAACAACTCATTAACAAATGAAGTTTAGTTTTCATTAAAAAAAATGCAGTTTGGTTTTTTATTATTTCCTTTCCTTCTATTTCTTTCTTTTCTATTTCCATTTTATTTATTTATTTATTTCCTTTTTACTTCCATATTTACATTCACCCTATTTATTTATTTATTTCCTCCCTACGAAATGCACCCTAAAATTGTTATTCCAATTCTAAACAAACTTCTAAACATCATAATTGAATTTCAATAATGAACCTCAATGTCATGCCTAATTTAATGGGTCATGTGAAAAATAATTAGTGAATTTTTTGGTACTCAATCAACAAGAAAACCAACAGCATGGTGATCTATGCATTTTGTGCAAGGTTCTTGTACAGTCTGTCTCGGAAGTCTAACAGCTGAGCTATAGCATTTCTCTGTGCAAGGTTCTTATATAATCTCTCTCCGGAGTCTAGCAGTAAAATTTGAAAGTCTGGCAACGAGATAAAAACACTGCCACCTTTTCTTCATCTTTAGGGTAATGAAATAGAGTTTCACAAGGAAGAATAATTAAGTTTTAAGTATTTTTAATGCAAGAGTAAAAAGGTAAGCCAGGTTAGAAGAGGTTTTATTTGAGCTTGGGACAAAATAAAAATGGGAGGAGATGATGGAGGCCAAGTCTGGCAATATTATCAAACAGAAACTTGATATAAGCCGTGTAAGAAACAACAGTGGGGTGAGAGCCCTTGGATTTCATTTGCTCCCACATTAGCAACAGATAAGATTTTATTATCTATTGAATGGGTCAGATAGTTAGCCACAACATTTTGTACACATACATTTTATAATACCCAACTATATACCCCATACCAATATATACTTTCGTAATCTGTTGCAACACAACTTATATCAAAAATCAAGTACAACCGCACCGCATGCAGAGGTGCTACAATCGGCAAAGTCTCGTAAAAAACTAGAAATATCTCAACGAGACTTTTCTACTTGACTTGTCAACAAATTGGAAAACACCTATAAATCTTAAAATCCATGCTCGAGTATACCTCCTCGTCATTGCCTTCCAGCTAAGCAATGTCGCCAAAATGATTTGCTAACCAACTTAATCTAACAAAACTTTCGTCTATCTCCTTTTATGTAGATGTAACTCCAAATAACTTTACACATAAATTAGTCCAATTTAAATTTGTTGGTGTTATAAGAGGTGATCCATCAACACGAAGCCTCAACATACTGCCACGTCTTGTAGAGTAATGATCCATAACACATCATTTTCAACAAGTCCCAAATAAATGCGGCTTAAAGTAGAGCATTTACATTTGATATGTATCCGGAATGTATGTAAAACTTAGTTTTCAACATTTAGGTCACCATTCAAATTTCCTTTTTTTTCTAGTAATTTTTGTTATTGGTGAACTAGACATGACATTGACTCTTCTGCTTCATATAATAACTAATTTTACCACTCAGCATGACAACTATTGAATCAGAAAACAATTCAAAAATGAACATTACAATGTAACTCATCACGTCACCAAGTAGGATTGTCTTTTATCTTGAGTTAATACTTGATGTCCCAAAGCACCCCCACATCGAAGAAGAAGAGCACCGCCGCAACGAAGAAGAAAAACGTTGCGTCTTAGAAGAATATTTGGTATTAATTGCATATTTCAGTTTAGGTGCCACCGTCCTAGACATTATATGTGATAAAAACCTTGACATCAAAATGTTTCTTTATCCGCATGTGAATGCATCTCAAAGAACTCTGCATAACGTTTGAACAATATCTTTTATGAAGTTTACAAATGAATGATAACAATGAAACTTCATTACACATAACAAAAATACTTGATAAATATTTAATTTGACAACAGCTGCTGAATTTATATTTGAATTGATAACATTACACATCAATAACATCAACATCAACAATATCTTTAGTTTAAGATAATTTAGGTCAATAATAGATGAACTCAATGATTAAATATCAGGAGCTTGAAAAAAAAGTGGAAGGGGAAGGGAAGAAAAAGGAGAAATAAGATAAAAGAAAAGAAAATGAAAAGAAGGAGGGAGAAGATGAAGATGAAACAGACTAAAATGAGACCATATGAAACATAGAAATAATAATGGGTCTAATATTTCATTAAGCTTATAATTTTTCTTCATTTCTTTCTAAGACACATAGTCCATCAATCTATATTCAACTTCAATTAATCTTATTTAACTACCTCTCTTTGTGTCAACTGCCAATGTATATTCAACTCCAATTAATCTTATTTAACTATCTTTCTTTGTGTTGAGCTCTTGGTAACAAACTTTTGTTCTTATAAGAGCATCCATGAGCTATCTCATTATATGCCTAAATAACCTCAATCTATGTTTTCTTATTTTTTCACTCACTGATACTACTGCTATTTTTCGTAGAATATCTTTATTTTTTATCTTATTCATCTTCGTATAATCACACATTCACATTAACATCATGCTACCCCTATTTTATGCTCATATTACCTATGTGCTGACCAACATTCAGTTCCATATAACATTGCAGGGTCTTATAGTTATTTTATAGAATTTTTCCTTTAACTTAAGGGAAATTTTGTGATCACACAAAAACTCATATGCACTCTGTCATTTCATCCACCCTGCTTTGGTTCTATGATTTACATCTTCATCAATCTTCTCACATTTTTGCAAAATTGATCCCAAATATCTAAAAACATCTTTCTTGTGTACCTCTTGACCAAGTAGATGCACAGGACCTTGATCATCATCTCTTACCAGCAAAAACTCATACTTCATATACTTAACGTGAATCCTTTCAAATATAAAGTGCTTCTCTACA
Organism: Glycine latifolia; assembly: GCA_013407115.1. NCBI lineage: Eukaryota > Viridiplantae > Streptophyta > Magnoliopsida > Fabales > Fabaceae > Glycine > Glycine latifolia. Next base: position 31,238,246 of record CM023945.1, read on the forward strand.
ATTCAATTTTCCTATTAATATTGTCTTTGGTCTCATCAGTAAGCACAATATCATATGTAAAAAACATACATCACGACACTTTTTTTTTAAATATTTTTTGTTAATTCATCTATCACCAAAGCAAAAAGATAAGGAATAAAAGTCGAATCTTGGTGTACACCTATCATTATAGGAAAATAACTTGTTTCATTACAAGCTTTCACACATGTGGTAATCCTATCATACATATTCTTGATTGTATTTACATACTTTAATGATATTTTTTTTTCAAGAGTCTGCCATAAAAATTTTCTTGAAACTCTATCGTATGTTTTCTCAATATCTATGAACACCATATATAAATCTTACTTCTTTTATCGATATCTTTCCATTAATTGTCGCATCAAGAAAATGATTTTCATGATATATTTTCCTTGCATAAATCCAAATTAATTTACAGAAACTTTGGTCTCTCTCTTTAACCGATGTTCAATAATTCTCTTGCAACTTCATAGTATGTGTCATAAGTTTAATGTTTATAACAATTCTGGATATATTCCTTATTTTTGTACATAGTCACAAACATATTTTTCCTCTAAACATCAAATATCTCATTTGTTTTAAAAATCTTATTTTAGATAACATTCCACATATTTAAACAAAAAATTGATAAGTCAATCAATGAATAAAAATAATACCATAAAGAAAAACTATTTCTTTTATCATCAATGCATAATATTAACAATAAACCCATGAAAAGTGAAATTAAAAGAATGATTTTTTCCAACCATAGGAATCAAAGACCGGGAGGGATGGATCTAGGAAACTATCACAGGGGGGTTGAGTTTTTTTTTACATTATTTATTTAAATATTTAACATAACAAATATACATTTAATAAATAATAATTTTTATATAATTATTTATTAATTTTACACTTAAAACTAAAATTGAGCGAGTAGATAGATGAATAATATATTGTACCAGAAAATTTTCTTAGTAAATTAAAACCTAACATTTAAAATAATTGTTTTTAAAAAATAAATATTACATAAGAGTTGATAATAATTTTATTGTTTACTGGATTTAAGATTAGAAAAATAATTTTTCTTATATTAATTTAAAAACACACAAAAAAGTGGTATTTAGTTTACTCATTAATGATTAGTTTTTAAATTGATTTGGAAGAATTAGGAATAAATAAGAAAACTAGAAAGATTTTCAACCTAGAATCTCTAAATTCTGACATAATGTATTTGATTGATCGAATACATATGTTAGGTCTAATTAAATTAGTTTGTTATATGCGGACTAATAGAAATTCAATCCATTTCATAAAAAAAGTGTGACCAATTATCCAACCAACAAAACTACTTATTAAAAATATAAATTTATTGTTGCATTGAAACAAATAAATATTTACTAATCTTATTAATATTGAACTTGGTAAAAAAAAGGGGTTTAATAACTGAAAAATAAGATTATGAAAGAAGATTCATTGAATACTAAAATTACTTATTGAATTTGGATTATTGTATCCATAATTCAAAAAGTATTTGTGATTATTGCCAATGAAATAAAAGATAGGATAGAGCTATGACAGTCATTATATGGGTTCTACACAATGCTAAATGCAAAGGAACATAATAGATCGATATGAACATTATGAGCTATCATGTAATAAACCCAGTTGTTGCTGATATTTTATTCTCGATCCCTTCTTCCACAAGCCTAAATTTAATAATTACATTCAACTTGGCATTTCATATCAAAATTTGATAATGCCAAGTGATTTTTCAAGATTTTCACACCTTTTATTAGTTGAATTCTTTACATCCAACATATTTTGCTGAATAGAATTCATTTCCTCCTAAGTTTCTTTTAATTGATTTTGGAGTTGAGCCAGAATATATAATGAAATTCTTTTCCCCCTATTTTGCATATGACGACAGATCACCACTAGTGGATGTATCCTCAAATTTTCAATCTCAATTTTAAATTCAGGCATATCCTGAAAAGCAAAAAAGAAATAAATTATGCCTAGTTGTGGTGAAACTAAAATGCATAGAACTATAAAAAAAAACTAAATTATGATAAAGTATAATTTATAAAAAAACTAAAATGCACAGATCACCACTAGTGGATGTATCCTCAAACTAAATCATATCATTGCAACCTGAATCCAACAACTACCATAGCCAACAAACTTGTATGTTTCCTAATCAACATATATGTTATAGTTTCTCAGTACTACTTTTACAAGTTTGAATAAAGTATAAAATTTATAAAAAATTTCTTTAAAGATATTTAAATCAATAAAGTTTTTCGTTGTTGTCACATAGGCCGAGACCATGGTCTGTCATATGAAATTTTGGCCAAATAATTCCTTTACAATGTCCAAAGTGTTTCTCGATGATATGTAAGAATAGCTTATTACTGTCATTGAATTGAAAATATCATTCATATTAAAAGTTAGAAACAAGTTAAAAACACAAAAATTTATTGTTAGCATAGCATTATAACAAAAACTCCACACATTCAAAAAATTAATAGCACATGCAACACCTAATAAACAAACTTACACATTTAGTTATTTAATTGCAAATATGGTATTTCAATTTTGGTTTTAATTAAGCCGGGAATGGAATTTTCTTGGGATTAAATGTTATATTTGTTAATGGAATTGAATGATATATATTTTTTTGGACTGAAAATGGAATGGAGTGATATATTATAACGCTGTGATGTGTAAACATTATTGTATTACCGTTGAATACACCTATTTTGCATATTCTGTTATGCAATTGTTGAATCGGTGCAATTTTTTTGGTAGATTTGTATTCATTTTTTGGGTATATTGAATAAATTTGGTATGTTATGTTCACATCATCCCATGATCTGGTATAGTTTTTAATGGATTTGAATATTATTTTCAATTTGGATGCACTGGTACTGAATTTTATTTCAATTGTTGAAATGGAGTAATTAAGTATTTGCAGTCATTTGAATTGATTGATAACATTGTATTTTATTTTTAAATTTTTGAATTAACCAACTATACTAAATTTACATGACTGTATATTGATAATGAGAAGGATACATGTTTTTGGAACTTGGGTTGGCTCTTGACAGGCTTCTACACTTTTGCCCATGGCCTCTACACTTTTGTTTTTGACAGAAAGCCTCTACACTTGTTAAATGCGTATTTGAATTAGCATCGGCAAAGTTTGCAAATTTAATTTTGGTTAAAACACCATAATTTTTTTTACCAACATAAAACTATTAAAAGTTGCTCTATTTTAATTTTTCTAGACTCTTCACCTATATGAAACCAAACATATGAATTTTTTAAAATACGTAATAATTGAATACAGTACCATATAATTTATCGTACATACTATATTCAATCAATTAAGTTAGATATCTTAATCTAAAATCGTTTTTGTAATTAAAAATTGAATTTTTTTCAATTTAAAACAAACCAAGTGTAGATGAAATTTGAGAATTTGAAACATTCAAATTTTAAGAAACAATCATATTAGAATATAGCATTTATCTTGATTTTCTTTTAATTAATCGAATAACTACTAATTAATTCTTCAAACCTTAATTGTTTAATGAATTCAATTGATTTCAAAGCAATTATATATAAGTAATTTAATTTGTTATTGTACAATTTTTTTAATGTCCAATCTGCATTTTTTCATGTCTCGTTGATCGAGCTAGAGTTCAATGTCTTTTTTTTATATTATTATCTCGCGATATCATGTATAAAAGCACCTTCAGGTAACATCAAGGATTATTGTCTCGCGTTCGTCCACCTGTCGATCCACCGTTGTTTTTTTTTTAATTTCCACAGCAAAAGATTGTTTTATCATTAGAAAATATTTGATTAAAGAAGTATCAAATCACACTCCATGTTACAAGATGGCACATTCACATACATAAATTAAGACCAATGTTGTTATTCCCTCTGTTAGCATGTCTACTGTGATATACGCACTTATACAACATATTGAAGTACAAAATTAACAACAATTAAAACAATAAATAGTCTTCCCTATATTACACGTTCCTTTCTTTTCTCAGCCCCTATGTCAACGATTCCAAGCAGCTAGCTAGGTCAATGCACCAAACATAGAGGGATGAATTGAAGCCACCCACATTGGCTTTGCACCAAGTCCAGACTCTGTATCTCATACAAGCAACAGAGTTTCATTGTGCCGGTTCGATCCATAACAACAACAAGATCAAAAACCCTCCCTAACCGTTAGGCCTTAACCAAGTAATCCACCCACCTAGCTACCATAACATAACCAAACGAAAGTAAAACATGATCCTTTAATTTGCAGTGACCTCATTGCATGTATATTACGAATTCCTTATGCATGAGAATTATAAGCAATGAAGTTAATTTCTATTCCTACTGCTAGCTGCAGTAGAGGTAAGGTAATTAACCAAGTCATGGTAGCTGATGACTTGCATATAAGCATAAGTATTAAGTAAATCCATCCATCATCAACCAACATGGTGCTCATTTTTTCTTTCCCTTCGTTCATGTTCATTGCTTAATTATTTAATTAATAATGACCCATTGCTAGCTTTCTAATTAAGTCACAGCACCACTTTTTGTTACATGATTCAGTTCTGAGGTTACCTTTGTGCTCACATATATCTACTCACCTCTCATCAAGCGTGATCAGCATGAACCCAGACTTCAGATATACTTCGTCCCACTCTCACACCTTCCATACGTAATTCCATCTATGAGCCACCAAGATCCTGTCATCTCCTTCCTCCTTTCCCGTATCCCACCTATTACCTTTAGCACCAAAACTCAAAAATATTTGTAGTAGGAGAGAAAAAAAAACAATTTATAGACTAAATGATCAAATTTATTTTATTCAAAATGATAATTTATTTTTTAAAAAAAATCATTTCAGTTTTTATTTTATTTAAAAAGTTCAAAATAATCATTCATTTTTTAAAAACATAAAAATTTAAATTAATCTTTTTAACAGATAAAAAATTAAACTAAATACTTTAAAAATTATTTTGGAAGGATCATTTTTCTTCAATAAATTTCTAGCTTGCAGCAAATGATTGATTAGTCTCTAAGTGCCAATTTACTTGGGAACTTTGATTAACGACTTGTTCAAATAAACTTTTCTATAAGTATAGAAAACAAAATAAGAATTATATATATAAAAGTTAACAACCAACATCATAATATTTAGATCAAAAAGTCAATAACTTCCATTATTTTATTAAGCTTAATTTAAGGATATTATAACTCCTCCTCATTTTCTTTAGCAAGTACATGTTTTCTTTGACAAATTCAAATATGCGACCTCATGTTTGGATTTAACAAAGAAATCTTGAACACAAATTGAAAGAACAACTACTGGAGCATGGTTGGTTTCAGTTTGTTGACGCAATTAACCACTTCCAGTCAAAGCATGTCTTGTAGCTTTTGCGTAAAATTGAAAATGGACGTGAAAATTGGCTAACAAATACGTTCTTAGTTGCTTTTACGTCAATTTTTATTTAACGTGATTATCAGTTGAACATGGATCCGCGATGTGCAATCAAACATACACTATCTATGGGTGTGATTGAATAAGCATTCACACACATACCAATGCCCTCAAACGGGAAAATTACTCTCCGAATGGATTGAAATAAATTAACAACCGTTTGAGGTGCTGAAACAAAAACCCAAACACACATATAATCGTGATTGCGTCCAAATTTGATACAATTTTTATAATCGTGATCGCACCCATGTGCGACAACAACGTCTTCAAATCAGAGACGCAAAGCATTGCGTGTCAATCAAGACGGATAAAATAATAACAACGTTTACTCTCATTAACGTCATGCAATTTTATATGCTATAGCCTATAGCTGAATCATATCGCTCCATTTCACACTACTAAGTACCAACACTTTCTCACTCTCAGTAACACAGACTCTCCCTCTCAAAACCAACTTTCATCCGAAATTACATATTCTAAAGAAAAAGACTATGGGGTAGAGAATATTCTTCAATGAAGATAGCCTATGGGGTAGAGTTCTTATTACAAAATATGGAACTTCTTATAGAAGAGGGGAG